>CM055831.1:30618153-30654993 GCA_029582265.1 Zoroaster sp. YZ-2022
AATTTGGGTTTTCAAAACCTGGATTTTGTTTTTAAAAAAACCCTTTCAAAATGATTCTCTATCAATTCTATCAATCCCATTTTTTGCACTTTTAGGGCGGTGTGTACCTTTAAGATTCACCCATGAACTTAATTAATCTCAACATCTCAAGAGAAATGCACAACAAGTAAATATATTTTATACAATGCAAATAATAAGGTAATTAAACGAAGACTCACCAGGATTATTGAGCAACATAAAAAACAGCAACTTGATGTCCTTACTTTACATCTATAGGTAAAACTTGTATTGTAGCTTCGAGTTGGGGAACCATGTGGAATCTCTAGTACAGGTTACTATAGACAGTTCTGAAAAGAACTGGTGGTACAACTCGATTTTTTGATCATTGTGTCTGATCGTCCTCAGGAGAATTCCGGACTCTGAGAATTCTGCTGTTTTAGACTAGGCTGCTGGGGGATTACGCCGAAGACAGGATGCTGGTGGATTATGCGTTGATGCGTGCAGGCGGGAACTGTGGATCTACTAATATTCCTAGGCTAGGCCAGGGCCTTTAGGGGTGGTACGGGGCCGGGAAGGAGTCTGTACATCTTCCTCAAGCTGTAGCTGCTTAGCTGCTTAGCTGCTCATTGACCTCAGTAGCTAGCTAGCACATAATGTGGACAGTGATAATACAGCCTTTACAGGGCTAGGGTTGTTCTTAAACCCCACGACCCTCGACCGTATCCCTCGACGTACGCTCATATAACGAAACACACGTACTCAGGAATTCCGTACACCGCCATAGCGCCAGTGCATGCAGTATGTTCGCAATGCCCATGCGAAGCATGTCGCATGGCTGGCCGGCCTGCGCCAGAATCAATTGTATCCCAAATGGGAACCTGTTTACGGCCCGAGTTCGAAAATGGCTAGCTGCCAGCCTGTTGCGCTTTTGCTGCATGACGACCTGTCGTCGCGAAATCAACAATTTATAATGCTGCCAACCAAATTATACCATTCCCGAGTAGATAATTTCATATTCTATCAAAAAATTGCATACTTATGTCGGATTTTGCTAGTTGGGTGAGGGCGCAGTTTTGGCAACGTTCTACTTAAGCAGCAGCATTTTCCAGAGTCCGGCATTCTGAGGACGATCAGAGCATACCGATCGAAACGTCGAGTTGTCCCCAGGCCCCGTTCTTTTCAGAACTAATTTCTACTCAATTGAGATTCCACATGGTGTCACCGCAATTAGTCTTACTTATCATCCTCACCATGCAAAAGCTACAAGTTTACCTTCCTACAACTCATTACGGTCGTAGAAGGATATCGCCCAAGCTTAAGACGGCCGCATGGCTTTCCGGATCCTGATTGGTCAATAAGCATTACATCACAAACTGGATGCACAGCCCCGAAATGTACATTTTTTGTTTTACTTGATGGACGGGGAAAAAACCCCCTTTTTTGTCTGTAACATTTTACAAAACAAATTTTTCTCATTTAATTCCCTTTTTTTATATTATTCTATTTCAAATTAGTTTTTGGGGAAAAAAAGGGGGTTTTTTTCCCAAAATTCCTTTCTTTTTTTCCCTCCATCCCTAGGATCTTATCCCCCGGACCCTTTGTTCACGTTCAGTATTTTTTGACGGGACCGGGGTACAGTCAGCGGGGGTTAAATTTGGGGGTTTCTTCCCGATTCGTTTTGGGGAAACGATATGATTCTGGCCCAATCAGCTGGGGGTGGGGGGTTTAAAAAAGGCTATCTGTACTAAAACACGGTCATTATTGTACTGGTCCCGGTTTTTTATTTTTTAAGTCCCCCTGGTAGGGGACTATAACACGGTCTTTGGGGGATCCCAATCATGAAAAGGACTCTTACACATAGGATTCTTCTATTTTCAAAGGGGATGTTTTTAATTTATAATGGTATCCCAAAAAAATAAAGGGGTTTTAAGATGTTTTAAAATTCCAAAAAAGTGGAATCATTTTGTAATTTTCTTCAAAATTAAGGCCCTGGTATCCCTGGCTGCCGAACCTCAACGTTCCCCGGCAAAAAAACCCCTTTTTCCCGTCCCTACCCGGGAAAAAAAAACCACATTCCCCAACCCAGTTAGAAAGCTAAACAACAAAGCCAGTTGGAGAAGTTTTTATTGTGTTAATACAATGCCCTACGAGTTGGGTTAACACCTATATTCTATATCCTCGTGGAGTATCATACGTTGTCTGTGTTGATAGTATGTTGCACATTCAGATGTTTAAAGTCGTCACATTCTTCAACAAGTTCACCACTTGCAAATCCAAAGCGCCATTTTCCAAAATTAATCCTCGGCCCCAACGTCAACGCGTACACGTACGTACACACAGTAGTGCGTCACAGCAATATGTACTGTGCGTGTACATGTATATAATACGACCAATGCGCGTATCATAAGTATTAATAACTCTATTATGGTGGGCATTATAAAAAGGCACGCGGCAACCCCGCAAGGATCAAGGAGCTGGTTCAAAGTCGATGAGAACAACCACAACCTAGCAGTGAACATATTCTGAGATAATGAATATCACATATTTCAATATCGACTATAAAGGGAAATTTCTGTTTGATCAAGCCGAAAATTTAAAATGTGTTATCCAGATTCAGAAAGTGAGGAGATAATGACCCCATTCGACCGCATTACACAATTAAATAAATCCTTTTTGACTATTGTAAAAATCCCCAGTGCCAGCCACCAATGAATTGTCATGTTCTCGTTCAACAATTAAATATAAATACAAATTACTGGGAAAAGACTTCCCAAAGTGAAGAACTGATTGTGATTTATTGATGAAAAGCTTTAACTTTTAAGTGATTCGAAAAAATTAAAACTGATCCCAATTTCTGAGGAAGCATCTGTGTGTCAAATAATAGGGAACAGGGGTCCTTTATTAATCATTTGGATAGAGAGAGGATTTTATGATGTGCTTGTTTGAATATTGTGGTGTTATTCTGAGACAGTTAACATGGCTGAAATGAAATGAGTCATAACCAAAATAGAGCACGTGTTGCTAGTAGTATACAGGGATGTAAATACCGATTTTCAGTCGACAATAAACCACCAATTCAAGCCATCAAACACGAGCTTGTATTTTTGCAGAGGTGGTTTGAAAGCCTACCCCACTCAAACATATCCCCGCAGCTTAACCCACCTAAATATTTTCTCAAATATACCCTCGTCCCAGCGTTTTGAAGGTGTTTCATCTTTTACTGCTGCTAGTTAAGTCAGTTGGCATTGGCTTCCATACCCCCAAGTGGTAATTAATTAATAATTTAAAATAATGAAATAATGTCGGTTCTTGTACTATAGATGGATTGCTGAATTATAAGGAAAATTTGTTCAGGGGTTAACAAGTGAAGATGTAGACAAATGTGAACAATAAGATCCAAAATAAAGTTTGGTACATAATGCTTTGAAAGTTTAATATTGGTATGACAAAAGAGCACTCGGAAGGAATACTGATGACTTGCTGGGGAGGGGTGAACCATCCATGAGATTGTGAAGGTATATAACATTGATGACTAATAAACTAAAGCACAACTGTTTTATGGTATGCTTACTCTATTCTCTTTTGAATCGGGCTAACTACGCATTGAAGGAAGGATTTTAACATTGGGAATGTTGGCAAAACTGCTTTCTGATATGTTGTCTTGCTATTTCTCTTTGAATCAAGATATACATTACGAAGGAAGATTACTACAATATTGTTGTGTTGGGCAAACTTTAACTCATTTGGTAATAACACTATAACTTTGAATCAAAGATATACATTAAAGGAAGGTACATCATTGGTAATGTTGGCAAAACTTGCTCATTTGGTATGTACTCTCTTTGAATCAAAGATATTGACACATACATTAAAAAACCATCCTATGAAAGGATTAAAAGCAAAGCGAAAATTGTTAAATGCATTGTTGTTATAAGATAGGAAGAGTAGTCTTTCCTAAATTCAGAATGGTAAAATTTCACTTTTCTAGTATTACAACGAATAAAAATAATTTCTAAGGAGATTCATACCATCAGCTTTACATAAAGTAAGTTTTGTTAAATTTGAACATTTAGTAATTTTGTAATTACCAATCCTATACCTTAGCTTTTAAAGAGAAAACATCATTTGAAAATATGACAACTTTCCCATTGCCCTACTGGTGGGGATAATTATTTGAAAGCTAAACTTGATGTGGTTGGTAAAAATAATAACAGGATTATCCTGAAACAAAATATTCTTTTAACCATCCTACTACTACAAAGGGTCCAAAAATCGGTAAAATGTTGAGAAATACTTCCCAAAGGTATATCTGGTGCACTTTAATAAAAGTCAAACACTGTCAAGCCTTACACAGGTCAAAAGTCATTTCTTTTGACTGGTAAAAACGTGTGTATTGTTCAGGGTGGTCAAATAATGACAGTAAAAACCAGTCCAAAATAACTGTATTGCACATTTGGTCAACAGTCAAAAACAGGCGGTTGACTGGTTTTTGACACTCAACAACTGTTTCACTAAAAGAAGTTAGCACAATAGTAGGAGGGGTTAAATGTGCTTTCATTTCAGAAATTCCAAAAACTCAACAAAATATGCAAACTTTTCATGACTTGTATACTTTTAACACACTTCAGGAGCTGAAAACTTGGTCATGTTGGGTTTGTTTAACATGTACCTTGATTCAAAATGGCTTTCTGAAAGCTTGATAGTCTTGCCATTCATTTTCTTTTTTGGCTATGAATCGTGTCAATTGCAGCCCAAGTGCTGGATTGATTGGAATTCTATCATGGCGTGTTTAAGTAACTTTCACATTGGGGTATGAATGAATGTTTTCCCGATTTGTGAGGCCTCTCTTAACCGTCATATACATTGTATATAGGTGATTACGTGTACATGTTCATATATTTCCTGACAAAAAAAAGATTAGGCCTACAAAAAAAACATCCCAGTTTTGAATGGGTATACTTGTTAGATATTTAAAAATTTTTTTATTTACTGTGTCAGTCTCACCCAAAAACAAGGCCAACAAGCCACCCCTGGGGGTGTGGGGTTACATTTGTGATAACATCCTGTTTAAGCAAGATTACATTTGTTGATATTTTTCTTAAACTTAATTAGATCGTAAGTTGGTGGAAAACAATCAGCAGGAAGATGGATTTCCATTGTCATGCTGTTCTGGGAAGAAGCTATCCAAATGGAACTTGCTGCAATTTGAAAGTGGAGGTGATAGTGAGGATGTTCCACCTGCTTGTTTAACAAGAAAAAGCAGTAACCACAGTGAAATCCCTGCAATGCCAACTCATGTGGCTCAGCGGAACAGTCCCGTGGCAATGACCAACGTTGCGGGAACGGTGAAAGGCTGGCTACATTCCTCTGACCTGTGAGAGAAGTTGGAGGGAGGAAAAAAGCTCTCACCAACTGGTCCCTTGATGCAGTGGCAGTCTATCAAGAACAGATGATGATGCTTTGGAGGCACCTGTCCAGATATGGGCACAATATTCCATCTTGGGCCTGACTTGACATTTGTATGGCGATGAGGATGGCCTCAGGGGTCAGTATTTTGCTTGACCGATAAAAAGGATCTATCATCTTGGAGACTTGTTTCCCCCCTCAATACATGGGATATATAGAACACCGTAACAGAAGACCTACTTATACAATATACATTTTATAAAAAAGACAAAAATAGTAAAAATGTATTAGAATTAAACAATAATTTACTAAAGAAACTTAACAAACAAATGGTTTCACTGGCGTTGGATCACTGTGGCAACACATTTGAGAAGAGGATATTTGGCAAAATATTTTAACAACCAAGTCATTTATTGGTGCTGGACTCTCTGATGACATCTTAAATCCACTTTCCTTGTGAGAAGGATTTGCCACAAATGTCTAAACAAAATGGTTTCTCATTGTGGTGTGGACCTCTGATGGCGTCTTGGGTGCTTCCATGTGAGAAAGGATTTTCCACAAATGTCTGAACAAATGGTTTCTCATTGGTGTGGACCCTCTGATGACGTCTTAGATTGGCTCTCCTCGTGAAAAGGGTTTCTAAATGTCACAGACAAATGGTTTTCATTGGTGTGTACCCTCTGATGTATTAGATTGCCTCCATGTGAGAAGGATTTTCCACAAATGTCCTCAGACAAATGGTTTCTCATTGGTGTGGACCCTCTGATGGCGTCTTGGTGCTTCACAGTGGGAAAAGGGTTTTCCACAAATGTCACAGACAAATGGTTTCTCGTGGTGTGGATCCACTCTGATGACATCTTAATTCACTTCCTTGTGAGAAGAATTTTCCACAAATATCACAGGCAAATTGTTTCTCATTGGTGTGTACTCCCTCTGATGGCGATCTTAGATTGCTTCCTTGTGTGAGAAAGGATTTTATACAAATGTCACAGGCAAATTGTTTCTCGTGGTGTGTACCCTCTGATGACGTCTTGAATTGTAGCGCTACTATAATGAGAGGATTTTCCACAAATGTCTAAGACAAATAGCTTCTCATTGATTGTGGACCCTCTGATGGCGATGTCTTGAACAATCCTGGTGAAAGGTTTCCAAATTCTGAACAACCGGTTTTCAGCTGGTGACCCTTGATGGGTCACTCTGTGAAAATTTTTCCCAATATTCCCCCTGTAATTTCAGCGTTTCTCAAATCACATTGCGTAGATGAAAGTTTTTCCACAAATGTCACAAATAAATGGTTTTCATTGGTGCGTGTGGACCCTCTGGTGGCGTTTTAAATCACTTTCCTTGAAGGATTTTCCACAAATGTCTGAACAAATGGTTTCTCTTTAATTATTGGACCCTCTGATGACATCTTAGATTGCCTCCATGTGAAGGATTTTCCACAAATGTCATAAAAATGGTTTTCTCATTGGTGTGGACCTCTGATGAGATCTTAGACTGCTTATTTGAGAAGAATTTGCCTGCAAAAATGTCACAGACAAATGGTTTCTTTGGCATGGACAATTTGATGCATTCTTAGTGAGCTTCCTTGGGTGAAGGATTTGCCACAGAATTTTACAAATAAAATGGTTTCTCATTGGTGTGTGTGCCACTCGATGACGTCTTAGATTGCTTCTATGTGGTGTTTCGTTTGTTAGATCCATTGGGTGACTTGTGATTCAGGTTGAGAACATGAATAATCAACTGACTTGTCATTGGTGAAGACTTTCCCGACTCAAAGCAGCTTTCTGTATTAAGGGTATAGGTGTAAAAAAATATTTATTGAGGGGAGCCGCGGGAAGTCGATGGTATAAGAGCAGGGTTGATAATTTTCCCCCTAGTGCCTTGGTCTCAGTGAATTAACAGAATGACTACTACTGTCTGCTTGGTTGAATGGTCTGGGGCTAATGTGCAAATATAAGAAATAAATCATCACGATTTTTTAACAAATCAATGATTGGCTTTTACTTTGACACCATAAGGCGGTTCTGGCGGCATGGTGGGTATTACTCATATAAACTTGTTATTCAACTAGCTTGGTGTGTAACCCAATTTTCAAGCTCAGTTAAAATTAGTATACGAGTATGCATGAACTGACAACAAATTTTTTTTTTACATTTATTGATGCTCTTTACATTGAGGGGGTGGGAGGTGTTGCCTTGACAAATTTGGCATTGACAAAAACAACCTTGAACTTAGGAAAAATGGTACCCTTAGTGTATGAAGAAGATATATAAAGTCAATGGGGTGATTATTTATGCGTTGGGTTGAAAGTTTTCGTGTGAGAACCTTATGGAAAATTTTAAATTTGAAATTTAAAATAATGGCGTGGCCTTACATTTCGAAACCTAATGGGATCTTTCTCAAAGGCAAAATGGGACGGAATACAAACATACATTCATACTGTTACATAACCTGAAGAGTGAGTGGAAGTTGGTCAGGTGTGAAATGAACACAAAAAGAAGATACAAGCAGAGTCATGTACTGGTCCTGGGACTGGACAATAGGGATTACACATGAATAGATAGAGGTACAGGGGTTTTTTTGGCTGGAAGAAGAGATGAGATTTGTGAAAAACAGGCCAGATGGGTAAACAAAGTGAACAAATAAACTAACAAACAAAACAAATGTAAAACAAATGAAGAAATGTCTGGGAGAAAGAAAAAAGGGAAAAAGGAAAATTAGTCATTCAATCCTTCTTTGATATTAGTGCAAATAATTAAAAGTATTCTGTTTATATGATCTTAACCAATGTTGTCATGATACAGTGTATCGATGGAAATTCCTTACCCTGCAATCTTAGTGGTTGACGGTGCACAGAAAGGTAATATAGGAGGCCACCCGCAACAGCTAATGGCTTATAGTGGCCTGAATAAGGTTGTTTCAAAGTACTGATTGTGGGAGGTTAAAAGAGAACAAAATCTGGGCAAACATTTTGTTCATATTCATCAATTCTTCAAAAAGCCTAATTTATATCGGGCCAGAGCCTTTTTTACAGGGAAAGGGGGAAATAAAATAAAAATGAAACTGTGTCGTACTTACTCTTTACAACATTGGGTAATTCACATTACTGACACCTTTACCCCAGCATTCACGATCTGGTCGTGATATGTCGTCTCGATCAAGAAATATCTCGATTTCGTATAACTATTGCATCGCTAAAATTAGTATCGTTACACCCCTATTCAATAAAACCAATAATGTGTAATCTTGCTACCCAGTAAGGAATTGGACAACATATGGATAATGATGATGGACATATACTTCAAACTATTCCAGGATATTTATTTCATAAAAAAACCAGCTGTTCTGGTATACATTGACACCTCAGTCATGTTAATGCGATCTTCAACTCCCCAACCTCATCTCACTACAAATCAATGCAATTTTCAAACAACCTATTACAGGGTTAGCCACTCCAAGCCATTAGCTGTTTGTAATGGCCTCCCTATGGTTACCCTTCTGTGCACTGTCTGGAAACCTATTCAGGCCGGGCTCCAAGCCCATTAGCTGTTGCAGTGGCCTCCCTATGGTTACCCTTCTGTGCACTGTCTGGGCGTAACAACCTATTCAGGCCACTCAAGCCATTAGCTGTTGCCAATGGCCTCCCCACTATGGATTACCCTTCTGTGCACTGTCACACCACTGAGATTGCAGGGTAATGTGGTCTCCCCCATTGATACATTGTAGGCCATACTAATATGTTCAAACATTTACAGGGGCTGCTTGGGTGTTACCTGACACACAGTTGATTTTGTAAAATTACTTGGAAAGGACAACGGAGGCTTCTTTTTATAATGTGTGCAAATCATTGAAAAAATTATAAAAACTTTAAAAGCGTGAGGGTAGAATGTAGTACGATCCGACTGCCGCTTTTTTCATTCAATATACAGTGAACGTGATTTCCCCGGCGTAATGGACAATCTGCGATGGCGAATTTCAAATAATACATTGCAGATTTTTCGATTCACACAAATTTCGATAGATTTTTTTCAACATTATTGGTTTAATAATAAACATTTTTGAAATCATATTCCCCAAACCTTTCCCGAAATAAAGAATTACATGTATATTTCCAACCAAAAAATGATCAAGGGATCGTCCTGACTGGGTTTGTTTCCAAGCCACACGAGGGGTACATCAGGTCCAAGCGTGTGTGGTTAACGCGCGATGACTTCACGCGGTGGCGGTGTTGCGCAACAGTGACCACCACTGGTTTTTCCTGTTGTACCCCATACAACTTTGTTACCAGCAATCCAGTAGAAAGATTTTATCCATAATGCCTAAAATTCTGCATATGTGCATACAATATTCAATATTTTTCTGCGGGAAATTTAACTACGGTAGAAATTCATGAAATAAAACAACCACCCATTTTTTTTTTTGGGGGCGGGGAGGGGTTCGGTACACATTGGATCAATTGAGCCCACCCGATACACTAATAGTACCGTGTTCAGTACACATTTGCACCTTCATACAACCACGGCTGTATTCAAAGAAATCTAGAAAGTTACTAAGTTCGGTTTTAAAGTTTTTAAAAATTAATAAAATGAGCATTCATTTACATATATGTAGTGATTTGAATCATTTCGTGGCAATATGATTGTACTTTCAACCACCTAATTCTCCGGACGAATTTTTAATCAATAAAAAATCAAGCTTGATCAGACACAAAAGTAACCTTACACTGAAATTAACTTTGAAAAGCACCTGAATGTCACAGTCAGTAATTTGTTTTGTGATATTGCCTCTGCTTTAGCGAGATCGATATAATAGTGTAAACAAAAATTAAAATAGATGGAGGACTAATTACTTTCATGAATGACTGCAATTTGGCAAAAAATAATGATGAAATCTGTGAACTTTACCACCTGTGGCTCAATTTCCTGGCACTAAAGATTATTATTTCTGATAAAATTTGGACATTCATTTTATGAACCAAACGACAGTAAAGCCTTGAAAAACAACACCTGTACCTGTACACACTACATACTGTAATTTAAGCATTTTAAAATTTGCTATAAAAATTCACAGATTGCTAAAGGCCTACAAACAATTATTTTCTATGCAAATTCATTTTTGCATCACAGTTTGCTATAATGAAATGTTTGAATCAAATCGGTCCTGATACTAGTGATAGTGATATAACCAATGTAATTCCTTACCTACCTAGGCTATAGTGGAGAACATATGGATGATGATAGACATACTTCAAATTATTCCAGGATATTTATTTCATGAAAATGAGGCATTTTTTGATATAAGACGACTTCTCAGTCATGTCAATCTGACCTTGTCAACTTGCCCATAAGTGCCAACACGGTCATTGTACATGCGCAGTGGCAACAATAATAGGATCCTTCTATTTCCTGAAGAATTTTTTAGACAGCATCAGGTCCAATATACTATTACTAAGTTTACTTAAGATTTTATTCAAGTGACACCACTGATTGAGCAATGATTGTTCTGAAAGAAAGGGGCCCACCATCAGAGCTTACTGATCAAATCGAGTTGTACCCCAGTTCTTTTTTAAACAATACTACTCATGAGATCTGCACCGGGTGTCACCAAGTAATTAGTCTGCATTTATCATCCTCACCATGCATCCACACAAGTTTCACCTACTAAATATCTTGGCATTTTATATAATCTGTAAAGTAAATGATATGTCATGGGAAACGCCATATATCTACTATTAAATAATAATCTACTAGGCCTATTTGTAAAATGTTGGGTCATGGTATTTATGTGGAGTTTGGTCAGCCCGGCAGGTTCCGAACTCAAGTTCTGGTGTTGCCAGCAGCAGGGTGTGGGTTCGAGCCGGTCGTGACACTTGTGTCCTTGAGCAAGGTACTTAACCATAATTGCTTCGTTTTTCGGATGGGATGCCCGTGGGTCCCGCGGTCCAGATTATTAGTAATGCACGTAAAGAACCCAGAACACTTATCGTGGAAGAGTAGGGGGCATTACCCCGATTTCTGGTCTCATAGCCCTATTTGTTTACAGGTTCCTCAGGCTTCCGGAAATACATAAGGTTTTGAGGCATCCTTGGTTTCATTACCAGAAATGTATAATAATAATAATAATAATAATTACGTAATTTAAAGAACAAAATTCCCCCTGAACATTTATTGATCGTATACAAGACAATAATTCAACCCCACATTGATTATTGTTAGCTAGGATGATCCTGTCGTTATCACATAAGCGGATAAAAGAGTGTACAAAAAAACGTAGAACTACCGTAGCTTCCATGTTTTACGAAGAAATAAACACATTGCACTGTAATAGCTTAAATCTATTAATCTATACTGTATTGTTATTATGTGTATGCCTTTGATCATAAAAAATATTGTAACTTACACTGTGTTTTGGACCAATTCTTGCCTTGTTTTGATCTTCTCTGCGGTTCGATTCCGTCCGCACGATGTGTCACATGTCATACACCTACCGTTAACGTTCCAACCGTTTTCACGGTCATAGGTGCATTTACTGGATGAGCCGAGCAGAGCCGTATTTTGGACCGGCTCTCTGGACATGGAGCGGAGCGGCAAACAGCGCCCCCGACCGGTTTCCCCCACGAAAAATCCCGATAGTGCCCCAAGAAAAGAAACAGAAAAGGGATTCAGAGAGTGAAGAGATAATGACCCCATTCGACTGAGTTACAGAATTAAATAAACCCTTTTGACTATTGTAAAAATCTCAATCTGTAACAGTAATTTTCATGTTCTTATTCAATAATAAAATATATATCCATTACTGGGAAAGACTTCCAAAGTGAGGCAGTTGTGATTTATTGATGAAATCTTTGCTTTTTTAAGTGATTCGAAAAATTAAAACTGATACAATTTCTGAGGGAAACATCTATGTCAAATAGGAGACAGGGGAGGGGGCTTTATGATGTGCTTGTTTGAATATTGTGGTCATTATTCTGAGACAGTTACATGGCTGAAATGAAATGGGTCCATAACCAAAATAGAGGCACCTTTGTAGGATACAGGGATGTAAATATCGATTTTCAGTTGATTCAAGCCATCAAAGCAGGCTTGTATTTTTTTTTTTTTTTTTTTTTTGCAGAGGTGGTTTGAAATGCCTACCCCCCCCCCTCAAAAATATCCCCACACTTAGCCCCACCTAAATATTTTCTCACATATACCCTCGTCCAGCGATTTTGAAGGTGTTTCATTTTTATTGCTATAGTTAATCAGTCAGCACATTGGCTTCCATGCCCCCCAAACAAAAATTAATAAATAAAATAAATTATTATTATTTTTTTTTTAATTTAAAATAATGAAAATAATGCCAGTACTGGTAGTATAGCTCAATATGGATTGCTGAATTATAAGGAAAATTGTTCCAGGGAGTTAACAAGTGAAGACAGACAAAATGTAGACAATAAGATCAAAATAAAAGTTTGGTACATAATGCTTTTAGAAGTTTAATATTAGGTATGACAAAACTCATGTCTTGGCTTGCTGGGGGAGGGAGTGAACCGTCCAGATGAGATTGTATAAGGGAAGGTTATACAACATTGGTAATGTTGGCAAAACTGCTTCTATGAGTATGCTTACTCTCTATGAATCAAGATATACAAGGGAAGGTACAACATTGGTAATGTTGGCAAAACTGCTTCTATGAGTATGCTTACTCTCTTTGAATCAAGATAAGGGGAGGTACAACATTGGTAATGTTGGCAAAACTGCTTCTATGAGTATGCTTACTCTCTTTGAATCAAGATATTGACACATACATTAAAAACCATCCTATGAAAGTTTAAGCAAAATACGCGAAAATTGTTAAATGCATTGTTGTTATGCGGAATTTAGGAAAGAGTACTTCTTCCTAAATTCAAATTGGAAATTATTTCACTTTTCTACAAAATTACAGCAGATAAAATAATTTCTAGAGGAGATTCACACCATCAGCTTTACACAAAGTATGTTTTACATTAGAATTTGAACATTTAGTAATTTTGTAATTACCAATCCTATACCTTAGCTTTAAAGGAAAACATCATTTTGAAAATATGACAACTTTCCATTGCCTACTGGTGGGGATAATTATTTGAAAGCTAAACTTGATGTGTAGTTTGCAAAAAGTAACAGTTATCCTGGAAACAAAATATGACAACTTTCCATTGCCTACTGGTGGGGATAATTATTTGAAAGCTAATCTTGATGTGTAGATGGCAAGTAACAGTTATCCTGAAAATAAAATATTCTTTTTAGCCCACCACTGTAAACCACTAAATGTCCAATGTGTTGTACACACATTGTTTGTGCATATAAGCCACACTGCCCCTTTGAAGTAATCTCCATTGTACATACATGCATACAAAGACACATGTATACCACAGTTGACCTTTAGCAGGTTAAACTGTAACCAAACTCCCAATAATAATTCACCATCAGCCATTGAGACCAATAAACCATACCAAGCCCCCATCTGGATTTTCAATAGTTATTTGGTAAACACAGACTCTCCATAGTAACCTACCACCAGCCACCGAGTCTGGAACAAAGTAATATGCCCTGCAATATGTCAATCACAAACCACTAAAACCAACAGACATATTAAGCATTATGTTACTATGCAGTATAGCTATGAGGAGCCACTGCCTACCATAGCAATGGCTTGTAGTGGCCTGCATGGGATATGGCTTGCTTAAAAGATTTCACTGATTGTAGGAGGGTTAATGTGCTTTCATTTCAGAGAATTCAGAAAACTCAACAAAATATGCACATTTACTTTTCATGACTTGTTTAACATGTACCTTGATTCAAAGTAAAGCTTACACAGAGAAGCATTAGTCTTGCCATTCATTCAGAGGAAAAAAGTCTCTGCACATCGGTACTTTTAATTTTCTTTTTTGGCTATGAATCGATGTCCAATTGCAGCCCAAATTGCTGGATTAATTGGAATTCTATCATGCCGTGTTTTAAGTAACTTGTTCACATTGGGGTATGAATGTCTGCCCGATTTATGAGGCCTCTCTTAGCCACCCATACTTTGTACATGGGAAATTTGGTCCCCACGTGTACATGTATCACATATTTCCCTGTGACAAAAAAAAAGATTAGGCCTACAAAACAAAAACACATTCCAGTTTTGGATGGGTATACTTGTTGAATATAATAGAGACACCGTAACAGAAGACCTACTTATACAATATACATTCTATAAAAAGACAAAATAGTAAAATGTATTAAATTAAACAATAATTTACTAAAGAAACAACAGACAAATGGTTTCTCACTGGTGGATCCTGTGGTAATATATTTGTGAGAAGGATATTTGGCACAATGTTACAACCCAAGTCATTTATAGGTGTGGACTCTGATGACGTCTTAGGTTGCCTCCATGTGAGAAGGATTTTCCACAAATGTCACAGAAAATGGTTTCCCATTGCTGTGTACCCTCTGATGACGTCTTAGATTGCCTCCTTGTGAGAAGGATTTTCCACAAATGTCACAGAAAAATGGTCTCTCATTGGTGTGGACCCTCTGATGATGACATCTTAATTCACTTCCTTGTGAGAAGGATTTGCCAGAAATGTCACAGACAAATGGTTTCTCATTGGTGTGTACCCTCTTTTACGTGAGAAGGATTTTCCACAAATATCACAGGCAAATGGTCTCTCATTGGTGTGTACACTCTGATGACGTCTTAGACTGGTTCCACGTGAGAAAGATTTTCCACAAATGTCACAAACAAATGGTTTCTCATTGGTGTGTACCCTCTCATGACGTATAGACTGCTTCCACGTGAGAAGGATTTTCCACAAATGTCACAGACAAATGGTTTCACATCAGTGTGTACCCTCTGATGATGACATCTTCGATTGCTTCCATGTGAGAAGGATTTGCCACAAATGTCACAGACAAATGGTTTCTCATTGGTGTGTATTCTCTGGTGACATCTTAAATCATTTCTTTGTGAGAAGGATTTTCCACAAATGTCACAGACAAATGGTTTCACATCAGTGTGTACCCTCTGATGACGTCTTAGATTGCTTCCATGTGAGAAGGATTTGCCACAAATGTCACAGACAAATGGTTTCTCATTGGTGTGTATTCTCTGGTGACGTCTTAAATCATTTCCTTGTGAGAAGGATTTTCCACCAATGTCACACACAAATTGTTTCTCATTTGTTAGATCCATTGGGTGACTTGTAATTCAGGTTGAGAACAAAAAGAATCAAACGGCTTGTCATTGGTGAAGACTTTCTGACTCAGGCAGCTTTCTATAGGAAAAAATAAGAGTAATTAATAAAATATTTATTGAGGAAGGAATTCGATAGTATAAGAGCAGGGATGAAATTTCCCCAAGACCACCAGCCCAAGTGGATTAACAGAATGACTAACTATATCTGCTTGGTTTGATAGTCTATGGGCTAGTGTACAAATATAAGAAACACATCATCACAATTAAACAAATTGTTTTCGCTGACAGTGCAAGGCAGTTCTTTGGCATTTTTACGAATGAGCTTGAAATACAAACATACATTCATGCATATAAACACAAGAGTGAGCAGAAATCAGTGTCCTGTGGGACCGGACAAATGATTACACATGAAAAAATCCTCCCCTTCAGAAAATAGAAGAATCCTATTATAGTTGTACCTATTACATGTACAATGACCATGTTGGTCACTTATGGGGGAGTTGACAAGATCAGACTGACTGAGGAAGTCATCGTATACCAAAAATGTCCGATTTTTCATGAAATAAATATCCTGGAATAATTTGAAGTATATGTCCATCATCATCCATATGTTCTCTACCTTACTAGGTAGGTAAGATTAGTTATTGCTTATATTGAATGAGAAAAGTGGCAGTTGGATATGACATTCTACCCTTACACATGAATAGAGTAAAATATAAAATAAACAAATAAACTATAAATAAGCAAAACAAATGTAAAACAAATGTAAAAATGTATGTAGAGAGAAAGAAACATATGATAAAAAAGGAAAAGTAGTCATTCGTTCCCTTCTTTGAAATTGGTTAGATATAATAAAGTATTCTGTTTATGATCTTATCAATTTCAATAAAAAAAAATCCATAATGTTGTCATAATACAAAAAAAACTTTCAACTTATTATCAAAAAAAATTCCCACCTAAATAATATTCCCCTTTGATATGTTTGAAATTAATCAAGTTTTTAACAATAAATTCGGTATCAATTTAAATTCAGTTAAAAAGTATAATTAAATGCAAAAAAAGATCAGTACGAGTTGGCACACGTACGAGTTGACGTCCCATAAAGTACGAGTTTACGTGAGTTGGCAAATGTACGACTACGAGTTGACTCGAATTCGACTGCTTACACTACAGTACTGTAGTTCAAGTTCTAGCCGGCTATGATGTCACCGAGATTTCAGGTCCTCTTATTTCATGAAATTGTGTGTCACAAGCCACATTCTTATAAGTTATAGCACAATTATATCTATAATGTAATTTTTATATACTGTAAATATAATCGTAAAAGCTTATTTATGTCTCAATTTATCGCACAAAACCTTCCTTTTGAACTCACCACTGTTCCGTTGCGAAACAACCTGCTTCATCATGTAATTATCTGTTGTTCCCATTCACTAGGGGTCCAATTAAGTTTGGACCAAATTCTCAAAAATACTACGAAGTACTACGAAGCCTAAGCAATCGAAATACACATTAAAATAATGATTTACGCTTATTTTCTTTTAAAATGTGTTTCATAATTATACATTCACTGATTCAGTGAAAATCACCCCAATAAGCGCCTTTTCGGAATTGTGCGCACAATGAATTATGGGAGTTGGGTTTTGGAAAAGTGAAACGAACGCACATAATTATTTGTGCACAAAGTCAATGGAGGATAAAGGTGGTTTGGTCAGAAATGGACAGGTTTTTTTAAACGTATTATAGCAAAATTATAGGGACAATAGAGAAAATTTGTAAGAAATCAGTTAAATTATGAACAGAACATTTTTATAATTAAGGGAAAAAATTATATCCCCGAAAACTACGTAATTGGAGGAATTCTCAGCTGATTTCTGGATATAGCAGAAGGCAGCGGTGGGGACGAGCGAAATGTGTGCAACTTGTTTCTGTCATCGACTATTCAATGAAGGAAATATGAAAACTGTATAATATCATGCATTTAGTAATTATAATTCCCATTTTTATAATTTTGGGAAAAACGAGCCCGTGAAAATGATCCTATATTGCTGTCGACTAAAGCTGGCGATGGGGAATTATACTTTGAAATTAACTTGGATTTAATAAGTCTGAAGGAATTGTGCGCGCAATGAATAATGGGAGTCGGGTTTTGGAAAATTATATACAGCTGGTACCCGTGACCTCTCATCATTGGTTAATGTTTATTTCGCTGGTGGCCAGGGAGTTCACGCACGAGCGAAAACCCAGGACCACGTATTTTTGTATGGCAAGCCAAATGCAAAATGGTGTGTTGCATGGACTTATGTACCTTGAAAACGTATGTGCCAATACGATTTTATTTAACAAGCTTAATTATTAAAACAGTATATAAAAGCCTCAAATCTTACAGTATTAAACAAGATTTTAATCGATGGAAATTAGAAAATCTGAGTTACATAATTTGTTCGAATATAAAAATTGTTTTCATAATTTGTTATTTTATACTCAGCAGAGCCATATAATTGGGATACGGCCACAAGAGATCAGTGGATACGTACGGCTCTGATACTCAGCAGAGCCGAAAATTGATACTCAGAACATGATGGCGCCCTCTTTCGTGTAACACCGTTAATAGGCTAGTTTGTCTGGGAGTTTTTGCAAATAAAAGGTCCCTGGATTTTTATTGTCAGTGATCGTCGGAAGGTCAGGAATTGGACATTTTACTGGTATGCAAATTTTGTAGGATACTTTCAGCGAATGAGAGTGAGTCGACGCGTGATTTTATGATTGTGGCGCTCGGGAGTTGAACAAATTAATATCACTTTTTATTAGTGTCATTTTGTTGTCGCAGTTTTTAAATAATAATTTTTAGCACAAAATCTTTATTGATTAGCTCGTATTCGCACATGTATAGATGGAAATGCGCATGCAGTTGTCTGTATGTGTGCATGAAGCGAAAATCTAAGGCGCCATTTTCAAAATTAACCACCAACAGTGCAATGCAGATGGTATAAAGGCACCGCGCGCGCAAGCTCAGGATCCAAGAGGGCGTGGTGACCTTGCTGGGTATTTCTATGAAAGAAAGTGATTTGTATTTTTGAGAGCGCGTTTAATGTTTGAATAAGAAAGCAGTGACGTGTTCACAAAGTCGAATGAGAACAGCCACAGCTAATGAACATATCCTTACATAATGCATATTTCACTGGCGACTACATTGTAGCAGGCACGTAGCCAGAGTTGGAATTTTGTGGGGGCACGTTCCGTGCATGCTCTTTGAATTTTTGAAACTCTGACTTTTGGGGGCACGTGCCCCCGTAGCTACGTGCCTGCATTGTAGGCCTGTATTCTTGTATACGGTAATTTATGTTTGATTCAGAAAGTGAAGAGAAATTGATCCCATTCGAATGACTTACACAATTAAATACATGACTATTGTAAAAATCCCAATCTGTACCAATGAATTGTCAAGCTGTTCTCGTTCAACAATTAATTATAAATCCATATTACAGGGAAAGACTTCCAAAGTGAGGCAGTTGTGATTTATTGATGCAAGCTTTGCTTTTAAGTGTTTTGAAAAGTGATTAGTGTTTAAACTGATACATTTTCTGAGGTAAACATCTATGCCCCATTGGAAGTTTTTATTATTATTATATTAATCCAATTAGAGAGGGGGCTTTTATGATGGGCTTGTTTGAATATAGTGGTCATTATTCTGAGACAGTTACATGGCTGAAATGAAATGGGTCATAACCAAAATAGACACATTGGTAGTATACAAGGATGAAACGCCTACCCCCCTCAAAAATATTGCCCCACCTAAATATTTTCTCATATCTACCCACCTCGTCCAGCGATTTTGAAGGTGTTTAATTTTTTTTTAATGCTGCGTACGTCAGTTGGCACATTGACTTCTATCCCCCCCAAAAAATTTTTTTAAATTGTTTTAAAAAAATTAAAAGAAAAATAAAAATTAATGAAAATAATGCCATTGCTGTATAGCTTGATATGGATTGGTGAATAATAAGAAAAATAAATTCCAGGGAGTTAACAAGTGAAGACAGACAAATAAGATAAAAATAACAATTCGGTACATAATGCTTTTAGAAGTTTAATATTAAGTATGACAAAACTCAGGTCTTGGCTTGCTGGGGGACGGAGGAACCATCCAGATGAGATTGTAAGGGAAGGTAATGTTGGCAAAACTGTATGCTTACTCTCTTTGAATCAAGATATACATTAAAGGGAATGTACAACATTGGTAAAGTTGGCAAAACTGCTTCTATGAGTATGCTTACTCTCTTTGAATCAAGATATAAATTAACTAATCCCCTAGATATTCTGGCTAGGAACCTTCCTGAATCCATCAGTGCACTTTTGGAAACATGCCCTTATCTTCAAAATGCACCATGTATTTTCTTTGATTTTTCATATTCAACACTTAGGCTATGGCCTGTACTTCTTGCCAGGTAGTAATTTTGTCCCATTTGAAGAGGTGAAAGTACAAGTTTCTAACTGCTGAATTTTCCCCAAAAACTGCCCCAAGGAGGATTTTGCAGGATATTGGGTAGTTAGGGTTAAAAGGAAAATACAACATTGGCAATGTTGGCAAAACAGCTTCTACAAATATGCTTGCTCTCTTTGAATCAAGATATACATTAGAGGGAAGGTACATCATTGGTAATGTTGGCAAAACTGCTTCTATGAGTATGCTTGCTCTTTGAATCAAGATATACATTAGAGGGAAGGTATAACATTGGTAATGTTGGCAAAACTGCTTCTGTGAGTATGCTTACTCTCTTTGAATCAAGATATACATTAAAGGGAAGGTACAACATTGGTAATGTTGGCAAAACTGCTTCTGTGAGTATGATTACTCTCTTTGAATCAAGATATACATTAAAGTGAGGGTACAACATTGGTAATGTTGGCAAAACTGATTCTATGAATATGCTTACTCTCTTTGAATCAAGATATTTACATACACATTAAAAAACAACCTATGAAAGTTTAAGCTTACTACACTGTGTCTTTAATGAGAAAATAGTGAAAATGTATCGCCGTTATGTGGAATTTAGGAAAGAGTACTTCTTCTTGAATTCAAAATGGTAATTATTTCAGTTTTCTAAATTATTACAGCAGATAAAATAATTTCTAGGGGAGATTCATACCATCAGCTTTACACAAAGTATGTTGTAGATTAGAATTTAAACATTTGGTAATTTTGTAATTACCAATCCTATACCTTAGCTTTAAAGGAAAACATCATTTTGAAAATATGACAACTTTCCATTGCCTACTGGTTAAGCTTGGGCAATATCGATTTTTTTTTCATTGAAGATATATTAGTAAATATATATTGCAATTATTTTTTCATTCATGCATGATTGCTTTACAGCCGATAACCACAGGTATGAAGCCCTCGACAAGCGTCACAATAAAATTTGTTTGCAGAGCGTGTATGTACTGAAGTAGTTTGCTTTTGTTCCTCACTTCTAAAAGCTAAATAGACTGTTCTAATTTTGTTTCCATGGAATTTCTGACTTGAATCACAATGGCAATTTTTTTTAAATGCGATATATTTATTTAATCGCGATTTGCCGATATATCGATAAGTTAAAAAAGGTTCTCGATATCATAATCGAATAAAAAAAGGAATTGCAGTATTCAATATTAGCGTATTATCGCCCAAGCTTACTACTTATGGAGATAATTATTTGAAAGCTAAACTTGGTGTAGTTTGCAAAAAGAAACCCTCCTAGTATAGCTGAACGAAATATCACTCCAAAAATGTGCTACCATCTCAGAAATAGCTTACGAACGAATGAAGAAAATGTCACAAACAAATGTTTTTTTCATAGTTGTGGAACTCCTGATGACTTCTTATAATTAGTTGCTTCTATATGAAAAAAAGGATTTACTGCAGAAACCACAGACAAATGGTTTCTCATTGGTGGATCCTGTGGTAATTTATTTGTGAGAAGGATATTTAGCACAATGTTACAACCCAAGTCATTTATTGGTGTGGACACAAACAAATGGTTTCTCATTGGTGTGTACCCTCTCATGACGTCTTAGACTGCTTCCACGTGAGAAGGATTTTCCACAAATGTCACAGACAAATGGTTTCTCATTGGTGTGTACCCTCTGATGACATCTTAGACTGCTTCCACGTGAGAAGGATTTTCCACAAATGTCACAGACAAATGGTTTCTCTTTGGTGTGGACTCTCTGATGACATCTTAGATTGCTTCCATGTGAGAAGGATTTTCCACAAATGTCACAGACAAATGGTTTCTCATTGGTATGGACCCTCTGATGACATCTTAAATCATTTCCACGTGCGAAGGACTTTCCACAAATGTCACAGACAAATGGTTTCTCATTGGTGTGGACCCTCTGATGATGTCTTAGATTGCTTCCATGTGAGAATGATTTGCCACAAATGTCACAGACAAATGGTTTCTCTTTGGTATGGACCCTCTGATGACATCTTAAATCATTTCCACGTGCGAAGGACTTTCCACAAATGTCACAGACAAATGGTTTCTCATTGGTGTGGACCCTCTGATGATGTCTTAGATTGCTTCCAAGTGAGAAGGATTTTCCACAAATGTCACAGACAAATGGTTTCTCTTTGGTGTGTACAATTTGATGCATTCTTAGTGAGCTTTCTTGGGTGAAGGATTGCCACAAATTTTACAAATAAATGGTTTCTCATTGGTGTGGACCCTCTGATGACGTCTTAGATTGCTTCTATGTGAGAATTGTTTCTCATGATTTGTTAGATCAATGGATGACTTGTGATTCAGGTTGAGAACACAAATAATGAAACGGCTTGTCATTGGTGAAGACTTTGACTCAAAGCAGCTTTCTGTATTAAGGAAAAAGTATAGGTAATTAATAAAATATTTATTGAGGCAGTGCCTAAAGCCATGTTGTTTATCGTTCTTCTTTGTGATTCAATAATTTTGTTTACTTCCTAAGTGGTAGCATCAGGAGATCAACTCGACAGTAATCTAGTTTACTTTTTTGTAATCCTACAGGGGTGCTACCTTTGTTTATTTTGCTGATAATTTAATGTAAATTTGTGTTTATTTTTTGTTCTACCTGTGAAATCAATAAATGAATGAAATGAATGAATGAATGAAAGAGCAGGGTTGATAATTTCCCCTAGAGCCTTGGGCTAGTGAATTAACAGAATGACTACTACATCTGCTTGGTGTGAAAGTCTAGGGGCTAGTGTACAAATATAAGAAACACATCATCACAATTTAAAAAAAATCAATGATTTGTTTGCTGACACCATAAGGCAGTTCTTTGGCATGGTGGAGTATAACTCATCCTATAAACTTATTCAAATAAGCTTGAAAATTGTGCAACCAATTTTCAAGCTCAGTTTTGAGACATTAAGTATACAGTATACATGAACTTAGAACAATAATTGTTTTGTTTTTATTTATTGATACTCTTTGCATGGTGGGAGTGTTGCCTTGACAAATTTGGTATCGACTTGAAAAACAACCTCGTGCTTTGGAAAAAATGAGTACCCTTGCGTATGAGGATATGTAAAAAGTCAATGGGGGTGATATTTTTGGGGAAAAGTTGAATGTTTTTATGTATTATGAGAACCTTATGGAAATATTTTCTTTGAAATTGCAAAATAATGGTTGTGGCCTTACATTTCGAACCTAACAGGATCTTTCTCAAAGGCAAAATGGGACGGAATACAAACATACATTCATACATAAAGCAAATTACTCTGTAAGAACAATCAGAACAGATACATGATGTATATTAACCCATAAATACAAAGAAAAATACAAAAGGAAAATGATTAAGAATACATGCTAAAAACAAATATTAAGAAAATATGCATAAAAGTTATACATGTATGTACAATGTATCTATCCTGTACAAAACTATGCCAGGGAACACTTAAAAGAAAATCTTCCTCCAAACAAGAACCTCTCAAATCTAAATAACAATGGAACTGGCCAAGGTGGCAGGGGATTAAGTAATAAAAACTGCACATAAACTTGAAGCTACACAACCCTATGGAACTCATTAGGTATGCAAATCTCTAATAAACATCTTGACTTGAGGAACAAAGAGTTTCACTGGCAAGGCATGGTCAATAAACCCTACTAAAGAAAAAACAGGTTTCCACACATGTACCAGCATCTACCTCGTGTCAAAACTAAATAAGAAAAATACTATAAAATAACCTTTAAAAATTAGTCAATGTAAATTCAGAATAAAAACGAAAACTCTTCTTCCTTAGGCCTATCAAGTAAGTCCAAAAACATTGACACAGCAAGTAAAAACCAGTGGCAAACGCTCAGACATGAGGCAAAAAGTTTGGTCACGGTACTGATAAAGTACCTCCAAACTAAACCTGGAACAACACAAATACTCAAGATGTCTCAGCCAAACTAGCCTTTAACAAAATAACTTTACTACGATCCCGAAATTCAGAGAGTTCTTGGTAAAAATCAAGTTTTCCAAAACTTTAGAACTTCCAACAGTAATTTTAGAAATCGGAACAAACTACCCTTTGTAAATAAACTTTCTTTGGAAAACCCTACCCAAAGGTAAATAAATAGTTTCCACACTCTGAAAGTTTGATACAAAACTTATAATACATGTCTCTACAAAATAAAATAACTGGCTTAAAATGAGATAAAAGACAAAACTGTATTATTTCCAACCACTGCTGAAATACTTTTAACTACCATCATAAGCAAATCAAATGAACTTAAGATTCACCCATGAACTTAATTAATCTCAACATCTCAAGAGAAATGCACAACAAGTATATTTTATACAATGCAAATAATAAGTAATTAAAAGAAAGACTCACCAGGATTATTGAGCAACATAAAAACAGCAACTTGATGTCCTTACTTTAGGTATTTACAAGACATGTATACATAGGTAAAACTTGTAGCTTTGCATGGTGAGGATGTTAAGTAAGACTAATTGCGGTGACACCATGTGGAATCTCTATTGAGTGGTAATTAGTTCTGAAAAGAACTGGAGGTTACAACTCGACGTTTTGATCAGTGTGCTCTGATCGTCCTCAGGAGAATGCCGGACTCTGGGGAATGCAGCTGCTTAAGTAGGCTGCTGGACGATTACGCGAAGACAGGATGCTGGTGGATTAGTGCGTTGATGCGTGCAGGCGGGAACTACGTGGATCCTAGGGGTTGGCGGTAGGAGTCTGTACATCTTCACTCAAAGCTGCTTAGCTGCTCATTGACCTCAGTGCTAGCTAGCACACATATGTGGACAGTGATAGTGCAGGACTAAAGAAATAGACTTGTGCCTTGCAAAATAAACTAATAAAAGCGGTAACATAGTCAAGGATCTAAACAGGGGAACCCACTCCTAAATAAAAGCAGTAACTCTGGGGGAACCACATTACAAAATACAATGGAAAGATAGATATAAAAAACAAAGTAAATTTCCACTCCTCTACAAAGGCAATGTTAATAAAGTCTCACTGTCTATCCATGGTGGTCTGTAACTCTGGCTGGCGCACCTTGTACGACAACATTATATCATGCATATTTAAATATATGCAGAATATGGGCGTTACCTTAAAAATCGAAAACAAAATAACCTTTGCAGTAAGTGCAGGTGACTGGTGCTCTGTGCTCACATGAGTCATGAACAAATCAAAAGCATGGATCGGCAGCGACTCGATCAAAGTTGGGGAATTACGACACTATATATTCTATTATACCATGGGACTCTTGTCAAGTGACAAAACATACACATTACTCTTGATAAACCATGTGAAGTTTATTTAAAATAGTGTGAGTACAATCCAAACTGGGTCAAATTTTTCCGTAGTGCAAATGACGGTCACAATCACATGGTTTTATATTAAAATGTTTCTTACAGTTCAAGTCTTTATAAATTATTCTTATTTTATATCAAGATAATGGACGGATCTATCATAGTATTTCATAAATATAAACATCTGTATTGACACACTGGTAAAATGTAAACCACCAATATTGCTCTGGCAATAAATATTTGTCCAACAGATTATGAATATTCAAAATATAGACAATTAATATTCAATAATTAAACAATGAATGTGATCTTAATAACCTCCTGTTGATGTCTCAAAGATACCTTCGCAAACTGAAACTGCGGGGCATATAAAGTCAGTATACAGTTTGTGGAGAAATGTCTATTCATTCCGTGCATGAGCTGTTGAGGGCACATGTTTTTAAATCACCGTTGATCGAAAAGGACAGCAATAGTACATTGCGTTTGGCATATTTTGCAGTTGATGTGCAATCATTGTGGAATAGGCTATCTCCAGTGATCATAACATAATGCTCACTTGATGCCAAAGTGGCTACCATCAAGACACTGTGTGAAATTTCACTGGATGCAATGATGTGAATAACTTCATTTCTACTTGTTACAAATCATGCTATTGCTGGGTGAGTAGTGCAATTACTCGAGTACTCGCGAGTAATAATTGCTAATCATACATGTATCATTTTACTATTTAATTAATCATCCTGCTGCGATGTACTCATGAGTAGTAACACATTCATGAGTAACGACTGGTTCTTTTGTTATTGTTCATTTATTAAACATATAAAATCTGAAATATCAGGTATTTTTGAGTAATTATCATAAAATAGACTAAAAAGTATGTTTGAAATAGTATAAATGTGGTCAATTATCGTGATTAATCAGAGTACTGTGAGTAACTGCTGTGCGATTACTTGACAAGTGAATTTTATTAATCGGCCAGTACTACAAGATATCTGTATAAAAAATGAACCCGTTTTAGATCATTTTAATGTAATCAAATAAACCACAAGGGAAAATGACGAGATACATAAATATATTGTTTGGAGTAAATAACAGGTGTGATTATTGAAAGTCTGCCCTCATCGTGATGATACTGCCCCTTTAATTTAAGCCTACAATGTTATTTACTCCAGTTGAATGAACTGGAGTAAAGTTAGTTTGTGCCCCTCCCCATTCCCCGGCCCTCCCCATTCCCCGTTCCCACCCCACTGAAAAGTCCTGGCTACGCCCGGCTGGTTCACAAAGACGAATGAGAACAGCCACAGCCAATGAACATATCCTGAGATAATGAATATGTATATTTATCACTGGCGACTACATTGTAGGGCCTATATTCTTGTGTAAGGAAATAAATTTATGTTTGATTGAGCCATAGAATTAAGAATGTGTTATCCAGATTCAGAAAGTTGAGACAATGACCCCATTCGACTGAGAGTGACACAATTAAATAAATCCTCTTGACTAAAAAAAAAGGATTTATGTACAATATAAAAATTCAATATGTACAAAGGAATTGTTATGTTCTCGTTCAACAATTAAATATAAATCCATATTACTGGGAAAGACTTGCAAAGACTTCCAAAGTGAGGCAGTTGTGATTTATTGATGAAAACTTTGCTTTTAGTGATTGGAAAATTATTATTGTTTAAACATCTATGTCCAATTTTGGGAGGGCTTTTTATTAATCCCAAATTGGAGGGGAGGCTTTTATGATGTGCTTGTTTGAATATTGTGGTCATTATTCTGAGACAGATACATGGCTGAAATGAAATGTCATAACCAAAATAGAGGCACATTGGTAGTGTGAGGGATGAAATGCCTACTCCCCCCTCAAAAATATTACCACTTACCACCTAAATATTTTCTCACATCTACCCACCTCGTCCAGCGATTTTGAAGGTGTTTAATTTTTTAATGCTGCGTAAGTCAGTCGGCACATTGGCTTCCATCCCCCCAAAAATAAAAAAATCAATGAAAAATAAATAAAATAAAAATAAAAATTAATGAAAATAATTCCATTGCTGGTAGTATAGCTCGATATGGATTGCTGAATAATAAGAAAAAAAAAATTTCCAGGGAGTTAACAAGTGAAGACATACAAATGTGGATAATAAGATCAAAATAAAAGTTTATTTATTTATTTATTTATTTATTTATTTATTTATTTATTTATCCTGGGAAAACCTTTCAGTAGAACACTGTTCTATGAGTATGCTTACTCTCTTTGAATCAATATATACATTGAAGGGAAGGTACAACATTGGTCATGTTGATAAAACTGCTTCTATGGGTATGCTTACTCTCTTTGAATCAAGATATACATTGAAGGGAAGGTACAACATTGGTAATGTTGGCCAAACTGCTTCTATGAGTATGCTTACTCTCTTTGAATCAAGATATACATTGAAGGGAAGGTACAACATTGGTAATGTTGGCCAAACTGCTTCTATTAGTATGCTTATACTCTCTTTGAATCAAGATATATTAGAGTACCGGTACATCATTGGTAATGTTGACAAAATTATGCTTACTCTTTTTGAATCAATTAAAGGGAATATACAATGTACATTGGTAATGTTGGCTAAACTGCTTAAGCCATTATGAGCATGCTTACTCTCTTTGAATCAAGATATATATTAAAGGGAAAGTATACATGTACACCCTTGCTAATGTTTGAAAAACTGCTTCTATGACTATGTTTAGTCTCCAAGATATTAACACATAGGCCTACATTTAAAAAAAAAAAACCTATGAAAACTGTGTCTATAATGCGAACATTGTGAAAATGCATTGTTGTTACATGGAATATAAGAAAGTACTCTTTCCTAAATTCAAACTGGAAATTATTTCATTTCTCTTAGTTACAGCAGATAAAATAATTTCTTAGGGAGATTCACACCATCAGCTTTACACAAAGTAAGTTTTACATTAGAATTTAAACATTTGGTAATTTTGTAATTACAATCCTATACCTTAGCTTTAAAGAAAAACATCATTTTGAAATTATGACAACTTTCCATTGCCTACTGGTGGGGATAATTATTTGAAAGCTAAACTAGATGTGTAGTTGGCAAAAAGTAACAGTCATCCTGAAAACAAAATATGACAACTTTCCATTGCCGCTACAAAAACAGCCCATGGTGGGGATAATTATTTGAAAGCTAAACTTGATGTGTAGTTTGCAAAAAGTAACCCTTATATAGATTTTTGATAATATCGCGATTATTTTTTCATTCATGCATGATTGCTTTATAGCCGATAACCACAGGTATGTACTGCTCTACAAGCGTCACAATACATTTGGTTTGCAGAGATTGTATCACTATGAATAACTTTACCTTGAAAATGTAATTTCATGGTGTCTCTTCCTCTCAGATATTGGCAATAATGTTCATAGTGATTTCAGGGCAAATTCATGGCGATCTTGAGAATAAATGAGCTGCCCCAAAACTGCCACAAGAAGTTCATGTTGCTTTCACGGCATTTTCACTTCGAAGAAATTCCAAGAGTAGTTCATGGCATTTTCACAATGTTGTGTCGTCATGAAATTGCTGTGAACTATTTATTTCAAGGTAAAACAGATTTTCAGGACATTTTCAGGCTAAAGTTATTCATAGTTTATGTACTTGTGAAGTAGTTCACTTTTGTTTCTCACTTCCAAAAGCTGAAAAGACTGTTCTAATTTTGTTTTCATGGAATTTCTAACTTGGCTCACAATAGCAATTTTTTTTAATCGCAATATATCGATAAGTTAAAAAGGTTCTTGATATCGTAATCGAATAAAACAATGTATCGCAATATTCGATATCATTGTGTTATCACCCAAGCTTACTACTGGTGGGGATCATTATTTGAAAGCTAAACTTGATGTGTACTTTGCAAAAAGTAACCCTGCTAGCTAGCTGCACTATAGTGGGAAGTTGTTATAGAGGTCAAAACCAGTCAACTGACTGTTTTGACTGTTGACCAAATGTGCACACAGGGGCATTTTGACTGGTTTTACTGTCATTTTGACCACCCTCAACAATACAAAGACAATATGCGCCTTGAGCACCACTCAGTTGGTGGATACGTGCGCTTATATAAGTCCACATTATTATTATTATTATTATTATTATTAATGCTTTTACTATTAAAAAACAGTTGACTCATTTGACCTGTAAATGTACTCACTACACGTAAGGTTCGACAATGTTTGAATTTTAAAGGGCCAGTATCGCTCGATAAACAGGCATCAGAATGCTTGTTTTAGATTAACTCAGTGACCGCCATAATACCCAACATGATAAGGTCATATTAACACTATGTAATCGATGTCCAAGTTTAAGATTAAACATGGATGTTTAATCTTAAACTTGGACATCGATTACATGCCCTGTTAAAAGTTTGCTCTGATTACAATGACAATACTGCCCTTTAAATTACTAGATATATCTTGGCAAGTATATCAACATTTTGACTGATTTTTGACCCTTGTAGTAGCAAGAGGTTAACAGTTATCCTGAAAACAAAATATTCTTTTGGAAGTTTTTGATGTGTTTTCGTTTTAGAGATTTTAGAAACTCAAAAGAATATGCACATTTACTTTACATGACTTGTATACTTTAAACGCATTGACTTAGAGGACATCATTGGCCCATTAGGGTCAAAAAAGTCTCAGCGCATCAGCATAGGGCTGTACGTTTTCGAATATTTTTGGAACCGGACACCCGAAATCAGGAAACTTCGGATACCCGGATACCCATTTTCATTTTTGTTGAAAACATGCCTCCGGTGTACAAATACATGTACTACTGTACATGTAAATGGCAACAAATTGAATTTTATAATACAGGGGATACCATATTATCGATCTTTTCTTTATTGGAGTGTAATCTCTTGAATTTAAAAATAATTGTCTGTACAAGTGCATTGTTCAAGAGTCACAGATTTCTGTTTGCACCGCTCAAATGTCAAGTTCAATTTTTAAAAAGTCGGGTAATTGAATCAAAAATTGAACCGGGTAATGACCGTTTTGGTTGGGTATCCGGATACCCGGCACAGCCCTCCATCAGCAATTTTGATTTTCTTTTTTTTTAAATTGCTGGATAGATTGGAATACGGCCGAATACTGGTCCCTGTGTGTATACGTATCATATATTTCCCTGTGGCAAAAAAAAAGATTACTGAAAGTAAAAAGCACATCACCGCAACCATTTTGAAGCCGACCTATGACCAGAAACCTGCGGCTTTTTTTTTTTTTTGGCCAATTAGTCAGCTTTCTGTCTAATATAAACACCATTGTAGTATAAAGTTGAAATCATTGGTGTTATTTTAACACCCAGTATTGGATGGGTATACTTGCTGGATATATAGAAGACATCATAACAGAAGACCTCTTTATACAATATACATTCTATAAAAACACAAAATAGTAAAATGTATTAAAATAAACAACTATGATAATAAACAATGATGTAAATAAATTTACATGAAAATGTAGAACAAGTTTCATGAACGAAATATCAATCCAAAAATGTGCTATTGTCTCAGAAATAGCTTATGAGTGTATGAAGAAAATGTCACAAACAAATGGTTTTTTTTCATTGGTGTGGGATCCTCTGATGACTTCTTACTTAGTTGCTTCTATATGAAAAAAAGGATTTACTACAGAAACCACAGACAAAGGGTTTCTCACTGGTGGATCCTGTGGTAATTTATTTGTGAGTAGGATATTTATTGGTGTGAACTCTCTGATGACGTCTTAGATGGTATCCTTGTGAGAAGGATTTTCCACAAATGTCACAGACAAATGGTTTCTCATTGGTGTGGACCCTCTGATGACATCTTAGACTGCTTCCATGTGAGAAGGATTTTCCACAAATGTCACAGACAAATGGTTTCTCATTGGTGTGTACCCTCCGATGACGTCTTAGATTGCCTCCTTGTGAGAAGGACTTTCCACAAATGTCACAGACAAATGGCTTCACATTGGTGTGGACCCTCTGATGACGTCTTAGACTGCTTTCATGTGAAAACGATTTGCCACAAATGTCACAGGTAAATGGTTTCTCATTGGTGTGTACCCTCTGATGACATCTTAGACTGCTTTCATGTGAAAACGATTTGCCACAAATGTCACAGATAAATGGTTTCTCATTGGTGTGTACCCTCTGATGACATCTTAGACTGTTTCCTTGTGAGAAGGATTTGCCACAAATGTCACAGACAAATGGTTTCTCATTGGTGTGTACCCTCTGATGACATCTTAGACTGCTTTTACGTGAGAAGGATTTTCCACAAATGTCACAGAAAAATGGCTTCTCATTGGTGTGGACCCTCTGATGACATCTTAGACTGTTTCCTTGTGAGAAGGATTTGCCACAAATGTCACAGACAAATGGTTTCTCATTGGTGTGTACCCTCTGATGACATCTTAGACTGCTTTTACGTGAGAAGGATTTTCCACAAATATCACAGGCAAATGGTCTCTCATTGGTGTGTACACTCTGATGACGTCTTAGATTGGCTCCTCGTGAAAAGGATTTTCCACAAATGTCACAGACAAATGGTTTTTCATTGGTGTGTACCCTCTGATGATGTCTTAGACTGCTTCCACGTGAGAAGGATTTTCCACAAATATCACAGACAAATGGTTTCTCATTGGTGTGGACCCTCTGGTGACGTCTTAGATTGCTTCCACGTGAGAAGGATGTTCCACAAATGTCACAGACAAATGGTTTCTCATTGGTGTGTACCCTCCGATGACATCTTAGATTGCCTCCATGTGAGAAGGATGTTCCACAAATGTCACAAACAAATGGTTTCTCATTGGTGTGTACCCTCTGATGACTTCTTAAACCACTTCCTTGTGAGAATGATTTTCCACAAATGTCACAAACAAATGGTTTCTCATTGGTGTGTACCCTCTGATGACGTCTTAAACCACTTCCTCGTGAGAAGGATTTTCCACAAATGTCACAGACAAATGGTTTCTCATTGGTGTGTACCCACTGATGACATCTTAGACTGCTTCCATGTGAGAATGATTTTCCACAAATGTCACAGACAAATAGTTTCTCATTGGTGTGTACACTCTGGTGACGTCTTAAGTCATTTCTATGTGAGAAGGATTTTCCACAAATGTCACAAACATATGGTTTCTCATTGGTGTGGACCCTCTGATGACGTCTTAGACTGCTTCCTTGTGAGCAGGTTTTTCCACAAATGTCACACACAAATTGTTTCTCATTTGTTAGATCCATTGGATGACTTGTGCTTCAGGTTGAGAACACAAAGTATCAAACGGCTTGTCATTGGTGAAGACTTTCTGACTCAAGCAGCTTTCTATAGGAAAAAATAAAGGTAATTAATAAACAATTTATTGAGGCAGGAATTCGATAGTATAAGAGCAGGGATGAAATTTCCCCAAGACCACCAGCCTAAGTGGATTAACAGAATGACTAACTAGATCTACTTGGTTTGATAGTCTAGGGGCTAGTGTACAAATATAAGAAACACATCATCACAATTAAACAAATTGTTTTTGCTGACAGTGCAAGAAAGTTCTTTAGCATTTTTACTATAAACTTTTTCGAATGAGGTTGAAATACAAACATACATTCTACATAAACACAAGAGTGAGCAGAAGTTAGTGTCCTGGGACCGGACAAATGATTACACATGAATAGACAGTAAAACAAAACAAATAAACTAACAAGCAAAACAAATGTAAAATGTCTGTGAAGAGAAAGAAAAAAATTATAAAAAAGGAAAAAGTAGTCATTCATTCCCTTCTTTGAAATTGGTTAGATATAATAAAGTATTCTGTTTATGATCTTATCAATTTCAATGAAAATTTTTCCATAATGTTGTCATAATACAAACAAAACATTCAAATTATTATCCAAAAAAATTCCCACCCAAATAATATTCCCCTTTAACCCTCCTATGCCCAGGCTGAAATTTGGCCCAGTAAGCACCGCACCCACAAGACAGTCACTTGAGTATTTTTGGTTGCATTGCCAATTGGTAGGTCAAACCACAGAATCACACAGAACTGTGTATGTACTGTTGAGTGGTTTTTGTTTGACCTATCCTGGCCACATGTCCTTGCATTTATTTGAGTGCACTGCATAAAGTCAATGGGTTGGGAGTTACATACAAATTTTGAGTGTCTTTGTTTTTAACAATAAATTCGGTATCAATTTAAATTCAGTTAAAAAGTATAATTAAATGCAAAAAAAGATCTGTACGTACGAGTTGGCATACGTACGAGTTGACGTCACATAAAGTACAAGTTTACGTGAGTACGAGTTGGTAAATGTACAACTCTAGGAGTGTTAATGTGTAAAAGTAGTCGGCAACTCGTGCTGTAGTAGCCTTCTGGCCGTGCTATGTCACCGAGATTTCAGGTCCTCTTAATTATTTCATGAAATTGTGTGTCACGCCACATTCTTATAGCACAATTATATCTATAATGTAATATTTATATGGAAAGAATGTCGTATCCGACCGCCACTTTTTAAGGGCTTTTTTGGAACTTTTTTTGCAACCACTAACCAGTTAAACAATGATTCTATCGATTTTTGTGGTACAGAAAGCGAAAACTATCTTTAAAATCCACTTTTATGATGGTTTTCGGACTTGATTTCCCTTCTAAAAAAATCCTCCCCTTCAGAAAATAGAAGGATCCTATTATAGTTGCCACTGCGCATGTACAATGACCGTGTTGGTCACTAATTGTGGAGTTTACAAGATCAGACTGACAACTGAGGAAGTCAGTGTATACCAAAAATGCCTGATTTTTCATGAAATAAATATCCTGGAATAATTTGAAGTATATGTCCATCATCATCCATATGTTCTCCACCTTACTACAAAATACTAAGATTACTTTATTGGTTATATTTAATGAGAAAAAGTGGCGGTCGGATACGACATTCTACCGTAAAAGCTTATTTATGCCTCAATTTGTCGCACAAAACCTTCAATTCATTTTGAACTCACCACTGTTCCGTTGCGAAACAACCTGCTTGTTATCTGTTGCGTGTTTTCGCGACCCTAACCAGAAACTTGTTTCTGACGTCATATTCTTGACTAGAAACAAGATGGCAAAGCGACGCAAAAACGCGAACGTAACCAGAAAATTGTTTTCAGTTTGCGACATGTTAAATCATCAACGCTTCTCAAAATATACGATGTAATTCATTTTTTTTTGCAATAAGAGCTTACTCATGAGTGCTAGTAATAAACTTGAAAGATATACTGGTATATGAACAATAATTTCATCATGTTAGTAACAAATAATTCACAAAACTTTTGCTGTTTTTTCAATCCGCCATCTTGAAACCAAGCGTAGCCGATCACAAACTTCGGTTCACGTTTGGTCAGAACAATGACGTCATCGCAGCACAACCGAACTCGTGAAAACGCTTAACCAATGACCAAAGCCCAAACATGTTTTTTGGACGACAGTCAAAACGCGCCTCTGGGGTCTAAAGTTTGGACCAAACTCAAAATACATAACATTTCCCTTTTTCCTCAGTACTACAAACCTCAGCAATCGAAATACACATTAAAATAATGATTTACGCTATTTTTCTTTTTAAAATGTAATTCATAATTATACATTCAGTAATATTCACTCTGAAAATCACCCCCAATAAGCCTTTTCAGAATTGTGCGCGCAATGAATTATGGGAGTTGGGTTTTGGAAAAAAAGTGAAACGAACGCACATGTTTGTGCACAAAGTCAATGGAGGATAAAGGTGGTCGGCCAGAAATGGACGTTTTTTTGTTTATAGCAAAATTATATGGACAATAGAGAAAATTTTTAAGAAATTGGTTAAAAATTGATATCCCCCGAAAACTACGCAATTGGAGGAATTCTCAGCTGTTTTCTGGATATAAGGCAGCGGTGGGGATGAGCGAAATGTGTGCAACTTGTTTCTGTTGAAAAATGTTTTTAGGACTATTCAATGAAGGAAATAATATGGAAACTGTATAATATCATGCATTTAGTAATTATAATTCCTATTTTTATAATTTTGGGAAAAACGAGCCCGTGAAAATGATCCTATATTGCTGTCGACTAAAGCTGGCGGTGGGGAATTATACTTTGAAATTAACTTGGATTTAATAAGTCTTAAGGTAGGTAGATTCATGGAAATTTCAGAATGTTCCAATTGCTTTGAACTTGATATCATCTTACAGAGCTTAAAATTTGCAATAAAATGATAGGTCTCCCACCTTCATACGGTCACCTGAACACAACTTGTCGTAAAATAATGTATCACAAAATATAGCCCTTTTGATATGCATAATGGGTGAAAATCTTGTGACCTTTTTTTTTAACAGAGTACTTATATTTTTCATTTCAGATTGCAAGACACAGAATCAAGCAAGTACAGGATGCCTGTTCTTTCTGTTCATTGTTTTGTTGCATTAGATAATAAATAATACTAAAAAAAAAGTGAAATACATTGTTTTTAAAAAATCAACTACACAAATTTGCAGAATAAAATTTATCTCATTCAGGTTGCAATTTATTTTAGAAGTAGAATTACTTTTCCGAAAAGTAATTTCAGTTTATTTTAGAAGAGTAAAATTACTTTTCCTGAAATTACTTTTCTGAAATTGATAAGCAATCTCAGAAAGTTTACTACTTCAAGTTTTACCCCCATGTTAGATAATGGAACAGCCCACTCTGTTACCTACTTACATACAGCCAGTAGCATGACCCATTTTGATAATAGGTAACATAATAATAATAGTCCCCAATCCCATTGACAAACCATGTAAAAAAAAAAAACTTGCAAATATCGTTTTTTTTTGTGCTAAAATGTTTACTGAAGATACAAAGTTTTATAAGTTAATTAAGGTACGTAGAATCTGAAAATTGCATTTTTAATCTTCTTACAAGTACCCTTATTTTACTATCAACTTCCAAAATCAAAGTTGTGCAAAACTTACCCTGAAATCTATGTTTTTTTCGCCGAATGTGAAACTTTTTCGCGATCTTTTTTATGTCAAATCATGCACAAAGTAATGCTGTATCGGAAGATGGCATTATCGCCTGATCACCGGGCTCTTAAAATCAATATCAATCCGATTAACGACAATTACATGCACGGCCAGGATTTCCGTTCGGCGAGTGACACAGTCACACACACAGAGTCCAAAAATAGCATATCAGGAATAGCGCCGCCAACGGCAGGTTCTGTGAATCTTCCTACTTAAGGAATTGTGCGCGCAATTAATTATGGGAGTCGGGTTTTGGAAAATTACATACAGCTGGTAGGCCATACCCGTGACCTCTCACCATTGATTAATGTTTATTTCGCTGGTGGCCAGGGAGTTCACGAGCTGAAACCCATGGCCACACTATTTTTTGTATGGTAAGCCAAATGCAAAATGGTTGTTTGGGTTTTG
>CM055831.1:30655493-30672552 GCA_029582265.1 Zoroaster sp. YZ-2022
AAAACGAACCTATTTAGCTTTTGGAAGTGAGAAACAAAAGCAAACTACTTCAGTATACATACACGCTCTGCAAACAAATTTTATTGTGACGCTTGTAGAGGGCTTATACTTACAAAAGAATATAGGCCAACAATGCAGTTGCCAGTGAAATATGCATATTCATTATCTCAGGATATGTTCATTGGCTGTGGCTGTTCTCATTCGTCTTTGTGAACCAGCGGCGTAGCCAGGCCTTTTTCAGTGGGGGTCGGAACGGGGTATGGTTTTCCCTTTTCTTTCTTTTTATGGGGCACTGTCGGGATTTTTCGTGGGGACTTGAAAAACTTAGCATAAAGTGTCACCACGCGCCCTCTTGGATCCTGCGCTTGCTTGCGCAGTGCCTTTTATAATAACGCACACGCATTGCTCTGTGTGTGTGTGGATCTTATGGAGGAGGGGGTGGCGGTCGGCTGGCCTGGAGGGTTGGTAAATTTTGAAAATGGCGGTTTGGATTTATGCACGTGGTGAACTTGTCGAAGAATGTGACGACTTTATTCACCAGGAATATACAAAATGTCATCAAGACAACGTACGATACTCCATTGAGGATATAGAATATATAGGTAAGTTAATGTAGTTTTTGTAGGTAGTTGTGACAGTGAAATAAATGGGTTTGTTTTGTCCGTTATGTGAACTTTGAGGTCTCGCGAGCCAGCCTAGCGTAAGTATCGACTCCCGTGGACTCGAGACCTATTCGGAACTGTCTGCGCAATGAATTATGGGAATTGGGTTTTGGGGACAAATGACATGAACAAACGCAGCAAAGAATGTCGTATCTGACCGCCACTTTTTAAGGGTGTTTTGAAAAAAAAATAATTTGCAACCACTAACTGTTACTGTTAGGCCTAACCAGTTACAAAATCGAAAACCATCATAAAAGTCCGAAAACCATCATAAAAGTGGATTTTAAAGATAGTTTTCGCTTTCTGTACCACCAAAAATCGATAGAATGATTTTTTAACTGGTTAGTGGTTGCAAAAAAGCCCTTAAAAAGTGGCGGCCGGATACGACATTCTTTCCGAAGGATCATATTATAGTTGCCACTGCGCATGTACAATGACCGTGTTGGTCACTTATGGGGGAGTTGACAAGATCACACTGACATGACTGAGGAAATCATCATATACCAAAAATATCTGATTTTTCATGAAATATACTGAAGGACTTTAATTACGCAAGTTTTTTTAATGGGTATATTTTTACGGTAGCGATATTTAAGACATGTGAGTTGACTTCCCAGATTTAAATAAGGAACGTGAACTGTGGTCATTTCTTTCACACAGATATCAATAATTTTAAAACTGTGAATAAAATTATTTAATGCATTTACTTGCATCTGTTATACTGCGTACAGATTCATCTTGCGTAATTAAAGTCCTTCAGTGTAGATATCCTGGAATAATTTTAAGTATATGTCCATCCATATATGTCCATATGTTATCCACCTTACTAGGTAGGTAAGATTACATTATTGGTTATATTGAATGAGAAAAAGTGGCGGTTGGATACAACATTCTACCCCGCCGCTTTTTGCAACAACTAACCAGTTAAAAAATTATTTTGATCGATTTTTGGGAGAAGAAAGTAAAACCTATCTTTAAAATCCATGTTTAAGATGGTTTTCGGACTTTATTTCCCTGCTATAAAAAATCCTCCCTTTCAGAAAATAGAAGGATCCTATTATAGATGCCACTGCGCTTGTACAATGACCGTGTTGGTCACTTATGGGAGAGTTGACAAGATCACACTGACATGACTGAGGAAGTCATCGTATACCAAAAATGCCTGATTTTTCATGAAATAAATATCCGGGAATAATTTGAAGTATATGTCCATCATCGTCCATATGTTTTCTACCTTACTAGGTAGGTAAGATAACATTATTGGTATTACAGGGAACGATTTCATTCAAAAAATTAATTTGCATAGAAAATTAATTTTTTTTCTTTCTCTACAGATATTTCTTCATTTGTTTTACATTTGTTTTGTTTGTTAGTTTATTTGTCCGTTTTGTTTTACTTCCCATATCTGACTCTTTGTTTTTCACTAATCTCATAATCTCTTCTTCCAGCCAAAAGCTCCTGGTACCTCTATCCATTCATGTGTAATCCCTCTATTGTCCAGTCCCAGGACCAGTACATGACTCTGCTTCTTGTATCTTCTTCCTCTATCTATTCATGTGTAATCCCTCTATTGTCCAGTCCCAGGACCAGTACATGACTCTGCTTCTTGTATCTTCTTCTTTTGTGTTCATTTCACACCTGACTAACTTCCGCTCACTCTTGTGTTTATGTATGAATGTATGTTTGTATTCCATCCCATTTTTGCCAAAAAATGCCAAGCTTCATAACCAGCTATCAAGGATTCAGTGTAGGCTTAATGTGTGTAAAGGCCTACTGACTATGGCTATTTATGAATGAAATAAATGAGACTTGTATAACAAAAAACAAAAAGCAGCCACATTTCGTATCAATTTTTAAGCACTCTTCTTCCTCCTGGATTGCAACATTTTGTGTACGCTTCGACTAAAAACAAACTTGTCCTAATTAGTAAAAATAAAAGGCCTTAAAATGAGTGACTCAGTGTATGTGTTATTATGAATACCGCGCTGTTGTTTTATTTGAATGTCAAAATCATTTATTTTGTAATTATTATTTTCATGCAGTAGTAGTGCACTAACGTGTGCTATGCTGCGCATGCGGTAAACACAATGTATTACATTTTTCTGCCCATTCGCAGTTGGCGGAATGTTGCAGTATCCACTGTTCACAAAAGGAACGATCCTTTGGATCGCGAGTATGCTCGCGTGTGCCCAGTCGAACGTTCCGCTGGGCATACAGCTCCATTCCTCGGGACCGCTTATGCGATGCCCGGGATCGCTTAGTTCCCAATGGACCGCTTCAGATTCCCAGCGGAACGGACTATCCGTTCGATTTTGAAACGCCCCCTAAGGTTCCATAATAAGTAAAACTTAAACTTTTCTCCAAAATATCACCCTCCATTGACTTTTTACATATCCTCATACGCAAGGGTACTAATTTTTTCAAAAGCATGAGGTTGTTTTCAAGTCAATGCCAAATTTGTCAAGGCAACACTCCCACCATGCAAAGAGTATCAATAAATAAAAACAAAACTATTGTTCTAAGTTCATGTATACTGTATAGCCTACTTAATGTCTCAAAACTTAGCTTGAAAATTGGTTGCACAATTTTCAAGCTTATTTGAATAAGTTTATCGGATGAGTTACACTCCACCATGCTAAAGAAATGCCTTGTGGTGTCAGCAAAAATATCATTGATTTTTTAAAAATTGTGATGATATATTTCTTATATTTGTACACTAGCCCCCAGACTATCAAACCAAGCAGTTGTTGTAGTCATTCTGTTAATCCACTTTGGCTGGTGATGGTCAAGGGGAAATTTCAACCCTGCTCTGATGCTGTCAACTTCCTGCCTCAATAAATATGTTATTAATTACCTTTATTTTTTCCTTAATATAGAAAGCTGCTTTGAGTCAGAAAGTCTTCACCAATGATAAGCCGTTTGATTATTTGTGTTCTCAACCTGAATCACAAGTCATCCAATGGATCCAACAAATGAGAAACAATTCTCACATGGAAGCAATGTAAGACGTCATCAGAGGGTCCACACCAATGAGAAACCATTTGTGTGTGACATTTGTGGAAAATCCTTCTCACAAGGAAGCAATCTAAGACGTCATCAGACTCAGAGGGTACACACCAATGAGAAACCATTTGTCTGTGATATTTGTGGAAAACCCTTCTCACAAGGAAGCAATGTAAGACGTCATCATGCAGAGGGTCCACACCGACGAGAAACCATATGTCTGTGACATTTGTGGAACATCCTTCTCACATGGAGGCAATCTAAGATGTCATCGGAGGGTACACACCAATGAGAAACCATTTGTCTGTGACATTTGTGGAACATCCTTCTCACGTGGAAGCAATCTAAGACGTCACCAGAGGGTCCACACCAATGAGAAACCATTTGTCTGTGATATTTGTGGAAAATCCTTCTCACGTGGAAGCAGTCTAAGACATCATCAGAGGGTACACACCAATGAAAAACCATTTGTCTGTGACATTTGTGGAAAATCCTTTTCACGAGGAGCCAATCTAAGACGTCATCAGAGGGTACACACCAATGAGAAACCATTTGTCTGTGACATTTGTGGCAAATCCTTCTCACAAGGAAACAGTCTAAGATGTCATCAGAGGGTCCACACCAATGAGAAGCCATTTTTCTGTGACATTTGTGGAAAATCCTTCTCACGTAAAAGCAGTCTAAGATGTCATCAGAGGGTACACACCAATGAGAAACCATTTGTCTGTGACATTTGTGGCAAATCCTTCTCACAAGGAAACAGTCTAAGATGTCATCAGAGGGTACACACCAATGAGAAACCATTTATCTGTGACATTTGTGGCAAATCGTTTTCACATGAAAGCAGTCTAAGATGTCATCAGAGGGTACACACCAATGAGAAACCATTTACCTGTGACATTTGTGGCAAATCGTTTTCACATGAAAGCAGTCTAAGACGTCATCAGAGGGTCCACACCAATGTGAAGCCATTTGTCTGTGACATTTGTGGAAAGTCCTTCTCACAAGGAGGCAATCTAAGACGTCATCGGAGGGTACACACCAATGAGAAACCATTTGTCTGTGACATTTGTGGAAAATCCTTCTCACATGGAAGCAGTCTAAGATGTCATCAGAGGGTCCACACCAATAAATATCCTACTCACAAATAAATTACCACAGGATCCACCAGTGAGAAACCCTTTGTCTGTGGTTTCTGTAGTAAATCCTTTTTTTCATATAGAAGCAACTAAGTAAGAAGTCATCAGAGGATCCCACACCAATGAAAAAAAAACATTTGTTTGTGACATTTTCTTCATACACTCATAAGCTATTTCTGAGACAATAGCACATTTTTGGATTGATATTTCGTTCATGAAACTTGTCCTACATTTTCATGTAAATTTATTTACATCATTGTTTATTATCATAGTTGTTTATTTTAATACATTTTACTATTTTGTGTTTTTATAGAATGTATATTGTATAAAGAGGTCTTCTGTTATGATGTCTTCTATATATCCAGCAAGTATACCCATCCAATACTGGGTGTTAAAATAACACCAATGATGTCAACTTTATTCTTCCATGGTGTTTATATTGGGCAAGCTGACTAATTGGCCAAAAAAAAAAGCCGCAGGTTTCTGGTCATAGGTCGGCTTCAAAATGGTTGCGGTGATGTGCTTTTTACTTTCAGTAATCTTTTTTTTTGCCACAGGGAAATATATGATACGTATACACACAGGGACCAGTATTCGGCCGTATTCCAATCTATCCAGCAATTTAAAAAAAAAGAAAATCAAAATTGCTGATGGAGGGCTGTGCCGGGTATCCGGATACCCAACCAAAACGGTCATTACCCGGTTCAATTTTTCGGTTCCAATTACCCGTAAACGACTTTTTAAAATTCGAACTTGACATTTGAGCGGTGCAAACAGAAATCTGTGACTCTTGAACAATGCACTTGTACAGACAATTATTTTTAAATTCAAGAGATTACACTCCAATAAAGAAAAGATCGATAGTATGGTATCCTCTGTATTATAAAAGTCAATTTGTTACCATTTACAGTACATGTATTTGTACACCGCCGGAGGCATGTTTTCAACAAAAATGAAAATGGGTATCCGGGTATCCGAAGTTTCCTGATTTCGGGTATCCGGTTCCAAAAATATTCGAAAACGTACAGCCCTATGCTGATGCGCTGAGACTTTTTTTGACCTAATGGGCCAATGATGTCCTCTAAGTCAATGCGTTTAAAAGTATACAAGTCATGTAAAGTAAATGTGCATATTCTTTTTGAGTTTTCTAAAATCTCTAAAACGAAAACACATCAAAAACTTCCAAAAAGAATATTTTGTTTTCAGGATAACTGTTAACCCTCTTGCTACTACAAGGGTCAAAATCAGTCAAAATGTTGATATACTTGCCAAGATATATCTAGTGCACTTAAAGGGGCAGTATTGTCATTGTAATCAGAGCAAACTTTTAACAGGGCATGTAATCGATGTCCAAGTTTAAGATTAAACATCCATGTTTAATCTTAAACTTGGACATCGATTACATAGTGGTAATATGACCTTATCATGTTGGGTATTATGGCAGTCACTGAGTTAATCTAAAACAAGCATTCTGATGCCTGTTTATCGAGACGATACTGGCCCTTTAAAATTCAAACATTGTCGAACCTTACGTGTAGTGAGTACATTTACAGGTCAAAATGAGTCAACTGTTTTTTTTAATAGTAAAAGCATTAATAATAATAATAATAATAATAATAATGTGTGGACTTATATAGCGCACGTATCCACCAACTGAGTGGTGCTCAAGGCGCATATTGTCTTGTATTGTTGAGGGTGGTCAAAATGACAGTAAAAACCAGTCAAAAATGCCCCTGTGTGCACATTTTGGTCAACAGTCAAAACAGTCAGTTGACTGGTTTTGACCTCTATAACAACTTCCCACTATAGTGCAGCTAGCTAGCAGGGTTACTTTTTGCAAAGTACACATCAAGTTTAGCTTTCAAATAATGATCCCCACCAGTAGTAAGCTTGGGTGATAACACAATGATATCGAATATTGCGATACATTGTTTTATTCGATTACGATATCAAGAACCTTTTTAACTTATCGATATATCGCGATTAAAAAAAATTGCTATTGTGAGCCAAGTTAGAAATTCCATGAAAACAAAATTAGAACAGTCTTTTCAGCTTTTGGAAGTGAGAAACAAAAGTGAACTACTTCACAAGTACATAAACTATGAATAACTTTAGCCTGAAAATGCCCTGAAAATCTGTTTTACCTTGAAATAAATAGTTCACAGCAATTTCATGACGACACAACATTGTGAAAATGCCATGAACTACTCTTGGAATTTCTTCGAAGTGAAAATGCCGTGAAAGCAACATGAACTTCTTGTGGCAGTTTTGGGGCAGCTCATTTATTCTCAAGATCGCCATGAATTTGCCCTGAAATCACTATGAACATTATTGCCAATATCTGAGAGGAAGAGACACCATGAAATTACATTTTCAAGGTAAAGTTATTCATAGTTATTCATACAAGCTCTGCAAACAAAATGTATTGTGACGCTTGTAGAGGGGTACATACCTGTGGTTATCGGCTATAAAGCAATCATGCATGAATGAAAAAATAATCGCGATATTATCAAAAATCTATATAAGGGTTACTTTTTGCAAACTACACATCAAGTTTAGCTTTCAAATAATTATCCCCACCATGGGCTGTTTTTGTAGCGGCAATGGAAAGTTGTCATATTTTGTTTTCAGGATGACTGTTACTTTTTGCCAACTACACATCTAGTTTAGCTTTCAAATAATTATCCCCACCAGTAGGCAATGGAAAGTTGTCATAATTTCAAAATGATGTTTTTCTTTAAAGCTAAGGTATAGGATTGTAATTACAAAATTACCAAATGTTTAAATTCTAATGTAAAACTTACTTTGTGTAAAGCTGATGGTGTGAATCTCCCTAAGAAATTATTTTATCTGCTGTAACTAAGAGAAATGAAATAATTTCCAGTTTGAATTTAGGAAAGAGTACTTTCTTATATTCCATGTAACAACAATGCATTTTCACAATGTTCGCATTATAGACACAGTTTTCATAGGTTTTTTTTTTTTAAATGTAGGCCTTCCCTTCAATGTATATCTTGATTCAAAGAGAGTAAGCATACCCATAGAAGCAGTTTTATCAACATGACCAATGTTGTACCTTCCCTTCAATGTATATATTGATTCAAAGAGAGTAAGCATACTCATAGAACAGTGTTCTACTGAAAGGTTTTCCCAGGATAAATAAATAAATAAATAAATAAATAAATAAATAAACTTTTATTTTGATCTTATTATCCACATTTGTATGTCTTCACTTGTTAACTCCCTGGAAAAATTTTTTTTCTTATTATTCAGCAATCCATATCGAGCTATACTACCAGCAATGGAATTATTTTCATTAATTTTTATTTTATTTATTTTATTTTATTTTTTTCATTTTTGGGGGGATGGAAGCCAATGTGCCGACTGACTTACGCAGCATTAAAAAATTAAACACCTTCAAAATCGCTGGACGAGGTGGGTAGATGTGAGAAAATATTTAGGTGGTAAGTGTGGTAATATTTTTGAGGGGGGAGTAGGCATTTCATCCCTCACACTACCAATGTGCCTCTATTTTGGTTATGACATTTCATTTCAGCCATGTATCTGTCTCAGAATAATGACCACAATATTCAAACAAGCACATCATAAAAGCCTCCCCTCTCCAATTGGATTAATAAAAAAGCCCCTCCCAATTGGACATAGATGTTTAAACAATAATAATTTTTCCAATCACTTAAAAGCAAAGTTTTCATCAATAAATCACAACTGCCTCACTTTGGAAGTCTTTGCAAGTCTTTCCCAGTAATATGGATTTATATTTAATTGTTGAACGAGAACATAACAATTCCTTTGTACATATTGAATTTTTATATTGTACATAAATCCTTTTTAGTCAAGAGGATTTATTTAATTGTGTCACTCAGTCGAATGGGGTCATTGTCTCTTAACTTTCTGAATCTGGATAACACATTCTTAATTCTATGGCTCAATCAAACATAAATTTATTTCCTTACACAAGAATATAGGCCTACAATGTAGTCGCCAGTGAAATATACATATTCATTATCTCAGGATATGTTCATTGGCTGTGGCTGTTCTCATTCGTCTTTGTGAACCAGCGGCGTAGCCAGGACTTTTTCAGTGGGGGTGGGAACAGGGAATGGGGGGAGGGGCACAAACTAACTTTACTCCAGTTCATTCAACTGGAGTAAATAACATTTGTAGGCTTAAATTAAAGGGGCAGTATCATCACGATGAGGGCAGACTTTCAATAATCACACCCCTGTTATTTACTCCAAACAATATATTTATGTATCTCGTCATTTTCCCTTGTGGTTTATTTGATTACATTAAAATGATCTAAAACAGGTTCATTTTTTTATACAGATATCTTGTAGTACTGGCCGATTAATAAAATTCACTTGTCAAGTAACCGCACAGCAGTTACTCACGAGTACTTGATTAATCACGAGTAATTGACCACATTTATACTATTTCAAACATACTTTTTAGTCTATTTTATGATAATTACTCAAAAAATACCTGATATTTCAGATTTTATATGTTTAATAAATGAACAATGACAAAAGAACCAGTCGTTACTCATGAATGTGTTACTACTCGTTAGTACATCGCAGCAGGATGATTAATCAAGTAGTAAAATAATACATGTATGATTAGCAATTATTACTCGCGAGTACTCGAGTAATTGCACTACTCGCCCAGCATTAATAGCATGATTTGTAACAAGTAGAAATGAAGTTATTCACATCATTGCATCCAGTGAAATTTCACAGTGTCTTGATGGTAGCCACTTTGGCATCAAGTGAGCATTATGTTATGATCACTGGAGATGTCCTATTCCACAATGATTGCACATCAACTGCAAAATACGCCAAACGCAATGTACTATTGCTGTCCTTTCGATCAACGGTGATTTAAAAACATGTGCCCTCAACAGCTCATGCACGGAATGAATAGACATTTCTCCACAAACTGTATACTGACTTTATATGCCCAACTTTACAGTTTCAGTTTGCGAAGGTATCTTTGAGACATCAACAGGAGGTTATTAAGATCACATTCATTGTTTAATTATTGAATATTAATTGTCTATATTTTGAATATTCATAATCTGTTGGACAAATATTTATTGCCAGAGCAATATTGGTGATTTACATTTTACCAGTGTGTCAATATACAGATGGTTATATTTATGAAATACTATGAAAGATCCGTCCATTATCTTTATATAAAATAAGAATAATTTATAAAGACTTGAACTGTAAGAAACATTTTAATATAAAACCATGTGATTGTGACACGTCATTTGCACTTCGGAAAATTTGACCCAGTTTGGATTGTACTCACACTATTTTAAATAAACTTCACATGGTTTATCAAGAGTAGTGTATGTGTTTTGTCACTTGACAAGAGTTCCCAGTATGGTATAATAGAATATAGTGTCCTAATTCCCCAACTTTGATCGAGTCGCTGCCGATCCATGCTTTGATTTATTTCATGACTAATGTGAGCACCAGTCACCTGCACTTACTGCAAAGGTTATTTTGTTTTCGATTTTTAAGGTAACGCCCATATTCTGCATATATTTAAATATGCATGATATTGTACGTGGTGCGCCAGCCAGAGTCACAGACCACCATGGATAGACAGTGAGACTTTATTAACATTGCCTATGTAGAGGAGTGGAAATTTACTTTGTTTTTTTATATCTATCTTTCCGTTTTATTTTGTAATGTGGTTCCCCCAGAGTTACTGCTTTTATTTAGGAGTGGGTTCCCCTGTTTAGCTCCTTGACTATGTTATATCAATCAATCAATCAATTTATTGGAGTTACACTTTCGCATCAGTCAGGGGCGCCGGAGCCGGGGGGGCCCTGGGGACCCGGGCCCCCCACTTTTTGTGTTTTTTTTGTGTTTTTTTATTTTTTTTTTAAATTAATTTATTTAAAAAAAAAAAATATGTTGGGAGGGGAAAAAAGGGGGGGGAAATTAATGGAACAAAGGGGATGCAGTAGGTGAAAAAAAAATAGAGGGAAAATGGGCACACCAAAAAAGGTTGGAAATTGTTGGTGCCCCCCCACTTTTAAATACCTTCCGGCGGGCCTGCATCAGTGGCACACGTCAAAGACGGTGCATAAACAATAAATATAAACTAAGACTTAAAATACAAAACACTAGTACAAAGTACACAAGAATAAAAAATAAAAAAAAGGAAAAAAAAAAAAAAATAAAAACATGCAGCGTGACATATAGATAGAACAGAAAACTTGTCAATTAATTCATCAATTTATAGCATTCAACAACATCTTACGCTCATCCCAAAGGTTGGTCAAAAGATTCTTACATGATGTATCAAGAATGTTTCCAAGTGTGTTATCGAATTCATACATGTTACCCAGCATCATGTATAGTTTTAAGTCGATATTGCCTGAAATAAATATTTCCCAAAACAAATATAGGCCTATACTGCTTTTATTAGTTTATTTTGCAAGGCACAAGTCTTTCTTTTGTCCTGCACTATCATTGTCCACATATTATGTGCGCTAGCAGGTCAATGAGCAGCTAAGCAGCTAAGCAGCTTTGAGTGAAGATGTACAGACTCCTACCCCTACCCCTAGGATCCACAGTTCCCGCCTGCACGCATCAACGCACTAATCCACCAGCATCCTGTCTTCGCGTAATCCTCCAGCAGCCTACTTAAGCATGCAGCTGCATTCCCCAGAGTCGGGTATTCTCCTGAGGACGATCAGAGCACACTGATCAAAACGTCGAGTTGTATACCTCCAGTTCTTTTCAGAACTAATTACGACTCAATAGAGATTCCACATGGTGTCACCGCAATTAGTCTTAACATCCTCACCATGCAAAGCTACAAGTTTTACCTATGTATACATGTCTTGTAAATACCTAAAAGTAAGGACATCAAGTTGCTGTTTTTTATGTTGCTCAATAATCGTGGTGAGTCTTTCGTTTAATTAGGTGTTCGAGCTACAGCGCGAGCACCTATTGTTTTTGTTCGGTTTTTTTTTTTAGGTGTTCGAGCTACAGCGCGAGCACCTATTGTTTTTGTTCGGTTTTTTTTCTTTTTTTTTTCTTCTTCTACTTCTCCGGATAGACTGTCTACAAAAAACACATACTTTCAAACTTCACATGAACTTGAAACTTGGCATATACTTAGAACTTAACACGTAGATGAAACAGAATTTGTGAGGTCATGATTAGGTAATCAGATATCGAATTACGATAATTCAAAGTTTAATCATTAAAAAAATCATATCAAGGGCTCTGAAAAATCAATAAAATTACTGATTTAGTTGGGGAAAAATATGTAGTTTATCATGAGTGTAAAGAGTGTGAAATATGTGACATTAGAGACGAGGATATGTTTGAGTTTGATATTTATTTGTACTGAAAACACGACATTTTTAAAAAAAAAGAAACACACTTTTCTTGAAAATGTAGGCGCAATCTGTTATTTCCACTACGTCCGCAATACTCAATCGACTGGGCGGGGCATATAAAATAATCCGGCCAGGGGTGGAATGGTATGTCGCCCTCAATCGGCAGAATCAGATTTACTCAGATAGAGTTTTTTGAGGAAAATATGAGGGTGAAATATGGGATATTACTGATGTACTCGTGCCAACTCGTACTCCAACCATCTCGTACTTCAAACCATGCTTCAAACCAACATAGTCATAAAGGGTAGGTATCTTGAATTTAATTGTTAAGAGGTTTTCCTGTGTTTATCTTCGTGTTTTTTATACAAGAAAAGCCATTTTTAAGCGTGGGGTTGGCTGGTGGTACCCATAGAAAGGATTTCTCTATGGTTGGTAGTACCTACTACTACTAATGGTAACGTTAAACTTAAGTTAATGTAGTTGCATTGTGCCTGTTTAGTGTTTAAATTAACGTTAACCTGAGTTATAAATGTGAACATACACTGTACTTTGGACAGTAAACAAGTCCCTCTTTTCTAACAAAATATGAACAGATGTCACTAAAATGTATTTAGAAATAGAATGTAAATAAGGATAGGAAAAATTCAGTTGTTTAGTTATGGCAATTTTCAGTTGAAATTTTATGCCATATTTTGTAATTTATGTTTTCCAAAAATCTTCAGTTTGTGCACAAATTAATGTCAAGTAGTGATTGTTTACTGCACTTTCCCTTAATTTTTACCTTCGATACAATCAACTTTACATAGACAATTATTTCACAGGAAAATGCACAATATTCATGACACAATACATACTACTTGTATAAGTTGAGATCCTGCCATGGAGGAAGGAAATCCTTCCTCCATGGTCCTGCTCCCTAGAGGCCTCTCTTGTCTCAGACATCCTCACATGAAATTATGAGACTGCAATTTTCCCTTAAATACCTTTCTTTTGATGTGAGTTTCATGCAAGAACATTTTCATTTATTACACATTGTCAAGAATAATTGTGTGTAATTTTGAAACAACCAATGCCCATTTCAATGGTCCAGCTACTCCAAAATTATACACTGTTTTCCCCCATTCATATTATAAATTAGAACTTCTTTGAATTTTCAAATACTTTATTCTTGGTCCATGTACTTGTAAACCTTCTTACTATTTTTGTACAGCATGTTCACTGTGATGTATTTTTTTCCCTCATTCACATAAATTAGAACTTCTCTGAAGTTTCAAATACTTTATTCTTGGTCCAGGTACTTATAAACTTTCCTATTATTTTTACAGCATGTTGACTCCAATACATCATGGCTCAGACTAAGTTCCAGCCTACAGCACCCCAGACAGCGTTGACACCACATCCAAATGCAGTATCGTAACTGTTCAAGTCATCAACAATCTTCAGTTTGTAGGCTACACGATGGTATGGTTTAACGTCTACGTTAACAGATCGATCATTTGAGAACTGCACAATTAATGGAAATGGTCTTCATTACTTGGTTTGAAGGTATGTAAACTTTCACATTTTTTTATATAGATGTATGTTCGTTTTAGTATAATTTATAGATATTGATTACATAAAACCATGGTTAACGTTAAAAAACCTTATGTGGCAATGGTATCACATGTGCCGCGCCTGAAGTGAAACAGGTCAACTCGTATGCGTGCTCGTGCTGTGCTTTTTACCAATTCACACTTATTTTGGTCAACTCAACCCGAAAAATATTTATTACTGAATATTTACTGGCATGCGTAAGGATTGACATCCGTGGAGTACGCGTTGGTAAAAGTACAAGTTAATTTAGCTACGCTTATAGTGTCTGTAGTTCCTCATAATAATAGTAGTACTTATGTCCTGTGTGGTGATGGCTGCATTGCAGTTTACTTTATACTAGCACTTAATTTTCTCACCAAAGTAGACCAGAAACAAATATCAGCACCTTTATTGAGATAATGAACGGTCACATCATGGAGGAAGGAAGACATCACATGCAACAGTTCTATTCCATTGTAAACCTAACTTAAAGGCATTGTTCTGAAGGGATCATTTTCTGAAGTTACATCAATCCATCATCCTGATAATAACATATAAGGGCATTCTAAGTTATGTGTGTTTTGTTAGCAGGACCCATTATTCTTCGTCCCATTTAATATTGTTTTACATGATTCGTTTATATTTCAGATCAACGATATCCATTTGTGCTACTGCTACAAGGTGTGTTAGAGTCTGTGTAACTTTGTGATCCAATGCATTTGAAGTTCATCCATTCAAAGGAGTTGATGTATTATTCAAATTATTTTATATGGACTTATCCTATCTGTGGCAGTCTTGACTCTCAAGGGAATTGTTTTTCAGGACCTCAAGACACATCTAGGTCTTTCTAGGAATTTCTTTAACATGTTAGAACAAAAATAATACTGAGGAATTCTTATTATTTTTTGACTGGACCTAAACATCCTCACAAATGTAATTATTAAGCAATATCTGTTGGTGATCTAGTAAAATGTACATTGCCGACAGTGAATCACTGGCAGTTGGGCCATATAAAATAGTAAACATACCCCCAATCTTCATTGCATGGGTGTGTCAGCCAGAATACCGCCAGAGAGAGATGACCCAATTAAAGTTCCTATTTATTTGTGTGCTCACATTGGGATAGTACTGACCATCAATCCCATAAACACAATTGGTTAAACAGACAGTATTGTCACGATCAGAGCAGACTTTCTACAAACGGGCCGTAGAATTGGTGTCCTAGTTTAAGACAGAACATAGTGACTGAAAATTACTGGCTCATTTATGCAGCAACGCACATGAATATGACCTTATCATGTGAGTATTATTTTCAGTCAATGAGTTAAACTAGAACTTGAACTCTGATTCCATGCCCTGTTGATCGTGAAGATATTTCCACCTTTAAACATGACTATTAACATGACTATTTATGAAAATGTATTTTCAACAGTTAATGACACATAAATACATACATGTAGCAATCAGAAGATCATTTCAGTATTGTTTCTTTCTTTTTATTTTTACAGTTATCCTTCAAATTACATTGTGTTGTCTCTTCCTATAAGTATTGTTTTAAAAACTAGAAACCAAAACATTTAAATATTATAACACTTGATCGAAGATTGTCATTGTATTGTACAAGACATGCACACACCTCAACCTCGGGTAGGGGGTTGCTTACTTTGGTCAGGGAGTTGCCTCATCAGGTATCTACGGAGGACAGTTGCTTATCTGGGCCCATATTCATAAAGGCACCTCGTTAATCCGCTAGCAGCCAGACTAGACAACTTGCAGTGCTGCTAAATGCCCAGTTGCCTGCTCCATAAGTTTCTTGCTATTTTCATATTTGCATAAAAGAGCCTCTGCGTTAGGACAGTGCCAGGTAGTTGTCAACTAGGATTTAGTTGGTTGTTAACTAGCAGTTGGCATTGTTCCAAAACCTCAAAACACAATATGGGTAAGTTTCTACTTTCAATATGAGTGGCATGTTTGTGTCCTTAACAATAGAGCTACAGTGCATGCAAGAACCTGTGTGTGTGTGCCTATCGAGACGCAATGCTCGCCAGAACAGTTCTATGTTCTCCAGCATCGTGGGAAACACACAGAGTTCAGAATGGCGGATACACGAGAAGGCAAATAAAAAATAAGGAAAAGCTCATTATTCTCAGGAAGAGAAACTTATTCATAGCTGGAAAATATGATTGAATTCAAGCTGGATGTCATCGAGGTGAACATAAGAATGATGTAAACACCAACCGAAAGTATTCAATGCTTGGAAGACTATTTACACGCATGATCATCAGGGAAGATTTTCTATGAAAATCGATATCTCTTGATCAATTCATCATCAGTAAAAATCTCAATTTGATTGCGCCATGCTCTGAATAATACTTTTCCTCCCTTTATTGTAACAGTGGCATGCAACTGTACCAGATTGCAGAATCCGCTTCCAAGCTCACATGTTTTCACGCCAAAGTCAAACATACAAATGGTAGAAGGGTTTAGTTGTCGAACTGAGTGACTTGGGGTGCCCAAGATCCTTGCCTCTAAAAGTTAGCAGACAACTTAGCAAAGTCCACTGCTTGAAGCGGCATTTTATGAAGTCAACACTTAGTATCAACTCAAACGGCTTAATTGGCGCAGTTAGGGGCCAATTTAGTTGCCAACCTGGAGGGCTTAGCAGGCTTTTATGAATATGGGCCCAGAACTCTGTGAGACGGCATTGTGCAGGCGGTAGCAATTAGTGAGTCGCCGTTTTGCTTGTAATTGTATTGAATGCAAGATAGCCGTCAATGTCCGACTCCGACTTCACGGGTAGTGAAGCAGTGACCGAGCAGAGCAGATCGATACGGATTGACTCAGTGTTATGTGATCGGCACGGGCGTATTGTGTAGGCATTAAGTTGTGCATTAGGAGATTGATTGCAGTGACTTTGGTTAGTGTGTGTGGAACTTAGGTTGATTTAGTATAAGGCACAGTAGAATCGTTGAAACTCGATTTCACAGGGGAGTCGAACAACGTTAGAATCGATCACAGGGGTCGATGTAGATGGCCTTGGAGAAATACTTCAAATTAGTTCCACCCAGTAGGAAAGCAAGAATACTGCACTCATTTATCGAAGCTTAATGCTATATTTGTGGAGTGTCACTGAATCATCTGGCAGTATGTTTTGGTAGAGGTCCTCCTTGCAATTAAAGTAGGTCAAGGGTAAATAAAGGATTAATAAGCAGCAGGTTGTTACAGGGTTTCCCAAGTCCTCTCGGTGTTCTCTTTCACAATAAAACTTCCCCTATTTTTCCAAAAAAAGAACCCTTTCG
>CM055831.1:30673052-30697839 GCA_029582265.1 Zoroaster sp. YZ-2022
CCGTCGATGGTTTTGATGAGCAAGAACAAACCCAAATTTCGAGATTTTTTGGGAAACTTCTAGATGCCGCATTCAGAAAATTTGAGAACGAGGTTGAAGTAGAATATGTGATCTACGTCTTGAAAAAAGCTCCTGGGTACGCCAAAAAGAACGGCCTCAGCGAAACGTTACACAAAGCGCTATCTACACGGTGTCTTCGCCACGGCGATTCAACCCGAGATTGAGGCGCCGCCAAAAGACGGCGACAATGCGTGGAATACGCACATACCTACCGGCCAGAAGACTACCACACTACCTAGTACCAGTATACCAGTACAGTAGTTGCAGTCGACCGAGTCAACTCGCATTTTTTCACACTCATACATTTGCCAACCTGTACTCACGTAAACTCGCATTTTTGTGGGACGTCAAACCGCGTGTGCCAACTCGTGCTGATCTTTTATTTTGCATTTCATTATACTTTTTAACTGAATTTAAATTGATACGAATTTATTGATAAAACTTGATTAACCCTAACCTCCAGGGTATTTTGGCTAGAAACTCTGCCAGACGCAACAGATTGCATCGTTTATCAAAGTGACTTGGCTGCCCAGTGCAGCAAGATCCATCTGGTCACAAATCTCAAGGCCGAACTGCCTCAGAGTCTGTAGTCACCAAACGCAGCAGAATACAACTCTGGCATTGTTCAATAGGACCAGCTCTCAATAGCCTCAGACTTGGCTGCTTATGCACTGGTGTTGACAGCTGAATCCATCAAAGTGCACCAGACTTTTCCACCTGATGCACTGTGCTGCGTCTGGCAGGGTTAGGTTAATTTTAAACATATCAAAGGGTAATATTATTTAGGTGGGAATTTTGGGTAGAATGTCGATCTGGCCGCCACTATTTTTCATTAAATATAACCAATAATGTAATCTCACCTACCTGGTAAGGTGGAGAACATATGGATGATGATGGACATATACTTCAAATTATTCCAGGATATTTATTTCTTGAAAAATCAGGCATTTTTGTTATACGATGACTTCCTCAGTAATGTCAGTCTGATCTTGTAAACTCCACAATTAGCGACCAACACAGTCGTTGTACATGCGTCGTGGCAACTATAATAGGATCCTTCTATTTTCTGAAGGGGTGGATTTTTTTAGAAGGGCAATCAAGTCCGAAAACCATCATAAAAGTGGATTTTAAAGATAGTTTTTGCTTTCTGTACCACCAAAAATCGATAGAATGATTTTTTAACTGGTTAGTGGTTGCAAAAAAGCCCTTAAAAAGTGGCGGCCGGATACGACATTCTTTCCGGAATTTTTTTGGATAATAAGTTGAAAGTTTTTTTTGTATTATGACAACATTATGGAAAATTTTTCATTGAAATTGATAAGATCATAAACAGAATACTTTATTATATCTAACCAATTTCAAAGAAGGGAATGAATGACTACCTTTTCCTTTTTTATCATTTGTTTCTTTATCTCTACAGAAATTTTTACGTTTGTTTTACATTTGTTTTGCTTATTATAGTTTATTTGTTTGTTTTATAAGTAAGACTAATTGCGGTGACACCATGTGGAATCTCAATTGAGTAGTAATTAGTTCTGAAAAGAACTGGAGGTACAACTCGACGTTTCGATCAGTATGCTCTGATCGTCCTCAGGAGAATGCCGGACTCTGGAAAAAGCTGCTGCTTAGGCTGCTGGAGGATCATCCCATGAATGGATGCTGGAGGATTAGCTCGTTGAGGTGTGCAGGCGGGAACTGTGAGACTAGGATTCTAGGTGTTGGGAGAGAGGAGTGTGTGCTCACTGAACTGAATCAGTTGTTAACAAGCACAGGGGGAGAAGGGTGGTTGACTTAGGATATAGGAGATCCCTCAGTCTGGGGTGGGTTATGGACTTTGGATATAGAAGATCCTTGGTCCGGAGTAGTGGTCGCCAAATGTCGCTGATGTAGAAGCCGATGTCCTGTGGCACGGTGTCGTGTTTGACGATCTCGATGGCCTCTCTGATGCGTCTGGGGTGCCATGTGTCGATGGGTGTGATGAGTTGTGCTGCCTGTCAGTCGATTTGGTGGTCCTTGATGCGAGTGCTTGATGGCGGACTTCTCGAAATCTCCTCTGCGGCCGTGTGCTCGGTGTTCCTTCAATCTGATGGGGAGGTTGCATCCTGTTTCGCCGACGTACACTTTGCCGCACTCACAGGGGATCCGGTAGACTCCCGCTCTGTTGTTTGGGTCCGGTTTGTCCTTGTGGGTGTGTAGAAGTCCTTGGAGTTTGCTGGGGGCTGAGTGGAACACATCGATGCCTGCTCGTCGGAGAATGCGCTGTAGTTTGTGAGACGTCGAACCTAGATATGGAAGATAGGCAGAGAGGGTTATATTACTTACCTTGCTTTCAGGGTTTGGAACCGGCTTCGCTGTGCTGATCTTGCTGGGATTGTAACCATTGCGTTTGAGGGTGGTTCGGATGTGCTGTAGTTCCTTGGGAAGGCTGTCCTTGTCACAAATGTTGTAGGCGTGTTGTACGAGGGTACGGTTGACCGATGACTTGATGCTTGGGTGATAGAAGGAGCGCTGGTTCAGGTACCGGTCTGTGTGCGTGGGCTTTCTGTAGACGTTGTGGTGTAGGGAGCCGTCTGGGTTTCTCGAAATGCCAACATCAAGGAACGCGATCTTGCCGTCTTCTTCTGTTTCCATGGTTTGTTTTATATTTTACTCTATTCATGTGTAAGGGTAGAATGTCGTATCCAACTGCCACTTTTTCTCATTCAATAGAAGCAATAAAGTAATCTTACCTACCTAGTAAGGTAGAGAACATATGGATGATGATGGACATATACTTCAAATTATTCCAGGATATTTATTTCATGAAAAATCAGACATTTTTGATATACGATGACTTCCTCAGTCATGTCAGTCTGATCTTGTCAACTCCCCCATAAGTGACCAATATGGTCATTGTACATGTAATAGGTAAAACTATAATAGGATTCTTCTATTTTCTGAAGAGGAGGATTTTTTTAGAAGGGAAATCAAGTCCGAAAACCGTCATGAAAGTGGATTTTAAAGATAGTTTTCGCATTCTGTACCCCAAAAAATTGATGGAATAATTTTTTAACTGGTTAGTGGTTGTAAAAAGAAATTCCAAAAAACCCTTAAAAAGTGGCGGCGGATCGACATTCTTTCCATGTGTAATCATTTGTCCGTCCCACGGGACACTATCTTCTGCTCACTCTTGTGTTTTTGTATGTTTGTATTTCAACCTCATTCGAAAAAGTTTATAGTAAAAATGCCAAAGAACTTTCTTGCATTGTCAGCAAAAACAATTTGTTTAATTGTGATGATGTGTTTCTTATATTTGTACACTAGCCCCCAGACTATCAAACCAAGTAGATCTAGTTAGTCATTCTGTTAATCCACTTGAGCTGGTGGTCTTGGGGAAATTTCATCCCTGCTCTTATACTATCGAATTCCTTCCTCAATAAATATTTTATTAATTACTCTTATTTTTTCCTATAGAAAGCTGCTTGAGTCAGAAAGTCTTCACCAATGACAAGCCGTTTGATTCTTTTTGTTCTCAACCTGAATTACAAGTCACCCAATGGATCTAACAAATGAGAAACAATTTGTGTGTGACATTTGTGGAAAGTCCTTCTCACAAGGAAGCAATCTAAGACGTCATCAGAGGGTCCACACCAATGAGAAACCATTTGTTTGTGATATTTGTGGAAAATCCTTCTCACAAGGAAATGATTTAAAACGTCACCAGAGATTACACACGAATAAGAAACCATTTGTCTGTGACATTTGTGGCAAATCCTTCTCACATGGAAGCAGTCTAAGATGTCATCAGAGGGTACACACCAATGAGAAACCATTTGTTTGTGATATTTGTGAAAAGTCATTCTCACAAGGAAATGATTTAACATGTCACCAGAGAATACACATGAATGAGAAACCATTTGTCTGTGACATTTGTGGAAAATCCTTCTCACAAGGAGGCAATCTAAGATGTCATCAAAGGGTACACACCAATGAGAAACCATTTATTTGTGACATTTGTGAAAAGTCATTCTCACAAGGAAATGATTTCAGATGTCACCAGAGAATACACACGAATGAGAAACCATTTGTCTGTGACATTTGTGGAAAATCCTTCTCACATGGAGGCAATCTAAGATGTCATCAGAGGGTACACACCAATGAGAAACCATTTGTCTGTGACATTTGTGGAAAATCCTTCTCACGTGGAAGCAGTCTGTCGTCATCAGAGTGTACACACCAATGAGAGACCATTTGCCTGTGATATTTGTGGAAAACCCTTCTCACGTAAAAGCAGTCTAAGATGTCATCAGAGGGTACACACCAATGAGAAACCATTTGTCTGTGACATTTGTGGCAAATCCTTCTTACAAGGAAGTGAATTAAGATGTCATCAGAGGGTCCACACCAATGAGAAGCCATTTTTCTGTGACATTTGTGGAAAATCCTTCTCACAAAGAGGCAATCTAAGACGTCATCAGAGGGTCCACACCAATGAGAAACCATTTACCTGTGACATTTGTGGAAAATCCTTCTCACATGGAGGCAGTCTAAGACGTCATCAGAGGGTACACACCAATAAATGACTTGGTGGTAACATTGTGCCAAATATCCTTCTCACAAATAAATTACCACAGGATCCACCAGTGAGAAACCATTTGTTGTTTCTTTAGTAAATTATTGTTTAATTTAATACATTTTACTATTTTGTCTTTTTATAGAATGTATATTGTATAAGTAGGTCTTCTGTTACGGTGTCTCTATATGTCCAACAAGTATTTTGTAGGCCTAATCTTTTTTTTTGTCACAGGGAAATATGTGATACATGTGCACGTGGGGACCAAATTTCCCATATACAAAGTATGGGTGGCTAAGAGAGGCCTCACAAATCGGGAAAACATTCATACCCCAATGTGAAAAAGTTACTTAAAACACGGCGTGATAGAATTCCAATCAATCCAGCAATTTGGGCTGCAATTGGACATCGATTCATATCCAAAAAAGAAAATTAAAAGTACCGATGTGCAGAGACTTTTTTCCTCTAAATGAATGGCAAGACTAATGCTTCTCTGTGTAAGCTTTACTTTGAATCAAGGTACATGTTAAACAATCAACATGACTAAGTTTTCAGCTCAATGTGTTTAAAAGTATACAAGTCATGAAAAGTAAATGTGCATATTTTGTTTTCTGAATTCTCTGAAATGAAAGCACATTAAAAAGAATATTTTGTTTCCAAGATAACTGTTACTTTTTGCCAATAACACATCAAGTTTAGCTTTCAAATAATTATCCCCACCAGTTCAAATTCTAATGTAAAACATACTTTGTGTAAAGCTGATGGTATGAATCTCCCTAAGAAAATATTTTATGATATAATTTCCAGTTTGAATTTAGGAAAGACTACTCTTTCCTAAATTCCGCATAACAACAATGCATTCAACAATTTTCGCGTATATTGCTTAAACTTTCATACGATGGTTTTTAATGTATGTGTCAATATCTTGATTCAAAGAGAGTAAGCATACACAAATGAGCAGTTTGGCCAACATTACTAATGATGTACCTTCCCTTCAATGTATATCTTGATTCAAAGAGAGTAAGCATACTCATAGAAGCAGTTTTGCCAACATTACCAATGTTGTACCTTCCCTTCAATGTATATCTTCATTCAAAGAGAGTAAGCATACTCATAGAAACAGTTTTGCCAACATTACTAATGATGTACCTTCCCTTCAATGTATATCTTGATTCAAAGAGAGTAAGCATACTCATAGAAGCAGTTTTGCCAACATTACTAATGATGTACCTTCCCTTCAATGTATATCTTGATTCAAAGAGAGTAAGCATACTCATAGAAGCAGTTTTGCCAACATTACTAATGATGTACCTTCCCTTTAATGTATATCTTGATTCATAGAGAGTAAGCATACTCATAGAAGCAGTTTTGCCAACATTACCAATGTTGTATACCTTCCCTTATACAATCTCATCTGGACGGTTCACTCCCTCCCCCAGCAAGCCAAGACCTGAGTTTTGTCATACCTAATATTAAACTTCTAAAAGCATTATGTACCAAACTTTTATTTTGATCTTATTGTCTACATTTGTCTGTCTTCACCTTTTAACTGCCTGGAACAAATTTTTGTTATAATTCAGCAATCCATATCGAGCTATAGTACAAGAACTGGCATTATTTTCATTATTTTAAAATATTAATTAATTTATTTTATTTATTATTATTTTTTGGGGGGCATGGAAGCCAATGTGACTTAACTAGCGGCAGTAAAAAAATGAAACACCTTCAAAATCGCTGGACTAGAGTATATGTGAGAAAATATTTAGGTGGGGCTAAGTGTGGGGATATTTTTGAGGGGGGGTTAGGCATTTCAAACCACCTCTGCAAAAAAAAATTAAATAAAAAATACAAGCCTGCTTTGATGGCTTGAATTGGCAGTTTATTGTCGACTGAAAATCGATATTTACATCCCTGTATACTACCAATATGCCTCTATTTTGGTTATGGCCCATTTCATTTCAGCCATGTAACTGTCTCAGAATAATGACCACTATATTCAAACAAGCACATCATAAAAGCTCCCTCCCTGTCTCTTATTTGACATAGATGTTTCCCTCAGAAATTGTATCAGTTTTAATTTTTAGAATCACTTAAAAAAGCAAAGCTTTCATCAATAAATCACAACTGCCTCACTTTGGAAGTCTTTGCAAGTCTTTCCCAGTAATATGGATTTATATTTAATTGTTGAACGAGAACATGATAATTCATTGGTACAGATTGGGATTTTTACAATAGTCAAAAGGATTTAATTAATTGTGTAACTCAGTCGAATGGGGTCATTATCTCTTAACTTTCTGAATCTGGATAACACATTGTTAATTCTTCGGCGATCAAATAGGAATTTACTTACAAAAGAATATAGGCCAACAATGCAGTTGCCAGTGAAATATGCATATTCATTATCTCAGGATATGTTCATTGGCTGTGGCTGTTCTCATTCGTCTTTGTGAACCAGCGGCGTAGCCAGGACTTTTTCAGTGGGGGTGGGAACGGGGTATGGTTTTCCCTTTTCTTTCTTTTATGGGGCACTGTCAGGATTTTTCGTTGGGGACCTTGAAAAACTTAGCATAAAGTGTCACCACGCGCCCTCTTGGATCCTATAGAATATATAGGTAAGTTAATGTAGTTTTTGTAGGTAGTTGTGACAGTGAAATAAATGGGTTTGTTTTGTCCGTTATGTGAACTTTGAGGTCTCGCGAGCCAGCCTAGCGTAAGTATCGACTCCCGAGGACTCGATTGAGACCTATTCGGAACTGTCTGCGCAATGAATTATGGGAATTGGGTTTTGGGGACAAATGACATGAACAAACGCAGCAAAGAATGTCGTATCTGACCGCCACTTTTCAGAAAATAGAAGGATCATATTAGTTGCCACTGCGCATGTACAATGACCGTGTTGGTCACTTATGGGGGAGTTGACAAGATCACACTGACATGACTGAGGAAATCATCATATACCAAAAATACCTGATTTTTCATGAAATAGATATCCTGGAATAATTTTAAGTACATGTCCATCCATATATGTCCATATGTTATTTATCCACCTTACTAGGTAGGTAAGATTACATTATTGGTTATATTGAATGAGAAAAAGTGGCGGTTGGATACAACATTCTACCCCGCCGCTTTTTGCAACAACTAACCAGTTAAAAAATGATTTTGATCGATTTTTAGGGGGGTAAAGAAAGCGAAAACTATGTTTAAAATCCATGTTTAAGATGGTTTTCGGACTTTATTTCCCTGCTATAAAAAATCCTCCCCTTCAGAAAATAGAAGGATCCTATTATAGTTGCCACTGTGCTTGTACAATGACCGTGTTGGTCACTTATGGGGGAGTTCACACTGACACTGAGGAAGTCATCGTATACCAAAAATGCCTGATTTTTCATGAAATAAATATCCGGGAATAATTTGAAGTATATGTCCATCATCATCCATATGTTGTCCACCTTACTAGGTAGGTAAGATAACATTATTGGTTATATTACAGGGAACGATTTCATTCAAAAAATGAATTTGCATAGAAAATTAATTATTTTTCTTTCTCTACAGATATTTCTTCATTTGTTTTACATTTGTTTTGTTTGTTAGTTTATTTGTCTGTTTTGTTTTACTTCCCCTATCTGACTCTTTGTTTTTCACTAATCTCATAATCTCTTCTTCCAGCCAAAAACTCCTGCGGGTACCTCTATCCATTCATGTGTAATCCCTCTATTGTCCAGTCCCAGGACCAGTACATGACTCTGCTTCTTGTATCTTCTTCTTTTGTGTTCATTTCACACCTGACTAACTTCTGCTCACTCTTGTGTTTATGTATGAATGTATGTTTGTATTCCGTCCCATTTTTGCCAAAATACCAAGCTTCATAACCAGCTATCAAGGATTCAGTGTAGGCTTAACCCTCCTACAATCAGTGCAATTTTTGAAACAACCCATTCAGGCCACTCCAAGCCATTAGCTGTTGCCAGTGGCCTCCTATGGTTACCCTTCTGTGCACTGTCACACCACTGAGACTGCAGGGTAAAATGGTCTCCCATTGATACATTGCAGGCCATACTAATATGTTCAAATATTTACAGTGGCCTTGGGTGGCACACAGTTGATTTTGTAAGATTACATGGAAAGGACAGCTGGCTTGTAAATGTTTGTACTGAAGGTTGCTAAAGAGCAGATTTTTGTGGATCGGAGTGGCCTCCATGTGATTAATGTGTGTAAAGGCCTACCGACTATGGCTATTTATGAATGAAATAAATGAGACTTGTATAACAAAAAACAAAAAGCAGCCACATTTCATATCAATTTTTAAGCACTCTTCTTCCTCCTGGATTGCAACATTTTGTGTTCGCTTCGACTAAAAACAAACTTGTCCTAATTAGTAAAAATAAAAGGCCTTAAAATGAGTGACTCAGTGTATGTGTTATTATGAATACCGCGCCGTTGTTTTATTTGAATGTCAAAATCATTAATTTTGTAATTATTATTTTCATGCAGTAGTAGTGCACTAACTGTGCTATGCCACGCATGCGGTAAACACAATGTATTACATTTTTCTGCCCATTCGCAGTTGGCGGAGTGTTGCAGTATCCACTGTTCACAAAAGGAACGATCCTTTGGATCGCGAGTATGCTCGCGTGTGCCCAGTCGAACGTTCCGCTGGGCATACAGCTCCATTCCTCGGGACCGTTTGCGTATGCCCGGGGGATCGCTGGCGTGTTCCCAACGGACCGCTCAGATTCCCCAGCGGAACGGACTATCCGTTCCGACTTTTGAAACGCTCCCTAAGGTTCCATAATAAGTAAAAACTTGCAACTTTTCCCAAAAAATATCACCCTCCATTGACTTTTTACATATCCTCATATGCAAGGGTACTCATTTTTTCAAAAGCATGAGGTTGTTTTCAAGTAAATGCCAAATTTGTCAAGGCTACACTCCTACCATGCAAAGAGTATCAATAAATAAAAACAAAACAAATATTGTTCTAAGTTCATGTATACTGTATAGCCGACTTAATGTCTCAAAACTTAGCTTGAAAATTGGTTGCACAATTTTCAAGCTTATTTGAATAAGTTTATCGGATGAGTTATACTGCACCATGCTAACGAAATGCCTTGTGGTGTCAGCAAAAATATCATTGATTTAAAAAAAAATTGTGATGATGTATTTCTCATATTTGTACACTAGCCCCCAGACTATCAAACCAAGCAGTTGTTGTAGTCATTCTGTTAATCCACTTTGGCTGGTGATGGTCTAGGGGAAATTTCAACCCTGCTCTGATGCTGTCAACTTCCTGCCTCAATAAATATTTTATTAATTACCTTTATTTTTTCCTTAATATAGAAAGCTGATTTGAGTCGGAAAGTCTTCACCAATGATAAGCCGTTTGATTATTTGTGTTCTCAACCTGAATCACAAGTCATCCAATGGATCCAACAAATGAGAAACAATTCTCACATGGAAGCAATGTAAGACGTCATCAGAGGGTCCACACCAATGAGAAACCATTTGTGTGTGTGACATTTGTGGAACATCCTTCTCACGTGGAAGCAATCTAAGACGTCATAAGTGGGTCCACACCAATGAGAAACCATTTGTCTGTGATATTTGTGGAAAATCCTTCTCACGTGGAAGCAGTCTAAGACATCATCAGAGGGTCCACACCAATGAGAAACCATTTGTTTGTGACATTTGTGGAAAATCCTTTTCACGAGGAGCCAATCTAAGACGTCATCAGAGTGTACACACCAATGAGAGACCATTTGCCTGTGATATTTGTGGAAAATCCTTCTCACGTAAAAGCAGTCTAAGATGCCATCAGAGGGTCCACACCAATGAGAAGCCATTTTTCTGTGACATTTGTGGAAAATCCTTCTCTCAAGGAAGCAATCTAATATGTCATCAGAGGGTACACACTAATGAGAAACCATTTGTCTGTGACATTTGTGGAAAATCCTTCTCACATGGAAGCAGTCTAAGACGTCATCAGAGGGTCCACACCAATGAGAAACCATTTGTCTGTGACATTTGTGGAAAATCCTTCTCACAAGGATACCATCTAAGACGTCATCAGAGAGTTCACACCAGTAAATGACTTGGGTTGTAACATTGTGCTAAATATCCTGCTCACAAATAAATTACCACAGGATCCACCAGTGAGAAACCCTTTGTCTGTGGTTTCTGTAGTAAATCCTTTTTTTTCATATAGAAGCAACTAAGTAAGAAGTCATCAGAGGATCCCACACCAATGAAATTTGTTTGTGACATTTTCTTCATACACTCATAAGCTATTTCTGAGACGATAGCACATTTTTGGAGTGATATTTCGTTCATGAAACTTGTCCTACATTTTCATGTAAATTTATTTACATCATTGTTAGGTGTTCGGGTATGCACCCGAAACACCTATTGTTTTTGTTCGGTTTTTTCTTTTCTTCTCCTTCTTCTCCGGATAGACTGTCTACAAAAAACACATACTTTCAAACTTCACATGAACTTGAAACTTGGCATATACTTAGAACTTAACACGTAGATGAAACAGAATTTGTGACGTCATGATTAGGTCATCAGATATCGAATTACGATAATTCAAAGTTTAATAATTAAAAAAATCATATCGAGGGATCTGAAAAATCAATAAAATTACTGATTTAGTCGGGGAAAAATATGTAGCTTATCATGAGTGTAAAGAGTGTGAAATATGTGACATTAGAGACGAGGATATGTTTGAGTTTGATATTTATTTGTACTGAAAACACGACATTTTTGTAAACAAAAGAAACGCACTTTTCATGAAAATTTACGCGCAATCTGTTATTTCCACTACGTCCGCAATACTCAATCGACTGGGCGGGGCATATAAAACAGTCCGGCCGGTGGAACGGTATGTCGCCCTCAATCGGCAGAAACAGATTTACTCAGAAAGAAATTGTATTTTTATGAAAATAAGTGTGAAGTATGTGATATTACTGATGAACTCGTGCGAACTCGTACTCCAACCAACTCGAACTTCAACCAACATAGTCATAAAGGGTAGGTATCTTGAATTTAATTGTTAAGAGGATTTCCTGTATTTATCTTCGTGTTTTTATACAAGAAAAGCCATTTTTTAAGCGTTGGGTTGGCTGGTAGTGGTAACGGTAACGTTAAACTAGTTAATGTAGGCCTTAGTTGCATTGTGCCTGTTTAGCATGTTTAGTGTTTAACTTAACGTTAACGTTAGTTATAATTATATAAATGTGAACATACTTTGGACAGTAAACAACTCCCCTCTTTTCTAACAAAATACGAACAGATGTCACTAAAATGTATTTAGAAATAGAATGTAAATAAGGATAGGAAAATTCAGTTGTTTAGGTTATGGCAATTTTTCAGTTGAAATTTTATGCCATATTTTGTAATTTATGTTTTCTCCAAAAAATCTTCAGTTTGTGCACAAATTAATGTCAAGTAGTGATTGTTTACTGCACTTTCCCTTAATTTTTTACCCTTCTTAGATACAAATCAACTTACATAGACAATTATTTCACAGGAAAAATGCACAATATTCATGACACAATACATGTACTTGTATAAGTTGTTAGTCCTGCTCCCTGGGGAGGCCTCTCTGAGACATCTCTCACATGAAATTATGAGACTCGGCAATTTCCTTAAATACCTTTCTCTTTTGATGTGAGTTTCATGCAAGAAAATTTCTTTAATTTATTACACATTGTCAAGAATAATTGTGTGCAATTTTGAAAACAACCAATGCCCTTTTCAATTTCAATGGTCCAGCTACTCCAAAATTATACACTGTTTTCCCCATTCATATTATAAATTAGAACTTCTCTGAATTTTCAAATACTTTATTCTTGGTCCATGTACTTGTAAAACCTTCTTACTATTTTGTACAGCATGTTCACTGTGATGTATTATTTTCCTCATTCACATAAATTACAACTTCTCTGAAATTTCAAATACTTTATTCTTGGTCCATGTACTTATAAAACTTTCCTGTTATTGTTTACAGCATGTTGACTCAATACATCATGGCTCAGACTAAGTTCCAGCCTACAGCACCCCGAGACAGCATTGACACCACATCCAAATGCAGTATCGTAACTGTTCAAGTCATCAACAATCTTCAGTTTGTAGGCTACATGTGATCCAAACATCCTCGCAAATGTAATTATTAAGCAATATCTGTTGGTGATCTAGTAAAATGTATATTGCCGACAGTGAATCACTGGCAGTTGGGCCATATAAACATAGTAAACATACCCCCCCCCACCGCTTTCAGGCCAACTCGTACCTTCGCCAACTCGTACCTTCACCAACTCGTACCTTCACCAACTCGTACCTTCGCAACTGCACTCCTTCGCTAACTCGCATTCGCTAACCTCAGCACCTTCGGCAACTCCTTCACTATAGTCAACTATAGTCAACTCGTACCTTCGCCAACTCGTACCTTCACCAACTCGTACCTTCGGCAACTCATACCTGCACTATAGTTCACTCGTACCTTCACTCGTAGCTTCACTATAGTCAACTCGTACCTTCTCTATAGTCAACTTGTATAGTCAACGCAACAGTTAAATCATCTCGTACATGGTGTCATCAAAATTTGGACGGCCGATAGGCTTCCCTTTTACGAAAGTTTTACAAATTGCGCAGTATCGCAGTTTCAAAATGAAGGGTTTCTTTTCAATTGCGCTGTATTGGTAATTTGTATGTGTTGCACAATAAAAGAATTTTTTATGTTTTTTATTTTGTACAAATCTTCCTTTGAATTTTTTGTTGCAAAATTTTTTTTATTCCAAAATTTTTCATGTTTTAGATGCGGTTTCAAAAAAATTAAGGGTTTCTTTTCAATTGTGCTGTATCGGTAATTTTTTATATGTGTTGCACAATTAAAGAATGTTTTTATGTTTTTTATTTTGTACAAATCTTCCTTTGAATTTTTTGTTGCTAAACTTTTTTTATTCAAAAATGTTTATGTTTTATGTTTAAAAAAAAAGGGTTTCCTTTAAAGATTTATTTTATCAACAGTGGGACAATCTACTAATCTCTCTGAGAAGGGCCGTTGGGTTTGGTGGCCCTGACAAGAGCCGTTGGGTTTAAATGGATGAGGTGACTTCGGGGTGAAGCAGCTAAACTGGACCGTTGAGCTGACTGCATGTAGACAGCAGCCCGGAAGTGGTCAGCTCGCCTGAGCGGTAGCTATCCCATGCCTTGAAAACTCTCCCCTGCAGCTGCTTGTACTTATTTCTCTGGAACCTGCACAATGATGCATGAATTTCCAGTGCGGTCAAGAGTAACTTCGGGACATCACAAAGGATGGATGGCTAATTATGATGCCATTGATAATGGGGCGTCCAGTGTGGTCATGATTGACTTACATACAAGGTACGAGTTGACTTAACAGAAGGTACAAGTTGACCTGTTTCCCCCCCACCCAATCTTCATTGAATGGGTGTGTCAGCCTTGAAATACCTTTTGCCAGATCACCCAATTAAAGTTCCTATTTATTTGTATGCTCGCATTGGGATAGTACTGACCATCAATCCCATAAACACAATTGGTTAAACAGACAGTATCGTCACAATCAGAACAGACTTTCTACAAACGGGCATGGAATTGGTGTCCTAGTTTAAGACGAACATAGTGACTAAAAATTACTGGCTCATTTATGCAGCAGCAACGCGAATATGACCTTATCATGTGAGTATTATTTTCAGTCACTGAGTTAAACTAGAACTTGAACTCTGATTCCATGCCCTGTTGATCGTGAAGATATTGCCACCTTTAAACAATAACTTTAACATTACTATTTAGGAAAATGTATTTTCAACAGTTAATGACACATAAATACATATACATGTAACAATCAGAAGATCATATTTCAGTACTGTTTGTTTCTTTTTATTTTACAGTTATCCTTCAAATTACATTGTGCTGTCTCTTCCCTATAAGTATTGTTTTAAAAACTGAACCAAACATTTAAATATTATAACACTTGATCGAATTTGTCATTGTATTGTACAAGACCTGCACACACCTCACCTCGGGGCCAAAAATGTGTAATGATAAAGCTGTGATGATACAGTATTTAATTCCACCACAACGTAATTAGCGTAACAGCTCTGTATTCGTCCAAAGGACAAACACCTAATGTCGTACAGATCGTTAATTATCAAAAAATATTTACAAAAAGGTGACCCCACTTTGACCTTTACGTCCTGTCCAAACCGGAAGTCAAAGTTTAATATTTAAAACAATCATATCTCAGCAACCACAAGAGGTAAATTCAATTTTTTGGCAGCATTGTACTGATTGTTATTTGTCAAAAAATATTTACAAAAAGGTGGCCCCAATTTGATCTTTACGTCCTGTCCAAACCGGAACTCAAAGTTTAATATTTAAAAAAATCATCTCAACAACCACAAGAGGGAAATTCACAATTTTTGCACCATTGTACAGATCGTTAATTGTCAAAAAATATTTACACAAAGGTGACCCTAATTTGACCTTACTTCCTGTCCAAACCGGAAGTCAAAATTTAATATTTATGATCGATGTATGTAAAACCATCCGGTGAACAATAAAGATTCCGTGACCAGTTTTTAAAAAAAAAACAGAAATATTTTGAAATTTCAGGGTAATTAACATATGTTGGTCTTGAAATTCCCTTGTAACCTTGTTGAGGATCTTCTAGGTGTAGTCTGAATAGAAGTTTTATTCAATCATTATCATTCTTTTATTATACCATTGCATTTGAAATGAAGTTTGAATTTGGTGTAGGGCCTAATGTGATTAAGTTCAAATTATTGAAATGGACTTCAAACAAATCATCGTTGGTAACCACATCATATTTTACAGGGTACTCTTTAATATGAAAAAAATAATAATAATAATACAAAGTTTCTTTAAAAAACATTCTGACGTCATCATCACTGCCCTGATAAAACTCGAACACCTATGTGTTTGTAATATAACAAACACTTAAGTCTAGTTTATTATCATAATTGTTTATTTTAATACATTTTACTATTTTGTGTTTTTATAGAATGTATATTGTATAAACAGGTCTTCTGTTACGGTGTCTTCTATATACCCAGCAAGTATACCCATCCAATACTGGGTGTTAAAATAACACCAATGATGTAAACTTTATTCTTCCATGGTGTTTATATTGGGCAAGCTGACTAATTGGCCAAAAAATAAAGTCGCAGGTTTCTGGTCATAGGTCGGCTTCAAAATGGGTGCGGTGATGCACTTTTTACTTTCAGTAATCTTTTCTTTTGCCACAGGGAAATATATGATACGTATACACACAGGGACCAGTATTCGGCCGTATTCCAATCTATCCAGCAATTTTGAAAAAAAGAAAATCTAAATTGCTGATGGAGGGCTGTGCCGGGTATCCGGGTATCCGGATACCCAACCAAAACACTCATTACCCGGTTCAGTTTTTCGGTTCCAATTACCCGTAAACGACTTTTTAAAATTCGAACTTAACATTTGAGCGGTGCAAACAGAAATCTGTGACTCTTGAAGAATGCACTTGTACAGACAATTATCTTTAAATTCAAGAGATTACACTCCAATAAAGAAAAGATAGATTTAAGCATGGTATCCTCTGTATTATAAGTCAATTTGTAACCATTTACAGCACATGTATTTGTACAACACTGGAGGCATGTTTTCAACAAAAATGAAAAATGGGTATCCTGGTATCCGAAGTTTCCTGATTTCAGGTATCCGGTTCCAAAAATATCCGAAAACGTACAGCCCTATGCTGATGCGCTGAGACTTTTTTTGACATAATGGGCCAATGATGTCCTCCAAGTCAATGCGTTTAAAAGTATACAAGTCATGAAAAGTAAATGTGCATATTTTTTTTGAGTTTTCTGAAATCTCTTAAACGAAAACACATCAAAAAGAATATTTTGTTTTCAGGATAACTGTTAACCCTCTTGCTACTACAAGGGTCAAAATCAGTCAAAATGTTGATATACTTGCCAAGATATATCTAGTGCACTTAAAGGGGCAGTATTGTCATTGTAATCAGAGCAAACTTTTAACAGCATAATCGATGTCCAAGTTTAAGATTAAACATCCATGTTTAATCTTAAACTTGGACATCGATTACATAGTGGTAATATGACCTTATCATGTTGGGTATTATGGCAGTCACTGAGTTAATCTAAAACAAGCATTCCGATTCCTGTTTATCGAGACGATACTGCCCCTTTAAAAGTCAAACACTGTCAAACCTTACGTGTAGTGAGTACATTTACAGGTCAAAATGAGTCAACTGGTTTTTTTTAATATTAAAAGCATTGTCTTGTATTGTTCAGGGTGGTCAAAATGACAGTAAAAACCAGTCAAAAATAACCCCATGTGCACATTTTGGTCAACAGTGGAGTGTTGTGGCCGAGCGGTCTAGCACGTGCCACCCCCCCCCCCCCCCAAATTTCCAGTGCCCCCCCCCACGAAAAATCCTCATAGTGCCCCAAAAACAGAAAAGATAAAGAAAAGGGAAAAAACCCATACCCCGTGGGCCCACTGAAAAGCAATGCCCCCCCACTGAAAACGTCCTGGCTACGCCGCTGACCAGTAGGCAATGGAAAGTTGTCATATTTTCAAAATGATGTTTTCCTTTAAGGCTAAGGTATAGGATTGGTAATTACAAAATTACCAAATGTTCAAATTCTAATGTAAAACTTACTTTGTGTAAAGCTGATGGTATGAATCTCCCCTAGAAATTATTTTATCTGCTGTAATTATTTAGAAAAGTGAAATAATTTCCAGTTTGAATTAAGGAAAGAGTACTCATTCCATGTAACAACAATGCATTTAACAATTTTCGCATTTTCGCTTAAACTTTCATAGGTTGTTTTTAATGTATGTGTCAATATCTTGATTCAAAGAAAGTAAGCATACTCATAGAAGCAGTTTTGCCATTATTACCAATGTTGTACCTTCCCTTTAATGTATATCTTGATTCAAAGAGAGTAAGCATACTCATAGAAGCAGTTTGGCCAACATTACCAATGCTGTACCTTCCCTTTAATGTATATCTTGATTCAAAGAGAGTAAGCATAGCCTACTCAGAATCAGTTTTGTCAGCATTACCAATGCTGTACATTCCCTTTAATGCATATCATGATTCAAAGAAAGTAAGCATACTCATAGAAGCAGTTTTGCCAACATTACCAATGCTGTACATTCCCTTTAATGCATATCTTGATTCAAAGAAAGTAAGCATACTCATAGAAGCAGTTTTGCCAACATTACCAATGCTGTACATTCCCTTTAATGCATATCATGATTCAAAGAAAGTAAGCATACTCATAGAAGCAGTTTTGTCAACATTACCAATGTTGTACCTTCCCTTCAATGTATATCTTGATTCAAAGAGAGTAAGCATACTCATAGAAGCAGTTTGGCCAACATTACCAATGTTGTACCTTCCCTTCAATGTATATCTTGATTCAAAGAGAGTAAGCCATACTCATAGAAGCAGTTTTGCCAACATTACCAATGCTGTACATTCCCTTCAATGTATATCTTGATTCAAAGAAAGTAAGCATACTCATAGAAGCAGTTTTGTCAACATTACCAATGTTGTACCTACCCTTCAATGTATATCTTGATTCAAAGAGAGTAAGCATACTCATAGAAGCAGTTTTGCCAACATTATCAATGTTGTACATTCCCTTTAATGCATATCATGATTCAAAGAAAGTAAGCATACTCATAGAAGCAGTTTTGCAAACATTACCAATGCTGTACCTTCCCTTCAATGTATATCTTGATTCAAAGAGAGTAAGCATACCCATAGAAGCAGTTTGGCCAACATTACCAATGCTGTACCTTCCCTTTAATGTATATCTTGATTCAAAGAGAGTAAGCATACTCAGAATCAGTTTTGTCAACATTACCAATGTTGTACCTTCCCTTTAATGTATGATTCAAAGAGAGTAAGCATACTAGAAGCAGTTTTGCAAACATTACCAATGTTGTACCTTCCCTTATCTTGATTCAAAGAGAGTAAGCATACTCATAGAAGCAGTTTTGCAAACATTACCAATGTTGTACATTCCCTTCAATGTATATCTTGATTCATAGAGGTAAGCATACTCATAGAAGCAATTTTGCCAACATTACCAATGTTGTACCTTCCCTTCAATGTATATCTTGATTCAAAGAGAGTAAGCATACTCATAGAAGCAGTTTTGCCAACATTACCAATGTTATATACCTTCCCTTATACAATCTCATCTGGATGGTTCACCCCCTCCCCAGCAAGCCAATACCTGAGTTTTGTCATACCTAATATTAAACTTCTAAAAGCATTATGTACCAAACTTTTATTTTGATCTTATTGTCTACATTTGTCTGTCTTCACTTGTTAACTCCTTGGAACAATTTTCCTTATAATTCAGCAATCCATATTGAGCTATACTACCAGCACTGGCATTATTTTCATTATTTTAAATTAAATTTTTTGTTTTGTTTTGTAATTTATTTTATTTATTATTTTTTGTTTGGGGGGCATGGAAGCCAATGTGCTGACTGATTAACTATAGCAATAAAAATGAAACACCTTCAAAATCGCTGGACGAGGGTATATGTGAGAAAATAATTAGGTGGGGCTAAGTGTGGGGATATTTTTGAGGGGGGTAGGCATTTCAAACCACCTCTGCAAAACAAAAAACAAACAAAAATACAAGCCTGCTTTGATGGCTTGAATCGACTGAAAATCGATATTTACATCCCTGTATCCTACAAAGGTGCCTCTATTTTGGTTATGACCCATTTCATTTCAGCCATGTAACTGTCTCGTAGAATAATTACCACAATATTCATACAAGCACATCATAAAAGCCCCCTCCCTGTCTCCTATTTGACACAGATGTTTCCCTCAGAAATTGTATCAGTTTTAATTTTTCGAATCACTTAAAAAAGCAAAGATTTCATCAATAAATCACAACTGCCTCACTTTGGAAGTCTTTCCCAGTAATATGGATATTTATATATTTAATTATTGAATAAGAACATGAAAATTACTGGTACAGATTGAGATTTTTACAATAGTCAAAAGGGTTTATTTAATTCTGTTACTCAGTCGAATGGGGTCATTATCTCTTCACTCTCTGAATCCTTTTCTATTTCTTTTCTTGGGGCACTATCGGGATTTTTCGTGGGGGATCGGGGGGGCACTAAAATAGCCGTGGGTTTGTATTGCCCAAGTTTTCTACACAAATTAACACACTGAGTCGGGCGGGGGCGCTGTTTGCCGCTCCGCTCCAGAAAGAGCTAGCTAGCTAGAGCCGGTCCAAAATACGGCTCTGCTCGGCTCCAGTATAGTAAATGCACCTATGACGTAACCGTGAAAACGGTTGGAACAACAGTACGTGTATGACATGTAACGTGACACATCGTGCGGACAGAATCGAACCGCAGAGAAGATCAAAACAAGGCAAGAATTGGTCCAAAACACAGTGTAAGTTACAATATTTTTTATGATCAAAGGCATAGGGGCCTACACATAATAACAATACAGTATAGATTCATAGTAGATTCATAGATTTAAGCTATTACAGTGCAATGTGTTTATTTCTTCGTTAAACATGCAAGCTACGGTAGTTCTACGTTTTTTTTGTACACTCTTTATCCTACGCTTATGTGAAAACATAACGACAGGATCATCCTAGCTAACAATAATCAATGTGGGATTGAATTATTGTCTTGTATACAATCAATAAATGTTCAGGGGGAATTTTGTTCTTTAAATTATGTAATACATAAATACCATGACCCAACATTTTACAAATAGTACGTTCCCTTGACATCATTACACTTTACAGATTGTATAATGCCAAGATATTTAGTATATTCATGGAGGAAGGAAGAGACCTGATGCTGTCTAAAAGATTCTAAGCTTCAGGGAAATAGAAGGATCCTATTATTGTTGCCACTGCGCATGTACAATGACCGTGTTGGTCACTTATGGGCAAGTTGACAAGGTCAGATTGACATGACTGAGGAAGTCATCTTATATCAAAAATGCCTGATTTTTCATGAAATAAATATCCTGGAATAATTTGAAGTATATGTCCGTCATCATCCATAGGGGGTCCTACTAAAAACCGACAACTCACGACAACTCACGACAACTCACAACAACACGTTCTAAATACACTGAAAACTCAAAAATAAAGTTAAACATATATTTATAAGGGACAGTGGCATACATACAGGGTTTCAGTTTTTGAAAAGGTAGTTTTAATTAGCAATAAAATATGATTTTCTTCGCTGCAGTAGTATTGGCCGCCATCTTGCTTGTGCAACGTAGAGGACTGTACCATTATGTGAAAGGGTGAAAGTAAACCAGACTACAAAGCAGGTGACATAACGCGGGCTGTGTCCGTGTGCCTGTGTCCCGCCGGCGCACAAAATTTATTTTCATGTACAATGGTTATAATTTTATAATGTTTGTAGTATATAATTATTGTGTCCTGGTATTTTATTTTGTAAAATATTAATATAAAGTGTACTATATTGACCTTGTAAGTTTTAACTATGTTTAGGCCGACTGGTTTAAATAAATTCAATAAATCCAAAATAGTGAAGATAGTTGTACTTTTTAATCTTTATTCTGCTTGTTTGTATTATTCTCGTGAATGTTTACTAATCTGCGAATAAAGTTTGAACAAAATTAAAAGTCATGGTTGTTCTTGTGATGTTTTTGACCTACGGTAACGTAGTTTTCTGACAATGCAGACACAGTTACTTGTTGATTGAATAAGAAAACATAAATTTTGTCAAAAGAGTTTTATAAAGTATAGACCAACTATCATGACAGCTGTCATTCATACTTATTGGCGAAAATTAATTGCTCAGCAACAACACATATAGGACCCTTTGATTCACCGATAAAGAACTACTTGGTCACCACTGGGATGTCAATCATGATAAGAGCTTCAGAAAACATTTACATATATCTAAAAAATAATAATATTAATAAATAAAAAATAAATAAATAAATAAATAAAAAATAAATAAATAAAAATAAATATAAATATAAATAAACTTAACATTTTTCCTGGCAGTGACAATACCAGACCTATAATACTTCACAAAAATGTATATGTTTTCTACATCTGTAAATATAATTATACATGATTGTAATTATATTGCAATTCATTGTTATTGTTTTACAATTTACACTCCATAAAAATACAACAAAAGACTTCCCCTCCTGCCTGGCATGGGCCGACAATTTTTTTTTCACCCTTTGACATAATGGTACAGTCCTTTTGCGTTGTGCAAGCAAGATGGCGGCAAATACTAACAACACGTTACTGCAGCGAAGAAAATCATTTTTTATTGCTAATTAAAACCACATTTTCAAAAACTGAAATTATTTATGTATGCCACTGTCTCTTATAAACATATTTAAAACTTTATTTTTGAGTTTTCAGTGCATTTAGAACGTGTTGCCGTCAGTTGTCGTGAGTTGTCGGTTTTTAGTAGGACCGTCCATAGGCATGTTCTCCACGTAGTACTACTAGGGTTTTCAGTTGAAAAATTATTCCTAAACCAATATGCTCAATGTTTATATCAAATTAAAGGTCTTGATGAAAGAAATACAATGGTTTTAAATCAAGAAAATCGGACGAGTAGTTTTTGAGGAATCCTGTGTTATTTAATCAAGTATACAGCATTCGATGAAGCGCGATGGTCCATACACTGTGTACATCCCTAATGGCAACAAAACCGTTGAATCAGCCTACACACACCGTGATACACACGCACAGCTGCTCAGTGCTCGTTTCCCTCATAAGAGCTTTTGAAAGGGTGTAAAAAATACACTCCGCTCAAAACTAAACAAAATTACGGCTCAAAACTTTCACATATGATAGAAAAGAGGTGTAAAATTAATTCAGACACCGCTCTTACCTTTCAACATGAAGATTTCACCTCGAAAAAACAGTGTTAACTTTTTATCTCTTCGTAACTTCGGTTGTAGAGTAGTTATGGAGATCGAGCAAGCATGGGTATGTAAAGAAGCCCTTTGACTCAATAGGGAAACCCGTTTCCATGTCAATTACAATGTAGTCGTGCGCGGAGACAGCTCCCAAGTGGATGCCCTCAGCAGAGCGCGCCAAATTTTACGGGCAGAATGCACGCGATCTCGGAACACTTCGCGAAAGGCTGGGCGGGACGAGAGTGGTTCATTCATGAACACCTAGGCTTTCGCACGTACTTCCGATTGCTACATGTATTTTATGTACATTGTTGGATAGCTGAAACTATAAGCTTTCCAATGAGCTATTACATGTAAGATTTCGACAGGTAAAAGTAATATAATTTTTTGATTTAAAATATTGATGTTTTTTGTTATGGCGATGCGCTGGCGTGGTGGAGGGCTTCGGTCAAGCACGCATAAACTGAAAACCCTACTACTACTAGGTAGGTAAGATTACATTATTGGTTATATCGGGAACGATTTGATTCAAAAAATTTCGATAGCAAAACTGTGATGCAAAAATGAATTAGCATAGAAAAATAATTGTTTGTATTGAAATCTGTGAATTTTTTATAGCAAATTTAAAATGCTTAGAATTACAGTATGTAGTGTGCACAGGTACAGGTGTTGTTTTTCAAGGCTTTACTGTCGCTTGTCTCATAAAATGAATGTCCAAATTTTATCAGAAATAATAATCTTTAGTGCCAGGAAATTGAGCCACAGGTGGTAAAAAAGTTAACAGGTTTCTTCATTATTTTTGACAAATTGCAGTCATTCATGAAAGTAATTAGTCCTCCATCTATTTTAATTTTTGTTTACACTATTATATCGATCGCTAAATCAGAGGCAACATCACAAAAACAAATTACTGACTGCGACATGTTCAGGTGCTTTTCAAAGTTAATTTCGAGTGTAAGGTTACTTTGTGGTTCGATCAAGTTTGATTTTGATTATTAAAAATTCGTCCGGAGAATTAGTGGTTGAAAGTGCAATCATATTGTGTGCCGAAATGATTCTAAATCTCACCACTACATATATAAAATTAAATGAATGCTCATTTTATTAATTTTTAAAAATAAAAAAAATACGAACTTAGTAATTTTCTAGATTGCTTTGAATACAGCCGTAGTGGTTTTATGAAGGTGCAAATGTGTACTGAACACGGTACTATTGTGTATCGGGGTGGGCTCAATTGATCAATGTTCGAACCCCCTCCCTGCCCCCCCCCCCCCAAAAGTGGGTGGTTGTTGTGTGTTTTCCATTTCATGAATTTCGCCCGTAGTTAATTCATCAGTAGAAAAATATTGAAATATTGTATGCACATAGAATTTTAGGCATTGCAGATAAAATCCTTACGGATTGCTGGTAAATAAAGTTGTATGTACGGTTGCACAAATAGGTAAAACCAGTGCGAGTGGTCACTGTTGCATCAACACCGCGCCCGTGAAGTCATCGTTGACCGCATACGTTGGACTGATGTCCCCCGGTGTGGTCTGGGAAACAAACCCAGTCAGGACGGATCCCTTGATCATTTTTGGTCGGAAATGTAATCTTTATTTCGGGAAAGGTTTGTGAATATGATTTCAAAAATGTTTATTATTAAACCACAATGTTGAAAAAATCTATCGAAATTTGTATCGAAAAATCTGCAATGCATTATTTGAAATTCCATCGCAGATTGTCCATATTACGTCGGGGAAATCGTTCTCTGTATATTGAATGAAAAAAAATGGCAGTCGGATACGACATTCTACCCCGCCACTTTTTAAAGTTTTTTAATAATTTTTTTAGCAACTTTCAGTACACACATGTACAAGCCTGCTGTCCTTTCACCATATGTTCTTCACCAGCCTTTAGTACATACAAGCCTGCTGTCCTTTCCAAGTAATCTTACAAAATCAACTGTGTGTCACCCAAGGCCACTGTAAATGTTTGAACATATTAGTATGGCCTTCAATGTATCAATGGGAGACCACATTACCCTGTAATCTCAGTGGTGTGACAGTGCACAGAAGGGTAACCATAGGAGGCCACTGGCAACAGTTAATGGCTTGGAGTGGCCTGAATGGGTTGTTTCAAAAATTGCATTGATTGTAGGAGGGTTGGGGAAGTTGATAAGATCAGACTAACATGACTGAGGAAGTTTGCCGAAAAAC
>CM055831.1:30698339-30740165 GCA_029582265.1 Zoroaster sp. YZ-2022
CAGTATGGGTGGAAGTGAGAGTCAAGTCCAGTTCTTGCAGTGATTGCAAACATCTCTATAAAAGGGAAAAAAACAAAGAAACTCATTTCAGAAAAACATTATAATGGAATCATTTATTTTCTTACAACCCTTTAGTTAATGTTCACAGATATCGCCAAAATGTTGATCAACTTTGTACGGTGTCCCAACAAAACATTTGTAGTAATTTGACTCAATCACGTTGATGGGATGATTATCTGTGACATACATCATAGATTAAGTTTTTCAATTTGAAATTTTAACAAGAGGAAGGAAAAGCAATGATAATTCTATATTTTAAAGAAAAGAAAAATATTTTGAATTCATGAAAATTCTTGTTGCCAAATTGCACACTACATTCACAAACATTGATAACGTTGGCAAAAACTGCTTCTACTTTAATAATTATTTTGTTATGAACAACATGTCAAAGTTTCAGCTTATTATTTTAGTATTCAGAGTAATCATTAATTAGCTAACCCTCCTATTATCAGTGTTGTTCTTTACAAAGTGGACCCATACTTCAAAATGTCTCAACTGGGACATATTGCGGTACACACTTTCTTATCTCCAAGATGGAATGGCAGTCCTCAAGGCTCTTTCAGAGAGATGAGGTAAACTGAAGCAGCCACTGCTTTGTTTCTCATTGCAAGGCTTAATCTTGAAATAAACAAGTGCAGCAGTAACTTTGGGTATTACACATACTGTGTGAAGTTGTCAGGAACACTTTGTTTTCTTTGTCCCATGCACCCAGGGCATTTTGGGTATCCATGTACCATTCTTGTGTAAAGCAGTATGCACTATTTTGAGGCATGCATACAAAAAGCATTGTACTTGAAGCAGTTTTTTTTTTGCAGCATTTTGGAGACTGCATGTATACAAGGGTTTTTTCTAAAGTTGTTTTAGATAACTTCCTTATAAATAGAAAGAAATAATGCAATAACAAAATTTAAAAGGAAAACGCATTCTTTTTTAAATGAAATCATTTCACATCAATCAGAAGCTCAGTTTATCAGGAAAAAGTGCCTTATTTTAAAGAATTTATGATGGGGCTGACAAATAGTTATTTGACCTTCTTACTGAAAACCATGAATATTATGAACAATGTGTAATTTTCAATTATTTGTTATTCTATCCTCAAGTAAAATAGTAATGTTCCAATGAAAAAGACGTACATTATGTACATCAACTTTTTGGTTCAAAGACAGAAAATATACTTATAGAAGCAGTCTTACTGGCATTCATATGTAACTGGCTCTGGCAAAACCCTAAACTTGGACCCAACAACTAGGGAAGACGATATTGATTTTTTTTTATTAGCCGGCCATGATATCGGTGATAGACAATATCATCATCTCAATAGTACGCGATTTATAAAAATGTTTCCCTTGAACAACTTAGCAGCAACATAATTAACTTATTATCCTGAAGGTTTAAACCTCCTATTGTAGCTATAGTGGTCAAAAGCAACTGCTCATTTTGACTGTTGACCCAAATGTGCACACAGGGGCATCTTTGACCTATAAATGTACTTACGACACATAAGGTTTACAAATGTTTGACCTTTAAGTGCACTAGATAGGAGGGTTACTAAGCACCTATACTAGATTCTGACAACTATGAAAAGATAAGTGGTCACATAAAGCTATGTCACTTATAAAAAATATTTGCTTCATTACTGACCAACCGTCCTAACATATGGACTACTTGATTTTTGGAATCCCTTCACTTCAAACTAAATATTTCATTTTTGTGAATAAGTATGACATTATTCCTGGAATCTAGGATTCTAAAGATTTCTACACCACTGCTAAAATAATCAAAAGATAGTAGAGTAGTCAACTTATGAATGTTTCAGCTCATTTCATTGTGTTCATTAACCCTCCTATTGCTGGGAATAAACAACAATTTTTTGGTAATAAACAACCATTAATAAGAAAATATTCAAAATGCATTCAGATTTGTTTGCTTTCATTTTATTGGGAAAAAATTAATCTCGGCCATGATCCAGTTAATAAAAAGCACCTAGGTTTTTTTTTTAGACAAGCTTCACTCATTTTAACCAGTTCGCATCGGAGGCCGTCTATACACGCATTTTTTTTTTGAACCGGGGATCGGAGAGCGTCTAAACATGCATTCCGATTGTTGTGTGTTACCGGGAGACTTGTCAACACGCCATTAACGTGGCGTGTAATCGTCGTGGCGGCTTGACTTGTATGGTTACACACGCAATTCAATCGTTTCTCCTTTGAGTCCATGGCGCGGTCAGCAGATTCAGTGGCCTGGACAGCAAAGGCACTGCAAACAATGAACGAGTTCACTCTTTTGTTGATTTTTGCGTAATCCCTTTATCCAAGACCTGTTCCTTTGTGATCGTACCAGCCAAGAATTTGTAAAAGACGGATTTATATCCTCATTGTTTACGCGAGGCCCTTCCTCTCTCTCCCGGTATACCGTTCTGTTCGACCGGGCGCTGGTCGCTAATAGGTTGTTGCATCGGAGCTTGCCAACTTGGTCTAATTGTAGCTGAACAAACACAACCGTAATTAAAAACTAGCCATGTTCCAACTCCCCTCGAAATGTCAATGAGTAAAGAGCGTTTGATTTGGGCAGTGTCCGGACTTGCCTTCATTGGACAAAAATTTTATTAATGGCTAGAATTTTTTTCTGATTTTTCACTGAAAAAAACCCCGCACGGGGGACCGGAAAAAAATAAATATTCCCGACGTGAAATGGTTAAGACTGTGGCTAACATTGCATTGCTTAACCATGTTTCTGTTTTTTGCAAAAATCACATTGAGTTTCAGTCAATACGGTCCAGTGAACATCGAGAAAACGTGGCTAGATTCTATTTCTTCATCACTGAAGACCAATGTGGAGTGTCGTGGCCGAGCGGTCTAGCTTACCGGACTCAAGTTCTGGTGTTAGCAGCAGAATGTGGGTTCGAATCCCGGCCGTGACACTTGTGTCCTTGAGCAAGACACTTAACCATAATTGCTTCTCTCCACCCAAGGGTTAAATGGGTACCTGTGAGGGCAGATCGAGTTGATTGATTAGCCCTATATGCGCTGTAATGGCAGCAATTGAGCTGTATACTTCCCAGGGAGCTGAGATGGTTTCAGGAATGATTTATGAGCCTTACGAGCCTTATGAGCAGGGGTAATAATATAATGCGCTCTTGAGCTTTTCCACTCTAGTTGGTGTGATACGTGCGCTATATAAGTCCACACACATTATTATTATTATTATTATTATTCAGTCATGGCTTCAAAGATGGTGACTCCGGCCAATACATCGTGTACACATGTGACTCCATAGGGCCAACTGAGTGGCGCTCTCCACAATATCGTAACGGAAATGTTTCACTTAAGTGAATTTTCCAAGAAAAGAAGAAAGTGGCTCATATAACTTCATGTTATGCTATTAAAACCTTCATCCATTGAAACAGTTATGTATTTATACATGTACTCACTGGTTGTCATCAATTTAAATTTAGCCTATTTTTATTTTCTGAAACCCTGATGACATTGATTGAAATAAATAGCGCAGAATAATAAATCATATTGACAGTTCAAAGGTTAGAAGTGCGAACACATTGGCTGTTGTGAATCCTTTGGCTACATGTATATAGGCCTTCATGTCAAAATATGTAGAAATATCTTCATTTAATGTTCAGCTCACCAAAACATAACACACATTACAATTGTTATATCATCTGTGCTGTGTTATCTCTATTATTATATTTTCCAGATCCACGGCATTGCAGCTACAATACACAATCACTTTAGTGGTTGTGGACAACACCAACAATGTCATCAAGATGTACAACAATGATGGGCACACTTGCCTTTGACTTCCACACAGCATGCCTCATAGTGAGGTAGGGAAGACAGCAGTGGACCTCTGCAGTGTAGCAGTAAATAATGGGGTAACATCATAATAGGTGATGTGAAGATCATGAGGATGAAATTGGTGAGCGGCAGGCACAAGTCCCCACTGATGGCTTCGCTCATCTGCAGCACCATGCCAGTCAAAACATCAACCTTGCTTACCGGCCATTGATAATAATAATAATGGAGTTGTAGTCAGTGGTGGTGACCAACATCAAGTAGACATTGTTGACGGCAATGGTACTTCATTACCTCACAATCAAAACCAACAATCAATGGTCAGGAAGTTCAATGACTGCACTGGCGTATGCTGTGACAATAAGATCAGGCATACATTGTTTACAATGTGCAATGGGGATAACACTGGTCATATAGCTCGACCATTATGCCAAGATGAAGGTGGATTCATCTCATGTATAGCTCAGGGTTGAAACCCATTGGAATCAACATTCACTGCAGACGGGCATCAAGGCTGCTAACAGCAGACTGCCACTCAGTGAAAATATATCACATAATGGATGTAGTAAGAATAATTGCGGTGACAACCATGTGAAATTCTCAATTGAGTAGTAATTAGTTCTGAAAAGAACTGGAGGTACAACTCGACATTTCGATCAGATGCTCCGATCGTCCTCAGGAGAATGCCGGACTCTGGGAAATGCTGCTGCTTAAGTTGGCTGCTGGAGGATTACGGTTAATGACAGGATGCTGGAGGATTAGTTGCGTTGAGGCGTGCAGGCGGGAAGTCTGTGGATCCTAGGGAGTTGGAGGAAGGGAGTGTGTGCTCACTGAACTGAATCAGTTGAAGACAAGCACGGGGGGAAGGAGGGTACTGGTTGACTTAGGATATAGGAGATCCCTCAGTCTGGAGTGGGTTATGAACTTTGAATATAGAAGATCCTTCAATCCGTAGTAGTGGTCCCAACAGTGCACGAGTGGTGTATTTTGGTACATGTAGGCCTACAGATATTGGTGTAGCATTGGTGCACATGGTTTTGGTGTAGTCCAAATTATTTAAACTAGTACATACTAGTACACTAGTACATACCGGACTCAAGTTCTGGTGTGTGGAGCAGTGAATGTGGGGTTCAGATCCTGGCCGTGACACTTGTGTCCTTGAGCAAGACAACTTAAATCCATGTAATTGCTTCTCTCTCCAACCCCAGGGGTTGAACAAATGGGTACCTGTGAGGGCAGAGTTGGCTGATTAGCCCTATATGCTCTGTAATGGCAGCAATTGAGCTTGTATACTCCCAGGAGAGCTGAGATGGTTTCAGGAATGATTTATGAGCCTTATGAGCAGGGGTAATAATATGTGCCTTGAGCACCACTCAGTTGGTGGATACGTGCGCTATATAAGTCCACACATTATTATTATTAATGTTAAATGTACTCACTCAATTTTACAGATGTGAATTGTATAATTAATGACATCTTCCTTAAATGATTTTGTTTATAGAAGTGTTAAGTTGTGATTGCTTAAATTGTATTAACTGCAAGTCCACATTTTCAAAAAGAATTGCTGCATGTCAGATAAAATTATTACAAAGAATGTTTAGAACCATCACCAACTTGACAGCAAGTAAGTTTACATTAGAATTCAGTACTTTTGTAATCAAGTAAATTACTTTCCAATGTTGTACATTCCTTTTAAGGTTAAGGTAAAACATTGGTAATGATGAAAAAAACTGCTTCCAGTGAATGTAGTTGCTTTTTATTCTTTGAATCAAGATAGGCCTAAACATTATACAACTAACCTGTAAAAGTACTCAGAACATAGTTGCTACAGATGTAGTTGTTTTCTTTTTATTCTTTGAATCAAGATAGGCCTAAACATCATACAACTAACCTGTAAAAGTACTCGGAACATAGTTTTAGCCAGTAATACCTTTGGGTGTCTTTTAGATGCCCCGTTTTTCAAAGAATTCCAAATCTTGCCTTGTACCTTGACTCAGAATCAGGAAAGAGTACTCTTTTCGTAATTCAACTAGAAATTAATAAACTTAAATGTGACAATACCTCAGACATAATCATTTCTAGGGAACTTTGATAGCTCACAGTTTAAACCATGCAAGTGTAACATTACAAATCAAAAATATTATTTCTGAATTACCAATTCTATACATTACTTTGAAAGATTTACGCAATTTTATTGGAAATTTCCTTAAATTGTTTGTTAGTTATTTTCAGTTGAACACAGACAGTTTCCTTGTAAATATAACCAATTTTTCAAGCGAGATATTTTATATAATTGTCAGAAGCTCAGTTTGCCAGGAAAGGTGCCTTAATGAATTGATGACTGGACCTACCATTAATTCATTTTTGGACATACTGCAAAGCCATGCTCGTCATGAATATTATGAGCAATGTGTAATTTTCAATGATTTATTATCCTCAAGTAAAACAGCAATGTTCCAAAAGACGTACATTATGTAATTTTTCAAAATCCTTTTTTTATCAAATCTTTGCTCCAGTCTGTTTGGTTCAAGTTCATCTTGGTTCAAAGAGAAAATATACTTGTATAAGCAGTTTTACTGGTATTCAAATATAGGGCTGTGCATTTTCGGATATTTTTGGAACCGGATACCCAAAATCAGGAAACTTTGGATACCCGGATACCAGTTTTCATTTTTGTTGAAAACATGCCTCAGGTGGTGCACAAATACATGTACTGTAATTGGTAACAAATTGACTTTTATAATACAGAGGACACCATACTTAAATCGATCTTTTCTTTATTGGAGTGCAATCTCTTGAATTTAAAGATAATTGTCTATACAAGTGCATTGTTCAAGAGTCACAGATTTCTGTTTGCACCGCTCAAATGTTAAGTCCGAATTTTAAAAAGTTGTTTACGGGTAATTGGAACCGAGGAACCGGGTAATGACTGTTTCGGTCAGGTTTCCGAATACCCGGCACAACCCTATTCAAATACTAATGTCTTCCCTTCCATTAAACTTGTTCATGTATCTCAAACTTACGCATTCTGTGGTAGCTACACACAATCGAAAATCATGATGGTCATTGCCGACAGATAGAGGGCAGCATGCTACACAATGTTGAAGCTATCATTCAGACGACCCAACCAGATTCATCTGTAGGAAGATTGTTTCAAAAGAATTGAAATATCGTTTAGATTTAAGCCAATAAGACAACATTTTCATGACAGACTCCTTTTTTCAACCAGCTTAACCCAACCCCCTACAGGGATTTCACAGACACTGCTGAATGCAGAAAAGTGTGCAGCCAACTCAATGCAACAAGATCCACCAGCAAGAACAATGGTTCTTTTCTTCTCTACTGAGAGCAACAAGATACAACTTATTACTTCTGTTACATCTTGATGCATTGAGCATGGTTAGGGTTAATACATTTTATATGAGATCAATTTAGAAAAATCACACAAAGTGATGACCTCAAACCTCTTCCTCGTTTAAATTATAAAGACCACTATTTAACTATTAATTCTAAACATGATAGCAGTTGCATGGTGTTGACTGATGGTGTCATGGCCACAACCCCAGAGGTCTTTATCCCACAACCCTTTGATTTTGTTGTCAAATTATCAAAATTTATTTTTTTGTTGAAAAGCAAAACAGAACCATCTTTATATGCTGACGAGTACAAATTGCACATCCAGACAGTCTTCATTGAAGGATAAAGGCCTCAGGGTCATGGCCATGGGTGATAAGGACCTCACCTTAGGCTCGGTCCATATCACCCATGGCCATATGACCCTTCAGTCTTTATCCTGCAGTAAAGACCACAGGACAGACTTGTATAATTTCCTTATTCTCTTAAAGTACTCCTATACCTGCTGAGTTCCCTCCTATATGTTACCCCCTCATTAGCTCAAAGATGCCAGGTTGGATCTCACCAGACATATGTCTCTATGATTTTACTGATGATATGACTATAGCTTTTTAGAGGGTCTATATGGTAGAACAGAAACACAAAGGAACTGTTTCTATCATACTGATTAACACAGTGATATTAATTCTTCATTAGTCCTACTTCAAATTGCTAAAAAATCCAACAAACGTGTGTAAACCAAAAACAAAATAGACAAATCTGTATACTTATAAATCCATAACAAATCAATATTATTAATGCATGACAGTGAAACATATCATCGCCCGTTACACAAAGTGACGTATCTGATATTTTAGTGAAAATCAGTTTTTTTTGTACATTCTCACAGATGATGGTTATCTTTAATTTTGACTAATTTTAAACTGTCTTCAACTAACCCTCTTCTTTATGTTATTATATCAATTTCATTGTTATTGACAAACTATAACAAATAATTTACCATAAATAAACTCAACATTTTTTTTAAATGCCAAAAATCTATATATACATGTATGTCACTTTGTGAAACAGCAGACGATATCTTTGTTATTATTAATAAGAAAAGTTTATCTGCACGTATTACTACAATGGTTTATGGTCCATCAGCCACTCTCAGATAAATGCTATATTTCACTCTCAAAACAAAACAAGATTAGCACTGAAATGTATTTGTTTACATGGAAATGAAGTGAGAAAAAATATCACTTTGCATACAAAAGTTTGAAGAAAATATTGTGAAGAAAATACACTTTGATCTGAAAAAGGGTGTAGATATCTGCAGTCTCACAGAGAACCCTGGCTTACATTTCTGAACTCTCAATATTCCTAACCCCTTCTCTCGATAGGCAAAACCAGCAGCAAAATAAATGTGATGCTGTAGTGGTGATGTCATTTATCTAACAAACTGTTGACCAATAGATGACAGGTGTTGCTGGAAATGGGAGCTCAGGACAGCAGCTATCCATGTGACGATCTGTAACCGTGATGTCCTTTATCTAACAAACTGTTGACCAATAGATGACAGGAGTTGCTGGAAATGGGAGCGCAGGACAGCAGCTATCCATGTGTGACGATCTGTAGCCGTGATGTCCGCTTTATCTATCAACTGAAACTGTTGACCAATAGATGACAGGAGTTGCTGGAACTGGGAGCTCAGGACAACCATCCATGTGACGATCTGTAAACCGTGATGTCTCTTTATCTGTAACAAACTGCTTGTCCAATAGATGACAGGAGTTGCTGAACTAGGACCTCAGGACAGCAGCTATCCATGTGACGATCTGTAACCGTGATGTCCTTTATCTAACAAACTGTTTGACCAATAGATGACAGGGAGTTGCTGGAACTGGGACCTCAGGACAGCAGCCATCCATGTGATGATCTGTAACCCCGTGATGTCCTTTATCTGCAACAAACTGCTTGACCAATAATGAATGACAGGAGTTGCTGGAACTGGGGACCTCCAGGACAGCAGCCATCCATGTGATATGATCTGTAACCGTGATGTCCTTTTATATAACATTGAACTTTGTTACCTGATGCGGCCATTGCGCACGCCGTTAAATGGGTTCGCGTTGGACCAAGATCGTTCTTTTATTCCATTCATGAATGCCCTCCTGATTCTGTTGTAAAAATATAAAAAACTTTGTTGCAAAAACTGGAATAATTTACATCCAGAAACACAGATGCTGCTGGTGCATCTCAAATGAACTTACACAACTGTTTAAAGGAAGGTACAGCATTGGTAATGACATGAACCACAAAATGACCTAATTATTATATGACAGCTCTTAGAAAATAATATAAATTGTATCTCAAAGTGCTTGCATTTAAAACAAAAATGCAACAAAATAGGACATTTCCTACAATGTTTATTCTGTAAAAGTTTTTTAAACATTTTTCTTAAGAACTTGACTCCACATTGAACTGAAACTGGTTGATCTGGAAGTACATCTTGGTTCAAAGAGAAATGCATCCTTGTAGAAGCAGTGAGTACCAACATTAGGCTGGTCTTTAAACAACCATGTGATCATTATCTCAACCAATCGAGGAATTCCTAAACCTAGTCCTAAACTGCCTCTGAGTCATTTATGAATTTTTCCAATTTTCAGGTCAACTAAACCAATTCAACTAAAAAGCAAAGTCCCTTCTCTCCCTGGAAGCTAAGTTAATAATTTATGACCTTCTCCCACCATCCTCCTCCAACATTCCCTGCTAATCCCCATCATTTGCAAATGAATACTCTCCCAGTATCACATTCTCCTGAGTCATGACTACAGCATTTCTTAAAATTACAAACTACTTCTGACAGTTTCATTCTTAATTAAAAGGGACAATATCATCACGCGATCAACAGGGCATGGAATCTGAGTGCTAGTTTTAGATTGCTTTCAGTGACTGAAAATAATATACTCCACATGATAAGGTCATACCGTTGCTGCTGCATAAATGAATCCAGTAATTTTCCAGTCACTATTGATTTCATCTTAAACAAGCACGCTGATTCCATGCCCTGTTGAAAACCTCTGCTGATCACATGGCGATATACTTGCCCTTTAACAAAAATTAGAGAGAAACAAATATTGAAGTACAAATTCAATATCTGGAATTTTCATTTTAAAATAAAGTACATTTTACCTGCACAAAATCTATATCACAATGAATTGGTGACACATCACAAAACCCAAATATTGGTCCAATATCAACATTTGAGAATGAGATAACTCGACATTTGATCATGTTTATGGTAATAATAAAATGATCTATGATTATATTGAGCATAGTTCTATAGCTCCCATAGAGTAAAGAAGTCCAATGATGTAAGGGTGTAGGGCAATGGGTTAAAATGGGACTATGAATTTATCACACTGCTCTATGAGGATTGACCACAAACTTATAACAATGCAACTGGTTGTAACTCCTGACCAATGAGAGCCTGACAATGCTGGGCAGTGGTCAGAACTTATCTAGACAATTGTTTCAAGGAATCAGCCTCACTGTGTCTCGAGTGATGTTTCAACAAGAGGCTTTGGTTATTATTTACAGAGAAGTCACCTATCAGTGTAGATGAATAGTGCAGTTATCAGCAGTGGTAAAGTCAGAGAGAAGTTAGTATTTGTATTGTATTAACAAGTTAGTGTATAATCATATAAGCAGGACCCTTACTCTATGGTATAATCTATGGGATACTATCCTGTAGATTATACTCACACTTTACAACACAAGCAGGATACAATACACCGGCGGCGGAACCGGGGGGGCCGTTGGTCCCCCACTTTTGAAAAGGTAGCTATTTTGCCCCCCCCCCCACTTTCTCGGCGGCAGAACTGGGGGGCCGGGGGCCAGAATCCCCCCACTTTTGAAAAGGTAGCTATTTTTCCCCCACTTTCTACCGGTGCTATTTAAACCAAACGAATTTCACTGTCAACTTCATTTTTAGCGAATATGTAGCAGTCCCGGTCGATCGGCGTCGGAGGGAAAGCGATTAGCCTGGCCTGGCAACATTTAGTACCGGTACTCTTTTGCTGTTTATGTTTGGAAGCTTAATGGGCGGCTACTGACGTTATACTGATAACAGCAGGCAAATGCGTTTTTGATCCAACAGGTTCACGAGCTTGCAGCCCGGGTACGCTTCAGCTGAAACAGAGCCGTGTCCCATGGTGGGTGTTTTTGTCTAAGTAAGAATGCAGAGTCTCGGCGATGAAGTGGTATGGCAAATAATAATTTCAATAGCCGTAGCATTATCACAATACGACCTCATTCGGGAGTCAGTGCAATACGGCCTGCCCACGTAAACACTGCTTGCGCTATATATCGATCAGAGGCAGAGGGCACAAGTACACAAAGCAGTAGTGACTTATAATAGTAGTACTTTTATTTAGTGTCGGCGTGTCATTGCGTATATGGTCGGCTAATTGTAAGTGGCGCGAGGCGGACACGTACCATTACATGTCCACCGTACACATGTAGCCTGCCTGGATCACTGTCACGTCAGCCCAATTAATGTCGCAAGCAATGTAAGGATCCCAATGGGAGAAAAAAACACCAGTGGTTTGATTAAATTCATCTACGTTTGCCTCCGATGTCCAAAAATGTGCATGCGTGCAGTGAAAAAAATCTGTGGTGTTTGTACCGTGTTTCTAATATTGCTCGCAGTAATGTCGGAAGGAGTTGTTCAATGGCCTGAAAAGCGTGGCTTGATGTTAACTTCCATCAGATGAAAACAATTTTTAAAAATATTTTAAGCATTTTTGTTGTCTGAAGGCCTGAATTTCTTTAGACCCAGCGCTCCATTGTTGGTCGATTCCACTATATACGATGGAGAATTGCACGTATTGAGGGTGAACTCTGAATTGGTGAACTTGGGGGCATACTGCACAGATATTCAAGGACAAAAACTTCATATAAAACGTGAAAACTTAAAATGATACCAGAAAGTACTTTTGACAGATATGGTCAACGAAAATTTGATCCACGTTAAGGAAACATTCTAGATCAATGAAAGTTCTTGGTTGCCGATGACCGAGTTAGAAAAATCGCCCAATAAGGTGAGTATGGCAGCACAAAAGCGAAAAAAATTAGACGCATGAAAATAGGAGGATACCGCGATAATGGGAGAAAATAGTCCACGTAACATTGTGTCTGGGCTAGCCAAGAGCACTGTAATATCGTTTGGGGCCAACACACTTTTTCACGTATACACTTTGAGTTTGCCAATACGTTAAAACTATTCTACGGATTTGTTGAAAAATACTTGAGCACAAAGTTTATTTACAAAAAATACACAATGTAATAGTTACTTTAATACTTTAACCCTTGTTCCACCGCTGAAACCGGGAGCATCTACACTAATGTTGCTCTCGATGGTTCGTCTTTTTCAACTGTTGTGTGCCCCTGCGTTATAATTTCATCCTGCCCGGAACACTGACTGGACCTTGCCCCCCCACTTTTAAAAGTGTTCCGCCGCCGTTGATACAATATTATATACAACATCATGCAACACAGCTGAACTTTCACAATGAAGTTCAATATGCATACGTCATTGAGTCAAACAATTATGGTACACTGTATTCACTGTGTACTGTACATATCCTTCATAGCTTCCTGATAAAGACCCTATCTCATGCAGTACAATATGTACTACTTCTGATAGTGTCACAATACAAGTACTTTGGTTATGGTTGTGTACATAATGTTTGCACCTAATAATCTCCACTTTTTTTATCTGTCTCCATCTGTCTCCAGGATATGGTCAAGGAAATGCAGACATTAAAACTTCTTAACTGCCTCTTGGAGACACATACGATTGTTGCTGAAAGATGTCTAAAGAAGTGGATTTCTTCCCCGACATTTCTCATAGAAATGGCCAATATGTGTACAAACTTTTCATGCCGTTCATGCTGAATAATGCGCATCAGCGATGACCTTGGCGTCAGAACATCGATTGCACGTCAGAACATTGATTGCGCAAGGGCGACAGGACATGACTTACAGTGCAGGCAATTTAAACTAAGAGACGCGTTCGTATGCGCAATTGATGTTCTGACCCAAAGGTCAAGGAAATCTTTTTATTTTTTAGACATTCTTTCACCAACAATCGTTTCTCCAAGAGGCAGTTAAGAAGTTATAGTGCCTGCATTTCCTTGACCATATCCCAAGGAGACAGGTAAAAAAGGAGATAATTAGGTGCAAACGTTACAGGTATGTAAACGCACCAAAAGCTCTGGTCACAACCCTATCAGAAGTGTACATTGCACTGCAGATAGGCTCTATCAGAGCTACATATCAGCCAGGTAGACCTATGACCTAATGACTTTACATCACGTATTCTATCTGGAACTACGTGTTGACACTGTGTTTTGTCAAGTCAGCGCCATTTTGTTTGGGATCAAGCCCTAACGTTCGTGTAGTATCATTTGCTCTGTCTTTTGCAAGAAAAATGTGACTTCATTTTGTGTTCAACTGTCTTAAAGTGACTTCAATAAAACAAAGGTAAAACCACTGTAGAATGGCTTCAACATTTGTTCATATGTTTTGACAGTGATACAGGTGGATAAGATTAGATGGTAAACCAACTGGTTTAAAGTGAAACTCTCAAAACAAGGTAACACCACTGTAGGGTAAGCCCAGCATGTTGTTCAAATAGATTTGACAGTGATAGGCATTGGATAAGATTAGACAGTAGACCAACTTCTGGTTTAAAAGCGGGGAGGTGGCCAACATTAATGACCCTGACTACAAAATGACTGGAATTATTATCCAAAAGCTATGCTTGATGTGAAGTTGGGTAAGAGGTACCAATCATCACAATAATTGTTCAGTATGAAGAGCTCTGATTTCAGAAAACACAACAAAATATGCACATTAAAAGTTGCTTGGTCACTTTCTGCTCCAAGTGTTTTCTACAAAAATAGTAAATGTATTTTTTGTATACTTTGCTCCTCAAATGAACTTGCCCCCAAGGAGGTTTCCGTGTAATTCGACTCTGAACTTGTGCTCATAAAAAAAAATGGAAAAACATTGCATATCGATTTCTAGGTTTTTTATATTTTTAGTTTGATAAAATCTCGAACAATCTTATGGTGGTCTTACCTTTTCATAAAAATATTAATAAATCCATAAAAAAGGACGATTTCTGGACAATGTCTGTATCATGTTTGTCTTTCATGTGGCCTCCGTTAAATCCAAACAGGTCAAAATATCCTTGTTTTCGAGACAGCAACACGAGTAGTTCCGTTAACGTTAAACGTACGTGTCTGGTATCAAAAGAAAGGTTATGACCTCAACTGCGCACTTGTGGCAGCAATGACTAAGCAGTATGGAGCTCTAATAGTAGTTTTAAGCCGCAAAATAAATTGTTAGCCAACAGGCCGAATCATCGGCAAGGTAGAAGAAATACAGCTCTTTGATTGGACAACAGTAAGCAACCAGTTGTCTGAGCATGCGCAGTTTACCAGAAAATGAATGACATCACCCTTAATGGCGTACGATCTTTCGGCCAACTCCAGGCCCAGCTTAGCCGGTTATACAGACCAGAGTCTAGGCCTGGGCCCCGCCGCTCCGTAAGCTGGCTAGCTGCATACACCTAGCCTAGTGCATGCATTGTGCAGTTCGCGTGTACCAATCAGGCCATACACCATGCGGAAACATGCACACGTCAGTGGGGTCGAGTTGGTTACAATATTAATGCATTCGAATCACCGTTTTGTAGTGTTTCAAAGTCGTAATAATTGGCCTTATTGTCATAAAGTCTGTTGACTTGAAATCATGATTTTGTTGAACAATACAATTTAAAGGTAAATCATGTTTTTAAAAGTTACCAACTTGTGAAATATTTACGACAGAAGCCTTCCGAAAAAACAGTCCAATCACAGAGAAAAATCTGTTTTCAATACACGGACGGACGGTCGAGTTTGAGAGTGCACAATGTATGTACAGTAAAATCGTCCCGCAACGTACACAGACATCTTTACGCCGCGACTCCACACACAGCAGGCGGAATGAAGACGCGGGCCGGTGTGGACAGCCGGTGTTTGGTACAAGGGCTGATTAATTATTCATGAGTTGTACATCGAACGATAGCTCGCGCGCTTGCTCTGTGTGTGGACCAAGTTTAATGTTGATTTTCTCCGAAGCGCGAAATTCAAAAACGAAACAGGCCGCAAAGTGATGGTTGTCTTCATCGCTCGATAATTCCGGAATGGAATAAGCTACGGAAATAACATTTGTATCATTGGAAAGCCAGTGAGTTACTTGTTAACCTAGCATACATATCTATTAATGTCAGATCTGGGGGACAAGTCTCATTTCGACGGAGCAGGTCACATATTTCATTTGTAATTGTTAAGTATTTGGTTGCCTTTCTATGAGGAAAATACATTTTTATTTATTTTTCAAATTAAAAGGAAGTTGCCAGGAATCACTGGTGAAAAAGTTACAAATATGGGTGATGCATCTTTAAGAGGGATTTCCCCTCATTTTGCTTTTGACATTGTCTGTTGATTTGTAAATGTTACTCTTTAATTATTCATATGTCAATATCTTGTCAATGCTTTCTTTGTTCTCACTGATGGTCACCCATTGTTTGCCAATCACCGGTTGACAAAAACTACAATTGTGACATAGCAAAAGAAAGGTCTATACCCTCTATTTTCCCCCTCTGGATCCACCCTTGTACAGAGTTGCATAATGGAAAGGTTATATTCTACACCTGAGCTGCAAATTATACAAGTCTAGTTTTCTTCATCTTACCTTTTATTGGAGCATCCTGAGCTGATCTCTCTTGGTTGAGGATGTTTCTTGCTGAGACTGTTTCTTGTTGACCTCTGATCAGGTCAATTAGAAGGGTTGTCATGCTGTCAACCTGGAGGGAAATAAAAATGAATAGTACATTCTTGATACACTGTTTGTAAAATGTCATCATGTGCATGAATACTAAATGACAATCAAGAATTGCATATAAACAATTGACCAGTCAATGTTTCATTTGGAAACAAGTTGTGAAATCTCATTCACAGTTTCTAAACCAAAGCACTGTAGGTTTCTATGCAATCATTTCTGTCCCATTCCAGACAGAAATTATCTTCAGGAAACCCATGACTCTTAATATCATAAATGAGCAACTAATTCGACATAATAATTTGTGAAATTACAAAAGAGGAGCTTCATTTGTCTTGATTTAAATTTATATTTCAACATATATGATTATTGTACACTTTTAAAAATAAGCATTCATAATTAGCTTTATATATTATATATTGAACACTTTTACAAATGATAATCTTCATCAATTGTGTAATAAGCTTAATTGTATACATTGCAATGAACAAACTGTTTTGAGGTTTTCATGTCCCAAGCCCCAATAACTTCCAATGGCAGATCCAGGGGGTATGGGGGGCCTTGGGGGATGAAGCCCCACCCCTCCTCCCTGCTTTGGGTAATTTGTTATCTAATTATACCATGTAGAAGTTGGTTGATATAAATACTAAGCACTGTACATTATCTATATATATGAGCATGATTCCATGTGGATCCAGTCTCTTGTAGAGTCTTCAATGAGGGTAATGACCTTCATTATACTGTCATTTATTTAGTTGCTACAGTTCATCATACTCATGTGCATCACCAGGGAGGTTTGAAGGATGTGAACAAATCTCCTTCTAGATTCCGATTCTATATTTTAATGAAGAAGCAAAGATGCCACTTCTTTTCTAAAAAACAAAAAACAAAAACAATTTGTGTGATAATGTGAACATTTGAATACATTTACAAATGTTCAACTCATAATGAAATTCCTGGTGACACGCATGATACTATGCAATGTTTATATTCAAGTCTTGTGTACTTTTATCAATTGTTGGAATCTAATGCACCTTCTTAATAAGGTCAATCCAATTCTATTTCTGAATGAATGTATTTGTACAGGGAGGTTACACTTTTGCTAAATTTCTTCTACAAGTTTGCTTACTTTCAAGATCTGCATTTATCAACCAACCTGTGAAAGTTTCAGCTTAATGAGGTTGTGTCTTTAATGTCAAAATAGTGAAAATACCTTGAAATTGTTTGTATTTATTATAATGTTGTGTCTCATTCAGTCAAGAAATGATTTCATAAATTTGTATTTATATGATAGTTCCTCAGACAGAAATATTTCAAGAGATGTTTGATTACATCATCAACTTTACACCAAGTACATTATATGTAAAACTATGTGTAACCTCCCTTTAAGCAAATTATTATTGTTTTGTCATTCCACAATTTGTCCATTCCTCAATGGAGTAACTAAATTTCAAGCCACTGAAAACCTCAAACTTGTGCTCTAATGTTTCTTTGCTGGTGAATTTCAACATAAATATTCATTTGAAGACTTTCAAGGACATTTGTTTCACAATCTCTGCTTTAATTACTGGTATATCATCTAGAGACTTTTGGTTTATTGACTATTATTATGTGATTGTTGATTAAGTTCAATTTAGTTTCAATAAGATTTAATTTACTTGTCATTCATATTGCAATCCATAAAGCTCTCTCTCAAAATAAAATATTGTACAAATCTAATTTTGTGAATAAAATAAATGATGTGAATAAATCATATCTATGAATGTATAACTTTGAATCATTTTCATTTCTTTTGGTTGTATACCATGGGTTTATCGGGGGGGGGGGGGGGGATGGACCAAAAAAGACCATTAATGTTATTACTGGTTCACCATCATCAGGTATTTCTTGAATTACACAAATTTGTATTAAAATTTACAGCCTTCCGTCCCCTTCAAGACAAATTGGAATCATCTGCTTTGACTTTGGCATGCATCCTGCACATTTCAGATGCGGATCCTTCCATTTGTTCTGAGGGATAAACAGCAGAGCTACACAGTGGTGATGAAGTTGGAATTGAGTCAACGATGTTTGGGAGTAGTTCGGTCAACAACTGAATTCAGGTCCGCATTAAAAGAAAGCTAATATCAGCTCTTTTGGAATGAGGGATTTTTGACTAAGAACTAAACTTTCCTGCAATGACCTTTTGAAATGTCAACTCAGTGATTCTTAGTCCTCAGAAACACACAAAATATTGAACACGCTTACCATTAAGTATCATAGAAACTTACCATCAAGTTTTACACTGAAGATCCCTGAACAAGTTGACACATCCTGTACAACGAACTACAACACAATCTGATGTTATCATGGTCATTGCTGACAGAATGAGGGCAGCACGATACAACATTGAAGCTATCATGTTATTCAGACTACCCAACCACAATGATCTGTAGGAAGATTGTTTCAAAAGAATTTAAATATCGTTAAGATTCAAGCCAATAGGCCTAAGAGACAATGTTTTCATGACCATGAGATCAAGTTATACTATTAAAATATTTACACAAATTTTGCATGACACCTAGCTTAACGAGGTATAGTCACGATCAACAGGGCATGGAAACGGAGTGCTTGTTTTAGATAAACTCATTGACTGAAAATAATACCCTATATGATAAGGTCATATTACCGTTGCTAGTGTTGCTGTATGAAGGAGCCAGTAATTTTCAGTCACTTTGGTCATCTTAAACTAGGACACCAATTACATGCCCTGTTTAAAATCTGCTCTGAACTCAAAACATAAAAATTTAACATTACTGAATCAATATTAGAAATAGAAATATCTAACTGAAAACATGACAATTGGATTCAAAATTCAATGCATCGTGTTGATCACAGGATAAAGACCGATTGTGTCACGGCCACAGGGATAAAGAACCAGCAAACCATAGGTAATGTCCTTAATTGCCCATGGCCACAACCCCAGGGGTATTTATCCTGAGGTCAAGACAAAGTGTCACTCTTTTATTCCTATTCATGAATGCCCTACTGATTTTGTTGTAAAAATAGAAAAAACTTTTTGTTCCAAAAGCTGGAATAATTTGCATCCAGAAACACAGATGCAGCTGGTGCATCTCAAATAAAACGTTGAGTTGTACCTCCAGTTCTTTTCAGAACTAATTACTACTCAATTGAGCATTTCACATGGTGTCACCGCAATTAGTCTTAGTCAAATGAACTTTGCACAAATGTTTAAAGGGAAGGTACAGCATTGGTAATGACATGTACACAAAATGACCAAAATGACCAAATTATTATATGACAGCTAACTTGAAATATAAATAATATCTCAAGTACTTGCATTAAAGAAAATGAACAAAATAGAACATTTACTGCAATGTTTTCTGTAAAACTTTTAAACATTTTTTCTCAATTGACTCCACATTAAACTGAAACTTAGTACATCTTGGTTCAAAGAGAGAAAGCATCCTTGTACAAGCAGTGATACCAACATTAAGACTGGTCTTAAACAACCATGTGATCACATCTCAACCAATCAGAATTCCTAAACCAAGTGTAAACTGCCTCTGAGTCATTTATGAATTTTCCAATTTTCAGGTCAACTAAACCAATTCAACTAAAACAAAGTCCCTTCTTCCCTGAAGCTAAGTTAATAATTTATGACCTTCTCCCACCATCCTCCTCCAACATTCGCTGCTAATCCCCATCATTTCAAATGAATACTCCCCAGTATCATTGTCCTGAGTCATGACTACAACATTTCTTAAAATTACAAACTACTTCTGACAGTTTCATTCTTAATTAAAGGGACAATATCATCACGATCAACAGGGCATGGAATCTGAGTGCTAGTTTTAGATTAACTCAGTGACTGAAAATAATACTCCACATGATAAGGTCATATTACCGTTGCTGCTACATAAATGAATCAGTAATTTTCAGTCACTGTGTTCATCTTAAACAAGAACACTGATTCCATGCCCTGTTGAAAATCTGCTTTGATCGTGGCAATACTGTCCCTTTAACAAAAATTTGAGAGAAACAAATATTAGTACAAATTCAATATCTGGAATTTTCATTTTAAAATAAAGTACATTTTACCTGCACTAAATCTATATCACAGTGAATTGGTGACACATCACAAACCCAAATATTGGTCAATATCAACATTTGAGAATGAAATAACTCACATTTGATCATGTTTATTGTAATAATAAAATGATCTATGATTATATTGAGCATAGTTCTATAGCTCCCATAGAGTAAAGAGTCAATGATGTATTGGTGTAGGGCAATGGATTAAATGGGACTATGAATTTATCACACTGCTCCTATGAGGATTGACCACAAACTTATAACAATGCAACTGGATTTAGCAACTCCTGACCAATGAGAGCCTGACAATGCTAGGCAGTGGTCAGAGCATTCTCAGACATTTCAAGGAATCAGCCTCACTGTGTCTCAGTGTTTCAACAAGGGCTTTGGTTATTATTTACAGAGAAGTCACCTATCAGTCATGAATAGTGCAGTTATCAGCAGTGGTAAAAGTCAGAGAGAAGTTAGTATTTGTATTGTATTAACAAGTGTGAGTATAATCATATAGCAAGGACCTTACTCTATGGTATAATCTATGGGATACTATCCTGTAGATTATACTCACACTTTACAACACAAGCAGGATACAATATTATATACAACATCATGCAACACAGCTGAACTTTCACAATGAAGTTCAATATGCATACGTCATTGAGTCAAACAATTATGGTACACTGTATTCACTGTGTACTGTACATATCAGCCAGGTAGACCTATGACCTAATGACTTTGTCACGTACTCTATCAGGAACTGAACTGTGTTTGTCAAGCGCCATTTTGTTTGGGATCCGCCCTAACGTTACATGTAGCATCATTTGCTCTGTCTTCAACAATAAAAATTGACTTCATTTTGTGTTCAACTGGCTTTAATAAAACAAAGTAAAACCACTGTGAGGCAAGCTAACATTTGTCATGTTTGTTTAGATGTTTGGAGTGACTTCTATGGACAGTGAATATAGTGATTATGATTTTGTTCATCTACTCAGCAGATTGAGTTTTACCATACGGTACTTCCACAAGGTTGTGGGATCACAAAATCCTGTAATGAATGTTGAACTCAGTTTAGAAATTCTAATTCAGTGTATGATGTATTATAAGACATTGTCTTCTTGTTGAAACATATCTATATGATACAAGTTAAATGATAGTTGAGACAAATCAGGTCCACAATACACACTGGAGATTAAAGATGTATCGCTGTGTTTTATCAGCAATTTCCTTTTAGAAATAAAAAAAATACTTTGAAATTAGAAATTAAAAAAACAACAGTTGTCCGCATCTTGGTATAGCAGTAAGAATTTATGAGGGGACCTAACATCAATTAATTTTGGTACATATTTACTGTAAAACCAGGCTTTTTCCTTTTACAAGTAAAATAGCAATGCATAATTGCTGGAAATTGCTGTTAAAATACCAAAAAACACTGGCGATGCATCTTTAAGCAGGAACATTTGAAAATGTTTGGTAAAATTTGAAGAAAATAAGTTTTTATATGAGATATTTATTTAATATTGATTTGTTGTTGGTTCACTAAAGTTTTAAGAAATTAAATATGACATCAACAATTATTTTATGTATACCAATAGATGAATTGAAAACCTAATCATTGTAATGAATTGAGGATGTAACATTCAATTTCGGTTTTAATCATTCTGTCAATATATGTTGAACTGGATTTTTTTGGTTAGATGTCTGGTTTTAAAGTTCACAACTTTGGTGACCAAACACAATTTAAATCTCCAGTATTTTGTCAGCATGAGTACACAATACATCTTTAATATTAACCTTTAATAGATGACCAAAACAAGGCTAAATTATTGGTATGGAGGGATAAGCACCTCCCAGGAAATGCCTTCCTTATTGAAATTTGTTTTCATGAGAACATGAAAAATAATTTGATACTACAGTTAATATTGTAACAAGATTTATTGAAAAATTGTATCTCAAAAGCAATTTGAATCTTGTTTCGGAAAGTCAAATAACCTTTTAAACACTTGTGACAAACTTATTGTTGCATTACCTGATGTGAGCCTGATATTGAGTCTGATTTTACATTTCATTCCATACATCATTTATAAACAGATCTATAGAAATGGCTACTTCTAAACCAACATTGGGTTCAGCTCTAGAGAAAATCAGCAAGGATCATATTGAGTGCAGTATTTGCAAAGAGGTGTACAGACAACCCAAAATACTGGACTGTGTCCACAGCTTCTGTGAAAACTGTTTAGATGAATACCACACTACCAAATACAAGGATGCTATCATGATTCCTTGTCCTTTGTGTCGACGGGAGACACAACTTCCTACGATGGGTGTTCCAGGCCTCAAGACCAACTTCTATCTAATTGGTCTTGTTGAGGAGATCACATTGCAACAGAAGTTGGTCAGCTCTGGTAATATGCAGCTAATGTGTGAGATGTGTGATGAAGAGAATGAGGCTATCCATCGCTGTCTTGACTGTGCACAGAACCTCTGTGCAAATTGCTGTAAAAGACACCCTAGAATCGCTGCATTGTCCAATCATACCATTGCTACTTTGAAAGACTTTATTCAGGGGAAGGTAGCAATAAAAGAGACAAAACAAAAACGTCGTCCAGAATGCCCAACCCATGAGGGTGAACTGGCATTGTTCTACTGTGTAACATGTGAGAAGTTGATTTGCCAAGCTTGCACTGTCCTAGACCACTGTAAACCACAACATGAGTACATTGATTGCAAGCAAGCCTCATCCACATATAAACAGTCATTGTCTCAATTCTTTACTCCCCTTGAAGGAGTTCTCAAGGAACTTGAACAATCTCTAGCAACTGCCTCAACAATGAAAGACAAACTGGGCATCACAGTTGAAAGAACCATGGCAGAGGTGAAGAACAGAGCTGATGAGATCAGGGCTGAGGTAACAGCTCAAGAGAGTCGCATCATTGATGAAATCAAAAACCTCCACAAAGACCGTAGCCAACTTTAGTACCGTTTTGGTGCCAAGTTGGTGCAGTTTTAGTGTAGGCATTTGGAAAAAATTGGTGTACCCCAAAACTACACCAAAGCTGTGTTATTGGTGCACTTTTGGTGTACCCTCGAAACACCCAACCTAAAATTTGTACTGGTTGGTGCAGTTTTGGTGTAGTCCCAATTATTTAAATTAGTACTAAAGAGCACCAGTGGTGCATTTTGGTGCTGAAAATTTGGTGTAGTATTGGTGCATATGGTTTTGGTGTAGTTTTGGTGTACATGCAGTCCCAACAGTGCACGAGTGGTGTATTTTGGTACATGTAGGCCTACAGATATTGGTGTAGCATTGGTGCACATGGTTTTGGTGTAGTCCAAATTATTTAAACTAGTACATACTAGTACACTAGTACATACCGGACTCAAGTTCTGGTGTTAGCAGCAGAATGTGGGTTCGAATCCCGGCCGTGACACTTGTGTCCTTGAGCAAGACACTTAACCATAATTGTTTCTCTCCACCCAGGGGTTAAATGGGTACCTGTGAGGGCAGAGTTGGTTGATTGCCCTATATGTGCTGTAATGGCAGCAATTGAGCTGTATACTCCCCAGGGAGCTGAGATGGTTTCAGGAATGATTTATGAGCCTTATGAGCCTTATGAGCAGGGGTAATAATATAATGCGCCTTGAGCACCACTTAGTTGGTGGATACGTGCGCTATATAAGTCCACACATTATTATTATTATTATTATTATGCACCAAAGCATTGGTCTAGCTGCTTTATTTTATACATCACATTGGAAAACTACCAAAATGAGTGCATACTTCATGTATACATATACATGTAAAAAATAACTGCAGTATAACCTTACAGAAATATCATGGAGCTTGCTGGCTTCCAAAAAATGCAAATTAGTTCAAGCTTGCAGCAAGCTTGCAGATGTAGTAGTGGTGAATTTACTTAGTCTTTTTATTGTATAACGTGTATTATTATAGGTGTAGCACCCCCTTCTTACCATTCTTAAATCGAACTGTGTGTACCCCTGTAATGTCATGGGTAAACAAAGGACCTTGGCCATGCACTGTGGGTATGCCTGGAGCCTCATGGTCAGTAAGCAGGTTGGCAGTCAATGAGTTAACACACACAATACTGGTGTCCAAGTCTGCCCTGAAGACTAGACCTGCAGTGGACTTGGTTGTTTAAGCTTGAGTGTAGTAGATTTGTGACTTTTCTTGGATACTGTGTTGGTTTAAGGTTTAAGGTTTAAGGTTTAGGTTTAAGGTTTAAGTTTAAGGTTTAAGTTTAAGGTTTAAGTTTAAGGTTTAAGTTTAAGGTTTAAGTTTAAGGTTTAAGTTTAAGGTTTAAGTTTAAGGTTTAAGTTTAAGGTTTAAGTTAAGGTTTAAGTTTTTTTAGTTTTGGTTTTAGTTTATATATATATATTTTAAATATTTATTGACTTGGTTTTTGGTTGGTTTATAGCTAAATTTTGTTGGTTTCATAAATTGGTTTCAAGGCTTTTTGGGGTTTTTTTTGGTCATAACTTGGTCATATTTTTTTAAATTTTTTTTAATCTTGGTCATCAAGTCAGTACAGAGTTTTTATTTACTAAATTTATTTAAAGCACTTATTTCCAAATTTTGTTGAATAAAATAAATATTTTTATTTTATTTTTCTTGTTGAAACCAAACACCAGTTTCCTATCGTCTCCATTCTTTTAAAATTATCTCGCGACTCCTCCCTATTCGATCCTTTGTAAATTTTTTTGGTTAATCCCCACAGTGTAATTTTTTGTTCAAGCGAGTTTCCCCATTGCCGTTTTTATCAGGTTTTTCATGAGTAGTTAGTGTTTTCTTTCATTTTATTTCTGATTTTTTTAATCATTTATTTCAAGTGTGTCAATTTACCAGGTTACACAGACAAGATTGCAGCAAGTTTGCGGACAAGTTTCACGGCAAGCTTGCAGACAACATTGCAGCAAGCCTGTAATTGCTTGCAGGGGTTCCAAAAATGAAAATTAGGGCAAGCTTGCTGCAGACAAGATTGTAAGCTTGCTGCAATCTTGCATGAATATATGCAAACTAAAACTACAGACACCTTGCAGCTTAATGGAGCTTGCAGATATTTCTATTTGCCAAGATCTAAATATTAAGCTTGCACATAATATGCAAGCTGACATACATGTATGTCAATAGCTTTCTGATGAAAACATCAGCTTTGCAAAGGCTAACTTGTAGGTTAGTAAAATAAAACCAGTAGCTATACATATCTGACATCTTTGGTGGATAATAATTTAGCTTGTATGTAGGCTAATCCTGAGGGATACATTTTGATTGTGACCATGCAGGGAATCATTTTTTTGTAAATCAAATATGAATCATCGTTTGTTTTTTGGCTAAATATTATCTTTACATATGTGCAATAACATTTTTGAAATAATTACAATAACAGTATAGCCAAAAGATAATAATACAACCATTTAAGAATGAACAATCAAAATTTAAATGTTCATGTTATGTCAGTATATTTGTGCAACAGCATATGAAGTATAATCTCTTTTTGGAAAATGTTGAAATGCTGTAGCTTCATCAGGGAGATAGAGGCTGGTTGTCATCCAATCTTTTATCACAGTAGCAGCATCAGTCATATGTAGTTTATCGTAGAACAACTTAGTCTGTGTATTCCAAGAAACGAGATCTAATAGAAAAGCCAGATATTTCTCCTTCCACCAATTTAAATTTGAAATGTGGCTAATATTATATATTTGCACAGATACAATTACATGCAGGTACATGCTCTTTCCATCATGTAAATCACCCCCAAATTATTAGATTTTCGAAAAGGAACCTCCTGATGAGTTCTTAAATATAATGATAATGGATATGTACATGTAACTTCTTGTATATCCATCATGTGGATGTGACTGCAATATTTTCTAGAGGCAGTAGAGCCATGCAGTATTTACACGTGCTTTTCAATCATCATCCAGTTAATTATTCCTGAATTACCATATGATTACACCATGTAGTTGTTAATGAAATCATTACAATACAACATGAATAGCAAAAATAATGAACACCATTTCAAAACTAAAAAATGTTGCACTCATTTGCAAAATTCAATAGGTTTACAGATCAATTCAAGACTGCATTCAGCATTTCTGTATTTGCAGCACTCAATAGCCCATAGTGTACAATTCCCATTCACATGAAGTAAAATCATTCATACAGTTCATAAGACTGAAATAGTACAATCATCTTACCATCATTAATCCAATTCTAGCTGCTTCACAAAACTTGCTTGAAATGTCACTGCTTCCATTGAAAAACTGCTATATACTGTAGATCTGTTTCTTCCAGTTTGAATTTAGAGCACACACTGCAGAGGCATATACATAGCTTGACCATGAATTAAGGTCCAATGATTGGCCAGACAGCTATGGCCACACAGTGTCAAGTTACACACACTACCCCATACAGTGATAGTATTACAATCAATCAATCAATCAATCAATTTATTGGAGTTACACTTTCAAATCAGTGGCACACGTCAAAGACGGTGCATCCTTAAACATAGTACAAAACATAAACAATAAATATAAACTAAGACTTAAAATACAAAACACTAGTACAAAGTACACAAGAATAAAAAAAGAAAAGGAAAGGAAAAAAAAAAAAAAAAAAAAAATGCAGCGTGACATATAGATAGAACAGAAAACTTGTCAATTAATTCATCAATTTATAGCATTCAACAACATCTTACGCTCATCCCAAAGGTTGGTCAAAAGATTCTTACATGATGTATCAAGAATGTTTCCAAGTGTGTTATCGAATTCATACATGTTACCCAGCATCATGTATAGTTTTAAGTCGATATTGCCTGAAATAAATATTTCCCAAAACAAATCCATATTGTTACCAAAAAGATTATTTTCAAGGGCTATGAATTCCTTAATACGAATGTGATTAAATGCTGTACAATAAAACATGAAATGGCCAATATCTTCATCTACATTACTCTTACACAGTTTGCACAACCCGTCATTATTTGGTGACCAGGAGCGGGTATATCTCTCGAGTTGTAAAGTGTTAGTACGAGCCCTTAATTTAGTCATTGCGGCTGAGAAGTTCGTACTATCGATAAGATATGCAAGGTATGTGCACTGCACTAGAGGTATCAATTACAGCTTGCTTGCCTGTAGTGTGTAATTCCAATAAGTGGGTTACACACATATAAACAACTTACTTAATGTATTTGGGTATGAGGAAAGTCATCATGCAGTTGTACATAGTATGTATTAATGTACACCTGTACATTTGATAAATATATGCTGCCTCCACAAATATACTTATCAGATCACAGCTAGGTTAGTAAAATGATTGACCATCAGGTTGTTTATTTATTCTGCATGTATAGGCTAGAGAATTTCTATCATGATGAAAAAACACTTAGTTGGTTCAAAATCACTTTGGTAGCAATTAGAAATATGGTTCATTTCAAACTTGTGTATATACTTTAGGCCTGAACAATATATGATTCTGCTTATACATTAAATGAGGCAGAATAGAAGGTATATATAGAACTTAGAAGATCTTGTCTTTTTATTACTAGATTTCATGATTTGCCAAACAATATTGAGGGTTTTAATATAATACATAAATTGAATATTATGTGTTATTTCAAAATTGTACACTATACATAATTATACATTTACATATGTATGTACTTTCTGAAAATAAATTACTCTTTGGACTATGAGTAATTCACTGATTTGAATAAAAAATTTAATTGCATTAATTTTGTTAATTTTTTTATATATATTATGAGTTTGAGAATTGCATTGTAAAACTATGCAAGATGAAGTTTAATTACAGCATTATACATGAAGAATAAAATATAGTACAATATTATTGGCAAGCTGGCAGCAAGCTTGGCAAGCTTGCCGCAAGCTTGCCGCAAGCTTGCAAGCTTGCAGCGAGTTAGATCTAACCTTGCAGAAAATAGCGCAAGCTCATATAAGCTTGCGGCAAGCTCTTTATGATTGCGGCAAGCTCTTTATGATTGCGGCAAGCTTGTGGCAAGCTCGTGGCAAGCTCGTGGCAAGCTCTATTTTCTGTAAGGGCAATGACATGCAGTGGGTACTGCAGGGGTGACTGGGTACAATGACATGCAGTGGGTACTGCAGGGGTGACTGGGTACAATGACATCATGCAGTGGGTACTGCAGGGGTGACTGGTTACAATGACATCATGCAGTGGGTACTGCAGGAGTGACTGGGTACAATGACATGCAGTGGGTACTGCATGGGTGACTGGTTACAATGACATCATGCAGTGGGTACTGCAGGAGTGACTGGGTACAATGACATCATGCAGTGGGTACTGCAGGGGTGACTGGGTACAATGACATCATGCAGTGGGTACTGCAGGGGTGACTGGGTACAATGACATCATGCAGTGGGTATTGCAGGAGTGACGGGTACAATGACATCATGCAGTGGGTACTGCAGGGGTGACTGGGTACAATGACATCATGCAGTGGGTACTGCAGGGGTGACTGGGTACAATGACATCATTAAGTGGGTACTGCAGGAGTGACTGGGTACTGCAGGAGTGACTGGGTACAATGACATCATGCAGTGGGTACTACAGGGGTGACCAGGTACAATGACATCATGGAGTGAGTACTGCAGGGGTTACTGCATGGGTACAATGACATCATGCAGTGGGTACTGCATGGGTGACATCAATGGGTCTATGATCCCTCAGTCAGCGTTAACACAGGACCTCTTTCTGTGGAAATAATAAGTGAATTTATATAAATATAAATATTTGTGCATCAGAAAAATGGTTCTATGTGCAATAGGTCTCTCAATCCTTACCAAATTCTGATGGCAAAAAATTCTAGGGTTGGTTGGAAAACACAATTTTGACTTTGTATTATTGTGGGTAACATCCAGAGAAGATCAAATCCTTCTGTAGTGGAGTACCCTGACTGCTGATGGTTATTACAATAAATAAATCATACATACATGAAATTATAATATAATAGTATATTCTCCAGCACAGAGAGCAAAACCAGAACATATCATAGATTATAACTCCTCCCCACAAAAACATTTTGTTTATATAAATATATAAATTTAAAGGGGCAGTTTTGTCCTGATCAGAGCAGACGTTTGACAGGGCATGGAATCGGTGTCCTAGTTTAAGATTAATAAAGTGACTGAATATGACTGGCTCATTTATATACGTTGCTGTTACTAGATAAGACATAGGATTGATAATTGAAAAAATACCCAAATGCTCAAATTTTCCTGTAAAACTGATGATGGTATTAATCTTCCCTAAAATAAATTCAGTGGATATAACTTTAATCAGAATGACCCATAATTAGACAAAATGGTCTTGGGTGACAAATGATCCCAAGATTAATCAACATCAACATTGTTGATATGAAATAATCTATCCAATATGATATACAATACCATTACTCAACACAGCTGAACTTTGACAATAAAGTTCAATGTACGTCACTGAGCCAATAATACACATAAATGTACACTGCATTCACTGTGTAGTAGGCAAACCTATGACCTTGCCACATGACTGTATACGTGTAGCTATAACAATTGAAACTGTGTTTGTCAAGCGCCATTTTGTTTGGGATCCGCCCTAACGTTACATGTAGCATCATTTGCTCTGTCTTCAACAAGAAAAATTGACTTCATTTTGTGTTCAGCTGTCTTAAAGTGACTTCAATAAAACAAGGTAAAACCACTGTAGGGTAAGCTAACATTTGTTCATATGGTTTGACAGTGATACAGTGGATAAGATTAGACAGTAAACCAACTGGTTTAAAGTGACTTCAATAAAACAAGGTAAAACCACTGTAGGGTAAGCTAACATTTGTTCCAATGTTTTGACAGTGATACAGTGGATAAGATTAGACGGTAGACCTACTGGTTTAAAGTGACTTCAATAAAACAAGGTAAAACCACTGTAGGATAAGCTAACATTTGTTCAAATGATTTGACAGTGATACAGTGGATAAGATTAGACAGTAGACCAACTGGTTTAAAGTGACTTCAATAAAACAAGGTAAAACCACTGTAGGGTAAGCTAACATTTGTTCATATGGTTTGACAGTGATACAGTGGATAAGATTAGACAGTAAACCAACTGGTTTAAAGTGACTTCAATAAAACAAGGTAAAACCACTGTAGGGTAAGCTAACATTTGTTCCAATGTTTTGACAGTGATACAGTGGATAAGATTAGACAGTAGACCAACTGGTTTAAAGTGACTTCAATAAAACAAGGTAAAACCACTGTAGGGTAAGCTAACATTTGTTCCAATGTTTTGACAGTGATACAGTGGATAAGATTAGACGGTAGACCAACTGGTTTAAAGTGACTTCAATAAAACAAGGTAAAACCACTGTAGGGTAAGCTAACATTTGTTCATATGGTTTGACAGTGATACAGTGGATAAGATTAGACGGTAAACCAACTGGTTTAAAGTGACTTCAATAAAACAAGGTAAAACCACTGTAGGGTAAGCTAACATTTGTTCCAATGATTTGACAGTGATACAGTGGATAAGATTAGACAGTAGACCAACTGGTTTAAAGTGACTTCAATAAAACAAGGTAAAACCACTGTAGGGTAAGCTAACATTTGTTCCAATGATTTGACAGTGATACAGTGGATAAGATTAGACAGTAGACCAACTGGTTTAAAGTGACTTCAATAAAACAAGGTAAAACCACTGTAGGGTAAGCTAACATTTGTTCCAATGATTTGACAGTGATACAGTGGATAAGATTAGACAGTAGACCAACTGGTTTAAAGTGACTTCAATAAAACAAGGTAAAACCACTGTAGGGTAAGCTAACATTTGTTCATATGTTTTGACAGTGATACAGTGGATAAGATTAGACAGTAGACCAACTGGTTTAAAGTGACTTCAATAAAACAAGGTAAAATCACTGTAGGGTAAGCTAACATTTGTTCAAATGTTTTGACAGTGATATAGTGGATAAGATTAGACGGTAAACCAGGGAAGGTACAACATAGGTAAATTGCCTGATTACAAAATGACTGAATTATTATCCAAAAGCTAACTAGATGTGAAGTTGGTAAGAGGTACCAATCATCCACAATAATTGTTCAGTATGAAGAGCTCTGATTTCAGAGAAAACACAACAAAATATGCACATTAAAAAGTTGCTTGGTCACTTTCTGCTCCAAGTGTTTTCTACAAAAATAGTGAATGTTTTTTGTATACTTTACTCATGACTTAGACTCTGCTTTGAGCTGAAACTATCACAGGATGGTTGTTTAATATATAATATCTTGATTCAATACATGGGGACACATACCCATAGAAGTAGTTATGACAACATAATTAATGTTGTAACTAAGGTATGGGTGTTGATCGGTGGGAGACAAGGGGGACATGCAATACAATACAATATACAACAAGTATTTATCATGCGCCATTCCCGAGAGGCTCATGCCAATCTCCACTTTTTAAAAGGGGGGTGGATGATGGGAGATTATATCAAATGCCCCCCACTTAAGCTTGGGCGATATCAATTTTTTTCATCCAAAATATATCGGCAAACATATATCGTGATTTTCGATAATATCGCGATTATTTTTTCATTCATGTAGGAATTAATTTAGAGCCGATAACCACAGGTATATACCCCTGTACAAGCATAAAAATAAATCGCAAATTCATTTGCAGAGTGTATGTACTTCTGAAGTAGTTCGTTTTTGTTTCTCACTTCCAAAAGCTGAAAAGACTGTTCTAATTTTGTTTCCATGGAATTTCTGACTTGACTCACTATGTCGATTTCTTTTAATCGTGATTTGCAGATATCTCAATAACTCAAAAAGATTCTCGATATCATAATCGAATAAAAAAAGGTATCGCGATATTCAATATTATCGTGTTATCACCCAAGCTTACCCCACTTTTTAGATGTCCCATACAAAAAATTTAACCAAATATGTAGGACTACCCTGACTCCTGAGGAGAGGGCTACAGTTGATTTGCAAACTCAAAAATCTTCATAATGCATTCAGAATGCACCACCGTAGAGCATCTTGAGTCCACTTACACAACAGTAGATGTACAATCTTGGATAGATAGGCTTAATTGTTGGGACATGGAACCAGAGTTGACCATCCACATTCCCCCACCCATGGGTGTCGATCCTTTTAGGATTGAGGGTCATACATTCATCCCACCTTCTAGAGTGGGGGGAGGGAGGGGTGTGACAGTATACCAATTGCCCCCCTCACATACATAGTCTAACTTGGCTCACTGCACATTTTGTTCCTCTTACAGAGAGCTTGATAAGCAATATTTCTACACCTTAATTGCTAAGGAATCAACATTTTTACCAACATCTTTTCAATAGGGCAGCAAACCTATGTTTACAAAATATAGAAAATCAGGAAACTCATAAATAAATGTTTTTGAAAATGTATGGAAGAATATTTTTTCAGTTGTTTAAAATGTTTCCCAATATAACTTTAAACTCTGCTGACTTTCTGACCAGTTTCTGGATTGAATTTTATGATGTTAAAATCCTTATGGATTATTAATAATTCAAAATCTAAGAAGTACTACAGAGTATCTAGAATCCACAGAGAGGCAGCCCCTAATTACAACTTGGCTCATACATACAGTGATGCAGGACTGTAAGTACTACAAGAGTGTCTAGAATCCAGAGAGAGGCAGACCCTAATTACAACTTGGCTCATACATACAGTGATGCAGGACTGTAAGTACTACAGAGTGTCTAGAATCCAGAGAGAGGTAGACCCTAATTACAACTTGGCTCGTACATACAGTGATGCAGGACTGTAAGTACTACAGAGTGTCTAGAATCCAGAGAGAGGTAGACCCTAATTACAACTTGGCTCATACATACAGTGATGCAGGACTGTAAGTACTACAGAGTGTCTAGAATCCAGAGAGAGGTAGACCCTAATTACAACTTGCTCATATATACAGTGATGCAGGACTGTAAGTACTACAGAGTGTCTAGAATCCAGAGAGGTAGACCCTAATTACAACTTGGCTCATACATACAGTGATGCAGGACTGTAAGTACTACAGAGTATCTAGAATCCAGAGAGAGGTAGACCCTAATTACAACTTGGCTCATACATACAGTGATGCAGGACTGTAAGTACTACAGAGTGTCTAGAATCCAGAGAGAGGTAGACCCTAATTATAACTTGGCTCATATACATACAGTGATGCAGGACTGTAAGTACTACAGAGTATCTAGAATCCAGAGAGAGGTAGACCCTAATTACAACTTGGCTCATACATACAGTGATGCAGGACTGTAAGTACTACAGAGCGTCTAGAATCCAGAGAGAGGTAGACCCTAATTACAACTTGGCTCATACATACAGTGATGCAGGACTGTAAGTACTACAGAGTATCTAGAATCCAGAGAGAGGCAGACCCTAATTACAACCTAAGTTGTAGGCCTAGGCCTGATCTTGACATTGATCATTGGGTTCAGGCCTTAAAGATGCATTGGCCGATTTTAGGTCGATTTGACGGTCAAAAATTGTCACAAGAGGGCGGCATACTGGACTATGATTATGACGTGACCCTCAACCTAAGTTGTAGGCCTAGGCCTACACACACACACGGTTTGTGTATGCATACAGAACATTATGCGAGATTTCACATGTAACCCGATATACCTTTAACTCCAGCACACTCGTACATGTAGAGGGGGTCGAAGGTGACAAAGTCAAGTGGTATCTGTTTTTTTGGTCGAGTATTAAAGGGGCAGTGCAAAAACAAGCGTTTTTTAAGAACTGGAGTACATCCGGTCCCTCCTAGCAGGGTTAAAACATTAAAACATAAAATATTATTTGGTGTCCTGATTCATAATTATTTGTTCACTATTTGAGGCCAACAAGTTAAGCACAGGTTCACTCTGCAGCTTCCGTGTACAAACGAATGCTTAAATAAAAAAATTCTATATTTACTGCATTGACGTCTTTTGGGAGATTTGGTACATTATAAAAACCGTTTGGGATCATTAACATCCGAAGTATTACAATTAATTGGTTTAAAAGGATCCTCTTGTAACGGTGCTGCACGCTATTTGCGCTACAAACCTCAAAATCTTGACAGTTAATGATTGTTACAAGAGGGCGGCATACTACTTAACCCTTTGTTTATCATCACTAAAGCTCTTGATCAATTTGTTTACCGGTGTTTGTCCTCCGGACGAACACAAAGCTGTTCCGTTCTTGTTGGACTATGAATGTTATGATGCGACCCCCAACCTAAGTTATAGGCCTAACCCTGATCTTGAAATTGACGATTGGGTTGAGACCTTAAAGATGCAGTACCCGATTTTAGGTCGATGTGACGGTCTAAAATGAAATGTGACTTAGACCATTTACAAATAAATACAAGAGAAACTATTATTTCATGTTCCATGTACTTGAGTTGCGGCCCCATCAAATTTGCAACAACTGAAGTATAGTAGCCTTTAAGAGGTAAAGAAACCTACAAATATATTGCACTCCTTCCTAAACAAACTTCCTTCTGTGAATGTTGGTATAATGACTCACCCCCAAACTGTTAAAGATAGACTCACAAAAAATGTAGGCCTATCCAAGAAAAATAGTTGAATCATATTTCATCTTATTCCAGATGGTTGTAAAATTGTTTTTGGTTTTGAGAATAAACATATTGTTTTTTATGTGTAAAATAAAAATAGTATAATTTGAAAAAGCTCTCACAACTTTTTATCACTTCTTGAAAGACCAATAAAATACAAGGTGCCCGTAGGACTGCCGGGTATCAGGGTATCCCAATACACGACCGACTGTCATTATTGGGTTCCGTTTTTCGGTTCCGAGTACCCGTTAACGACTTTATAAATTGGGACTTTTCAGCGGTATGAACAGAAATCTGTAACTATTGAACAATAGTTACAATTTTAGGAGCCATTTTATTGAAGAAAACAGCTTTGAAGTTTTTATTTATTTATTTGGAATTACACTTTTGAAACAGTGGCACACGATGTATGTAAATATCGGTACATCCATCAAAACAATTTCTATACAACAATTAATATTTTATAAAATAACAATAGTTAATAATAAAAATATTAAATAATAGTAATAATTTGGCGAAACAAAGCGAACAACTGAACGAAAGGAAGCATTGACACGCCGGGCCGTCGTATGCCAAATAACCATGTACACTGCACATGTAGACTTACACAATGGCAGGTATAGGTCTACTGAGTTAGGGTGAGCAAAATAACAAAATGCATAGAGACCAATGTAGGCCTATATCCCGCAATTCGCATTGCTTCGTCAAATATAAATAATAAATAATATCAAGTAAATCGATATTTACAAAATAAATTGCAAAATAAATTGCACGGTCTTATGTTTAAAGATGATTTGACAACACTGTACACTGTTAGAACGCTGGCACACAACAGTCGTTTAAAACATTTAACCAACAAGCCTAAACATTTAATCAACGTTTACTAATGTTTAATCTTGTTGGTGAAATTCATCCAACAATTGCGCGTCTGACCCGGCAGTCCGTGCCGGCTAAAGCTCCGACCCACGCTCCAACGGTGTAGGTTTCGGCGGATAGGCTAATACTTGGCTATCTCCTAACACCCCAACGGATCAGTCTTGTAACCCATACGCAAAAGAGAAATGAAAACATGAAAACATTGAAAACAATTGATTTAGAAAAATGTCAAAGCCACAACAGAATCCATTCCATGACCAAAAAAACCTGCACCCACGGATTTGAGACGCATGAATTAACACAGGTGATGAACCCGCCGGGGGTAGTTCAAGCTCTGCAAGGGACCACCATCTTTAAACACAATGCCTTTATATTAATGAAACAATACAAGAAATAGCTATAAATAATCAACAACAATGGCAGTAAACAAGTACATAAAAATTATATAAACATGACTTACGTATGCGCTATGCATGCACGCTTGGTGTAAGATTTACAAAAACCATCAAAAATAATAGCAATATTGTCAACATCACATTTGTTTGGATTAATTGATACATCACTACCTAATGTAAGGTTCAATTTAACATCTAAGTTATTTGACATAAATAATTCCCAAACATCAATACGATTCATGTAGATTAATTTTCTTTCTAACTTAACATATTCATCGGTTCTTATATCATTGAACGCAGTGCAAGTGAACAAAAAATGTTGAATATTTTCAGTACCATTATTACACGTTTTGCAAGTGCTGTCATGGTCCTGAGACCATCTATTTGTATTTTACCGACATTTTCCATTCACTTTTGTCCAATTGATCCATATCCAATCATTAATACTCAAATAGCCTAACTGAGGCATGCTACAAACAAGTATCAAACTAGCTGCTCAGAATGGAATGTTTGCCTATATTGTTCACAATACTTGGATTAGTGGAACAATAACTGCTGCTTCATGTCTGCACTGGAGTGTGCACCATGTGTTAATAGAGGGGATTTTATTATAGGGGACTCTCACATTAATTGTTGTCCTAACCAAAAAGTGGTGTTGAAATTGGTTTTGTTGTATAATTGTTTTGATGTGTTACCGACCATGCACCCTCAGCGTATTAGTACCGACATTTACATGTCTTTACCCACCAATCGATACCGAGCTCTTTTGTGTATTAGATTTGCCGAGAAGGTGACAATTTGTTTCAAAAGAAAGACATAAAAAGATAAGTGTTAAGTCGGTCATTGTCTTTTAACCAACAGTAGGATCTAGAATTAGTCGCCGGATTTGAAAGGTATTGTTGGTTGCGGGTTTGATCCTTTAAATTCGGCAGCTTATTTTTTACAATCACCTAATCTCCTATTAGTTGAAAAGACATTTATGAGGAGCGAAATACGGTTGCTTATGATGAGCTGTGAATTATAGATCGTCAAACATTGATGGAGGGGACAAATGCGCTGAATACTAATTTAAAACACGATGCCACATTCAACAGGAAATAGTACAGCCAAGTTTGGTCCCATTTTGAGAAGAGAAAAAATACCCAAATTGGTGAAGTTCATTCTTTCAAGAAACAAGGTTTATTTACAAGTTTATTGACATTTAAATAAACTTCATTATAATAGAAACATATTAATATTCAAGTTCTGATTTTAGATTCGCTAATGATCATTGCAGCTTGTTAGTTTCATAAATATTATTTTAGTACACAAATTATGTCCTCATCCAAAGCTAACATGAATGATACGGAATATCATTATTTAGAAGGCAGGGGCGAAACAAGGAGCAAACACATGAATTTTGATTGTTTTCCCAAAACGAGTTAGTTCCACCCATATCGCCTTTGAGCAATGACATTTATTCAACACGTGTTTTGTGACATTCTTTTTGTAGCTTTCTTGTGTAAAAATAGGTTATTAAAGACACTTTTCTACAATTTGTACGATTTTGTGAGAAATAACATTCCGTAAATACAATGTTTTGTCACCAAATCGAATTAAATATGCTATTTTCTGCATTATAAAGGTAAATTTTGTTAACATTTACATGTGTTTGTACACCCAAGGAAGCATGTTTTTAACACGAATAAAAACAGGTATCCAGGTATGATCGAAACTTTCCTGTCCGATTCCACAAATATCCAAAAATGCAAAGCCCAGCGGCATAGCCACGGGGGGGGGGGCCTGGGGGGGGGGCACGTGCCCCCACAAATTTCCAATGCCCCACCAGGTGCCCCCTCACGAAAATTCTTCATAGTGCCCCAAAAAACAGAAAAGAAAAAGAAAAGGAAAAAACCAATACCTCCTGGCCCCCACTGAAAAGCAACGCTCCCCACTGAAAAAGTCCTGGGTACGCCGCTGGGCCACAGCCCTAACAGGTGATGAACATTTTTGGAAAAAATATACTTTACAACTTTAAAACATGTAAAAGTACTGTTAACATTTTGTAAAATAAAATATTTCTTGTCATAACCATGATATTAATGTTTCATTTTCTCAATAATTTTGCACTACCGTCAAAATAAACACGAACGAATTAAGTAGTCTTCGTTCGCTCGCTTTTTTTATAAGGAATGTGTCCATTTTGAGGATCATTATTTCTTTAAAAAATCATTGCAAATGCAAAGCATTCATATATTTTGGTTTACACAGACAACAGCTTGTTCACGGCACAGAACAATCAAATCACAGATGTTTGTATTTATATGATAGTTCCTCAGACAGAAAGATTTCAAGGATGAATTTCGATCATTTGTGCATGATAATCATATCAATATTGCATGTATTTCTGAAACTTGGTTTAGGAATGATACCTTAATTAATCAAATCTCTGTTGAGAATTTTTGTCTTTTTGCTAAATCCAGAACCAATCGCCGTGGTGGTGGGGTGGCTTTGTATACACATGAGTCACTCCATACAGTTAGCTATGATGTACCAATTCCAGAGCAACTTGAAGTGGTTTGGGTTAAGATGAGACCTCCGGTATTACCAAGGTCTATTTCTAATTTGTTTTATTGTGCAATTTACTCGCCACCCAATGATCCTAATGCTGAACTCTTGATTAGCCACTTACAGGAAACAATAGATAAGATTACTTTAGACTGGCCAAATGCGGGTATTGTAATTGCTGGTGACATGAACCAACTTGATGTTGGTCAACTAATAACGGGTGATTTTTGTCAAGTGGTTGATTGCCCCTCACGAGAGTTAGCGATTTTGGATAAAATCATTACAAACGTAGCTTGTTATGAACCTCCAGTCAGTAGGGCTCCATTGGGACGTAGTGATCACAATATCATTTATTGGAATCGTGCAGAGTTTTCAGAAGGTTTTAAATACCACTCATTCGAGGACAGTTAGACCGCTGAAGCAGTCTGCGGTTCGGGAATTTGGTCAGTGGATAACTCGTTTTGAATGGCTAGATGTTTATTCTTCTGGGGGCACTCAGCAGAAATGTGATGTATTTTACAGTATTTTGAATAATGCGATTAAGGATTATTTTCCTATAAAAACCATTAAGTTACATGTAAATGATATGCCATGGATGACATCGGAAATAAAGAGTTTGATTGTACGTAGACAAGCTTTTATTTGCACATGGTAATTTGAGATGGAAAACTGTAAGAAACAAAATTATCAGACTCATAGCTTTGGCAAAGAAAGATTATTACCATGGCCGTATACAGAGGTTAAAGACTAAAAATCCAACCGCATGGTATCGTACAATTAAACTAATGACATCCGGTGTTACATCTGAACTTTCAATTGTTCCTCCGCCTGGTGTTGACATTAATGATAATTTGGCCATTGCTAATAGTATTAATGATATTTTTACTTCAGTTGCTGATGATTTGGGTCCTCTTGATTTGACAAGCCTTCCTGCTTATTTACCATCTCCTGAACCTTGTTCTTCGGTTCATGTTTTGGGAGGTTTACAAACAACTTAGGAAGATTAAGTCTCGGCTGGGGTCCCGATGGTATCCCAGTTTTTCTTATTCATGAATTTGCTTACGACTGTGTAAACCTCTGACTAACATTTTGAATTCATCGTATCAGGAAGGTTTGGTTCCAAATCAGTGGAAAAAGGCTATTGTTATTCCTGCACAAAAAGTTTTCCCCTTCTTGGAATAACCTTCGACCTGTGTCCTTAACTGACCATTTTGCAAAATTTCAGAACATTTTTATTGTTCAATGGATTACCTCAGATATACACATTAATTTGGATCCAAACCAGTTTGGTAGTAGGGAAAAGGGTTTCAACAGCTCATTATCTTGTCAAATTAATTGATAATTTATGTTCCATGCTGAGTTATCTAAGAGTCATAGTAGTCTAGTGGTTACAGATTTTAGTAAGGCTTTTGATCATATTGACCATAACATTCTTGTAAAGGACTTGATTCGTCTAGGAACGCGTCCTTCTATAATTCATGGATATGTAGTTTTTGTCCGAAAGATCTCAATTGTCAGGTACAAAATTTGTTGTCCAATTTTAAAATTCTTAACGGTGGTGTACCACAGGAACGAAATTTGGTCCATTGGGTTTCACTTGCAAAGTTTAATGATGCATTAAGTCCGTGTAACGATATGGTCCAATAATGGTGAGTTCTTTGTCTGAAATATGTAGATGATATGACTATTGTACAGAACCATTTTAACAATGAACGAACAATCATTCAGGATTCTTTGATGTATTTGGTGACTGGGCACAACAAAATATGAACATTAACTCATCTAAATGTGCCAATATGAATGTGTGCTTTATGAAAAATGTTCCCCAGTATGAGCCCTTTTTTATCATGGGTTCTGCTCTTGAGGTGGTGGATTATGTAAAAATTCTTGTAATCTGGATTAGTTCTAACCTTAAATGGGATAAACACAGATCATATTTATCGTAAGGCCAATATTAAGATATACATTGAAACTGTTGAAAAATTTAACTTATCTCTACCAGATTTGTTAACTGTATACAAAGGTTACATCCGGCCTTTAACTGAATATGCAACTCAAGCATGGAATGCAGGTTTAACTAAAAGCTCAGAATGATAAATTAGAATCCATTCAAAACGAACCTTAAAATTATATTGGGTAAAGATTATGGTGATTATCATTCGTCTCTTTTCTAAATGTAATATTGTATCCTTGCAAAATCGGAGAAAAGGATTTATGCCTGAAGTTTGCTACATTGCAAAACTTGATTTATTTGGAGATTGGTTGCCACAACAAAGACATACTACTGTGCAATATCAGCTTAGACATGCTAACAAATTAACTCAATTTAAGTGTAAGACTAATCGGTTTAAAAATAGTCCTATCCCTTATTTTGTCAATATTTTGAATGGTAATTAGTTTTGTGTCCTATTTTGTGCATGTATTTTTAATGTTTTATTATGTATTTAGTATTTGTTGAGTGTGGTTAATTGTATACTTTGCCTCAATTTAGCCTTTGGCTACAAGTGCAATGTTTTAATAAACCAGAAATAATAATAATAAAAAATTCCATCATCAACTTTACACCAAGTACATTATATGTAAAACTGTGTGTAACCTTCCTTTAAGGAAATTATTATTGTTTTGTAATTCCACAATTTGTCCACTCCTCAATGGAGTAACAAAATTTCAAGCCACTGAAAACCTCAAACTTGTGCTCTAATGTTTCTCTGCTGATGAATTTCAACATAAATATTCATTTGCAGACTTTCAAAGACATTTGTTTCACAATCTCTCCTTTAATTACTGGTATATCATCTAGAGACTTTTGGTTTATTGACTATTATTATGTGATTGTTGATTAAGTTCAATTTAGTTTCAATAAGATTTAATTTACTTGTCATTCATATTGCAATCCATAAAGCTCTCTCTGCATGTACATAGATCTTATCAAAATAAAAAATTGTACAAATCAAATTTTGTGAATAAAATAAATGATATGAATAAATCATATCTGTGAATGTATAACATTAAATCATTTTCATTTCTTTTGGTTGTATATCATGGGTATATCTGGGGGGGGGGAGGGGGCACAAAAAACATTTTATTAGTGGTTCACCATCAGCAAAGGTATTTCTTGAATTACACAAATTTGTATTACAATTAACAGCCTTCCCTCCCCTTCAAGACAAATTGGAATCATCTGCTTTTTACT
>CM055831.1:30740665-30798919 GCA_029582265.1 Zoroaster sp. YZ-2022
CATATTCAGTAATTACGGCCCATTGTCCTAACTGATTGATTCCTTTTAGTTTGTTTGCTTGAGCTAAGTATATATCTGACACTAATACCTCCTTGGTTGGTTTTAGAAAACATTTTTGATGTAATCTTGTCCTATTAAGTTAAGAGCTTTAGCTATTTTTATTGGATTAATTTGTGCAAGTTTTACATCTGGTGAGTTTTATTATTACTAGAGTAGGGGAAGGTTTCATTTGTGACTCATAAGTGCTGAGGTTTTCTTCTTTTTGTTGTCTTGCACCACTATCAGAGTCACTTGAGGAGCTACTTTTGTTTTGGAGTGATTTTGTAATTGCTTTCGAGAAATCTTTGTATTCTTGTATCATCTTTGTCATCTTCTTCTTGTGCCTGGCTAAGTAGTCTTTCTGAGTAGAATTCGGTTGCTTACTTATTTGTCTGTTTCTTTTCCGGTTAGATAATTGTTTTTGTGATAAGCTATCCTGATGTCATATCCTCAGATCTGTCGGACATATTTGGTCCGGAAGAGATCCGAGGTCTCTAAAAACAATTTAAAAAAACTAGACTGAAAAATTGAAAAGGTAAAACAAATTGACCCAAGTACTTTTGAAAAGAAAGGAGTAGATCTCAATCTTCTCTTTGCCTAAAGGGAAAGACTTTAAGCAGTATATAGGAATACTGCAAGATGGCCGTCTCGCAAAAAGCACGTCTTATCTCATTTCGCATCTCCCGCGTCGATCCGAATCCAGGTATGAGCACATTTCTAATCTCTTTTTTTAAACTATGGCTGGGGCCAGGAGAGCTTTTGTTTTGTTTCTTTAGAATTGAGCTAGTTAAAGGGATTACTTGGGATTAGGTTTTATTGTGTTTCTTCTACCAGCCAAGTTCCTTTTCTTACTAGCCATTTATTTGCGTAGAGTTTCTTTGGGGGGTTAGTCAGGCGGGCAGAGGCTGGGTATAAAAGCTCAGTGGTGCTGGTTGGGCGTTGACCAGTGCATTTCAAACATCGACATGTGAGGGTTGGAGGCAACCATTCTTTTTGAGGGTTCTGTTGAGTTTCATTTATGGTTTCAGGTATGGTTTCTAAATTATTTTTATGGGACCGTACTCAAGTTCCCTCAGCCTTATGTTCCCTCAGCCCTATGTTCCCTCAGCCCTAAATAGACCCTATGTTCCCTCAGCCCTATGTTCCCTCATCCAGTCTTAACACTCCACTTGCTGAGGAACATAGGGCTGAGGAACATAGGGTTGAGGGAACATAGGGCCTAATTTGGATTTTAAAAAATGTTAGGCATTGAGGGAACACTAGGGGCTGAGGAACTATAGGGCTGAGGGAACAGGCATGACCCCATTTTATAAGTTCCCTCTATGCGTTATTTTGGCGTGTTATCCTTTTTTTTATTAGAGCATGTTTGGTGCAAGGTACTCCAGCCCCCTAGCACCACTCGCTTACTTCTGGTCTCTGCCCCCATTTATTTATCAACATTAGTTCATATAAGTTTATTTAATTTCTCGAGTAAGCACTTTAATTATTACTGTATGTACATGATTTCATTATTTAATTAAATCATTCCAAGTGACTGGAGGGCCCTCCGGATTTCCTGTTTGCCAGGTGTGGGTCATTTTTGTTGCTTTGTGGCTTATTTTAGTAATTCTTGTTTTTTAGAATGTGCGTAGTCGCTGCCCTTCCGGGCAGCCCCACCACGCTTTGACCACTTCCGTTACAATACTTCATGTTTTCAGCATTTAGGAAAGAGTTCTTTTTCTTAAATTCTATATGATGTTTTTATCATTCAAAGTGACCAATATTACACTCTTATTTTACCATGAAATTAAAAAAACTTTAAAAGAACTATTTTCAATATGAACTTTTTAGCAAGACATCATTGGTAATTATGTGAAACAATTAGAATTCAGGAAGGATTTCATCTGGAGTGGCCAGCTGCTTTTTGTGTTATGTACGACACTCAGTTTTAAAAGAGCACCTACAAATCAGTATTATACCATGAATTAAAAACAAAACCTTAAAAGAACTGCATAATTAGGCATATATCATTGATTAGTTCCAATTCAGAAAATACATAGAATTATTGCAAAATAACAGCGAGTATCCCAAAATGAAGCATAGACTTAGGTTGCTCACAGCAGGAATTAACGGTTCTTGGAGGTGGCAAGCAACATCATCTTTCTCCAAATCTGGTGGAGGGACATCCAAGCTGACCTGTCAGACACTACAGGAGTTGTGCATGCAGTATGGGTGGAAGTGAGAGTCAAGTCCAGTTCCTCTGGTGACTGTATGTATCCCTATACAGGGGAAAAACAAACAAACTCATTTAAGAAAAACATTATAATGGAGTCATTTATTTTCTTACAACCCTTCAGTAAATGTTCACAGATATCACCAAAATGCTGATCAACTTTGTACGGTGTCCCGACAAAACATTTGTAGTAATTTGACTCAATCACGTTGATGAGGTGATGATCTGTGACATACATCATAGGTTAAGTTTAACAAGAGGAAGGAAAAGCAGTGGTTATTCTTCTATATCTTAAAGCTAAGGTTCTTTCATTTTAAAGAAAATTAAAATAATTTGAATTCATGAAAGTTCTTGTTGCCAAATTCCACAGTACAATCACAAACATTGATAATGTTGGCAAAAACTACTTCTATGAATAGTTATTTTTGTTACTTCTTTGAATCAAGATATGAACAACATGTCAAAGTTTCTGCTTATTTTAGTATTCAGAGAAATCATTCCTTAATTCCACTAGAAATTAATGAACTTGTCTTAAAGTGACAGTACCTTAGATATGATTTCTAGATAACTTTGATGACATTTCAAAAACATTACTTTTTCCTAAAGTTGTTTTAGACAACTTCCTTATAAATAGAAAGAAATGATGTATTAAACAAATGAAAAAGACGTACATTATGTACATTTTCAAAATACATAAACCTTTTGGTTCAAAGACAGAAAATATACTTATAGAAGCAGTCTTATTGGCATTCAAAAGTAACTGGCTATGGCAAAACCCTAAACTTGGACCCACCTTTTCGGAGTGACCTACCAAATTTATTGTGAAAATTAACAATGTTCCCAACAACTAGGGGAGACGATATATATATATTTTTTAATAGACCGGCGTGAGATTGGCGATATACAATATTATCGTCTCAATACGCAGATTTATAAAAATGTTTCTCTTGAACAAATTAGCAGCAACATAATTAACTTATTATCCTGGGCGTTTGACAATGGTATCTGAAGGTTTAAAACTCCTATTGTAGCTGAACTTTTGTGGCAAGTAGCTATAGTGGTCAAAACCAACTGCCCATTTTGACTGTTGACCCAAATGTTGCACACAGGGGTATCTTTGACTGTTTTTTACTGTCATTTTGACCTGTAAATGTACTTACGACACATAGGCCCTGAAGGTTTAAAAATGTTTGACTTTTAAGTGCACTAGATATATCTTGGCAAGTATATGAACATTTTAACTGATAGGAGGGTTACTAAGCATCTATACTAGATTCTGACAACTAAACTATGAAAAGATAAGTGATCATATAAAGCTATGTCACTTATAAAAAATCTTTGCTTCACTACTGACCAACCGTCCTAACATATGGACTACTTGATTTTTGGAATCCCTTCACTTCAAACTAAATATTTCATTTTTGTGAATAAGTATGACATTATTCCTGGAATCTAGGATTCTAAATATTTCTACACCACTGCTAAAATAATCAAGATATAGAGTAGTCAACTTATGAATGTTTCAGCTCATTTCATTGTGTTCATTAACCCTCCTATTGCTGAACTTTAGTGGGAAGTTGCTACAGATGTAGTTGCTTTCTTTTTATTCTTTGAATCAAGATAGGCCTAAACATTATACAACTAACCTGTAAAAGTACTCAGAACATAGTTGCTACAGATGTAGTTGTTTTCTTTTTATTCTTTGAATCAAGATAGGCCTAAACATTATACAACTAACCTGTACAAGTACTCAGAACATAGTTTTAGCCAGTAATGCCTTTGGTTGTCATTTAGACGCCCTGTTTGCTGAATGGACACCCTGTTTTATTTGTAATACACCCCAAATCCTGCCTTATACCTCGACTCAGAATCAGGAAAGAGTACTCTTTCCGTAATTCAACTAGAAATTAATAAACTTGTCTGAAATGTGACAATACCTCAGACATAATGATTTCTAGGGAACTTTTGAACTAATGATCAGTTTTCATACCATCACAATTTAAACCATGCAAGTGTAGCATTACAATTAAAAAATATTGTTTATAACTTTGAAAGATTTACGCAATTTTATTGGAAATTTTCTTAAATTGTAAAAAAAATTCAGTTAAACATAGATAATTTCCTTGTAAATACAATTTTTGAAGTGAGATATTTTACATACTAGTCAGAAGCTCAGTTTGCCAAGAAAGGTGCCTTAATGAATTGATGACTGGACCTACCATTAATTCATTTTTGGACATATTTACTGTAAAACCATGCTCTTATGAACAATGTAATTTTCAATGATTTATTATCCTCAAGTAAAATAGCAATGTTCCAAAAGACGTACATTATGTAAATTTTCAAAATACATCAACTTTTTGCTCCAATGTTTTTTTTGGGTCAAATCTTTGCTCCAGACTGGTTGGTTCAAGTACATCTTGGTTCAAAGACAAAAAATATACTTGTATAAGCAGTTTTACTGGTATTCAAATATAGAGCTGTGCGTTTTCGGATATTTTTGGAACCGGATACCCGAAATCAGGAAACTTCGGATACCCGGATACACGCTTTCATTTTTGTTGAAAACATGCCTCAGGTGGTGTACAAATACATGTTCTGTAAATGGTAACAAATTGACTTTTATAATACAGAGGATACCATACTATCGATCTTTTCTTTATTGGAGTGTAATCTCTTGAATTTAAAGATAATTGTCTGCACAAGTGCATTGTTCAAGAGTCACAGATTTCTGTTTGCACCGCTCAAATGTTAAGTCCTAAGTTTAAAAAGTTGTTTACGGGTAATGACCGTTTCGGTCGGGTTTCCGGATACCCGGCACAGCCCTATTCAAATACCATTGTCATACCTTCCCTTAAAACTTGTTCATGTATCTCAAACTTACCAAGTTTCACAGAAATCCCTCAACAAGTTGACACATCCTGTAGTAGCTACACACAATTGGAAATCATGATGGTTATTGCTGACAGATAGAGGGCAGCATGCTACACAATGTTGAAGCTATCATTCAGACGACCCAACCAGATTCATCTGGAGAAAGATTATTTCAAAAGAATTTAAATATCATTTAGATTTAAGCCAATAAAAGACAACATTTTCATGACAGACTCCTTTTTCCAGCCAGCTTAACCCTAAACCCTGACAGGCATTTCACAGACACACACTGCTGAATGCAGAAAACTGTGCAGCCTTCTCAATGCAACAAGATCCACCAGCAAGAACAATGGTTCTTTTCTTCTCTACTGAGAGCAACAAGATACAACAACTTATTACTTCTGTTGCATCTTGATGCATTGAGCATGGTTAGGGTTAATACATTTTAAATAATGAGATCAATTTAAAAATCACACAAAGTGATGACCTCAAACCTCTCCCTAGTTTAAATTATAAAGACCAATCTTCAAAACTATTAATTCTAAACATGATAGTAGTTGCATGGTGTTGACTGATGGGATCGTAGCCACAACCCCAGGTCTTTATCCCACGGTTTTATACCCCTTTGATCCAACGAATGCCCTCTTGATTTTGTTGTCAAATTATCAAAATTAAGTTGTTGTTTTTTGTTGAAAAAGCAAAATGGAAACATCTTTATATGCCGACTGGTACAAATTGCACATCCAGATAGAGCAAATGGTCCGTGATGGACTTAAACAGAACAGTCATTGAGAGGGAAGGTACAGTATTGGTTATATGAACACAAAATTACGTTTATATGAAAGCTGAAGCTGATGTGAAGTCAGTAAAGGTACCAATCATACTGAAAAATAATCCAATAAAAACAACAATTTGGTTGTCCTTTTCTCATCATGAGCAACATGAGAAAAAAACGTTCACATGTTAGTTTTATGATATGGGTTGAAATGGTACCACATTACCTTCCCTTTAACTTACTAATATAACAAATTATTTCAAACTTACCAGTTTCACAGAAATCCCTCAACAAGTTGACACATCCTGCAAATGCAGTAGAGCTACAGAACCATCTGATGCTATCATGGTCATTGGCCACAGACAGAGGGCAGCATATTCCAACGTTGATCTGTAGAAAAATAAAATAATTTCAATAATTGTTTAAATTCAACTTCAAGCCAAAAAATACAATATTTTCATGGCAAATAGAAAAACAACTGTCACACATTGAGCATCCAGCTGGCTTGTGACAAACATAAAATGTCCAGTCCTAGCTGGATGGAAGGTAATTAACATTCCAATGATTGCCAAGGGTCAAAATCTGTCAAAATGTTGATATACTTGCCAAGGTATATCTAATGCATTGAAAAGTCGAACAGTTATAAACCTTACGTGCAGTAAGTACATTTACAGGTCAAAATGAGTCGACCATTTTTGTCTTGTATTGTTGAGGGTGGTCAAAATGACAGTAAAAACCAGTCAACAGTCAAAACAGTTGTTTGGTTTTCACCACTTTAGCGACGTGCAGCTAAAGTAGGAGGGTCTTATGTGCTTGCCTTTCAGTAAATGCAAAATATGAACACTACAGATTGGAAAAGAATGTCGTATCCGACCGCCACTTTTTAACGGTTTTTGGGGGAATTTTTTTGCAACCACTAACCAATTAAAAAATGATTCTATCGATTTTTTTTGGTACACAAATCTTTAAAAACCACTTTTATGATGGTTTTCGGACTTTATTTCCCTTCTAAAAAAATCCTTCCCTTCAGAAAATCCATGTACAATGACTGTGTTGGTCAATAATTGGGAGTTGACAAGATCAGACTGACATGACTGAGGAAGTCATCGTCTACCAAAAATGCCTGATTTTTCATGAAATAAATATCCTGGAATAATTTGAAGTATATGTCAATCATCATCCATATGTTCTCCACCTTACGAGGTAGTTAAAATTACTTTATTGGTTATATATCAAAAGGTTGCCAAACAGCAATACTTCAGTGCAATAATTTCTTTAAAAATTGCCAATGTTTTTTTGTAACATTTGATCCATAAATAAACAAAATAGACAAATCTGTATACTTATTAATCCATAACAAATCAATATTATTAATGCATGACAGTAAAACCTATTGTTGCCCGTTTCACAAAGTGACGTATCTGATATTTTAGTCAAAATCAGTTTTTGTACATTCTCACAGATGATTGTTATCTTTAATTTTGACTAATTTTTAAACTGTCTTCAACTAACCCTCTTCCTTGTGTTATTATATCAATTTCATTGTTATTGACAAACTATAACAAATAATTTACTAAAAATAAACTCAACTTTTTTTTAAATGCCAAAACTCTATATATGTCACTTTGTGAAACAGCCGACGATATCTTTGTTATTATTAATAAGAAAAGTTTATCCGCACGTATTACTACAATGGTTTATGGTCCATCAGTCACTCTCAGATAAATGCTATATTTCACTCTCAAAACAAAACAAGATTACCACTGAAATGTATTTGTTTATATGGAAATGAAGTGAGAAAAAATATCACTTTGCATACAAAAGTTTGAAGAAAATATTGTGAAGAAAATACACTTTGATCTGAAAAAGGGTGTAGATATCTGCAGTCTCACAGAGAACCCTGGCTTACATTTCTGAACTATCAATATTCCTAACCCCTTCTCTCGATAGGCAAAACCAGCAGCAAAATAAATGTGATGCTGTAGCGGTAATGTCATTTATCTAACAAACTGTTGACCAAAAGATGTCAGGAGTTGCTGGAACTGGGAGCTCAGGACAGCAGCCATCCATGTGATGATCTGTAGCGGTGATGTCCTTTATCTAACATTGAACTTTGTACCTGATCGCGTACGTCGTTCGCGTTGGACCAAGATCGTTCTTTTATTCCCATTCATGAATGCCCTCCTGATTCTGTTGTAAAAATATAAAAAACTTTGTTGCAAAAACTGGAACATTTTGCATCCAGAAACACAGATGCAGCTGGTGCATCTCAAATGAACTTACACAACTGTTTAAAGGGAAGGTACAGCATTGGTAATGACATGAACACAAAATGATCAAAATATTATATGAAAGCTAACTTGAAAATATAAATTGTATCTCAAGTGCTTGCATTTAAACAAAAAATTAACAAAATAGGAAATTTCCTGCAATGTTTATTCTGTAAAAGTTTTTTTTATACATTTTTCTTAAAACTTGACTCCACATTAAACTGAAACTGGTTGATTCAAGTACATCTTGGTTCAAAGAGAGAAAGCATCCTTGTAGAAGCAGTGATACCAACATTAAGACTGGTCTTAAACAACCATGTGATCACATCTCAACCAATCAGAATTCCTAAACCTAGTCTAAACTGCCTCTGAGTCATTTATGAATTTTCCAATTTTCAGGTCAACTAAACCAATTCAACTAAAACAAAGTCCCTTCTTCCCTGAAGCTAAGTTAATAATTTATGACCTTCTCCCACCATCCTCCTCCAACATTCCCTGCTAATCCCCATCATTTCAAATGAATACTCCCCAGTATCATTGTCCTGAGTCATGACTACAACATTTCTTAAAATTACAAACTACTTCTGACAGTTTCATTCTTAATTAAAGGGACAATATCATCACGATCAACAGGGCATGGAATCTGAGTGCTAGTTTTAGATTAACTCAGTGACTGAATAATACCCCACATGATAAGGTCATATTACTGTTGCTGCTGCAAAAATCAGCCAGTAATTTTCAGTCACTGTGTTCATCTTAAACAAGAACACTGATTCCATGCCCTGTTGAAAATCTGTATTGATCATGGCGATACTGTCCCTTTAACAAAAATTAGAGAGAAACAAATATTAGTACAAATTCAATATCTGGAATTTTCATTTTAAAATAAAGTACATTTTACCTGCACTAAATCTATATCACAGTGAATTGGTGACACATCACAAACCCAAATATTGGTCAATATCAACATTTGAGAATGAAATAACTCACATTTGATCATGTTTATTGTAATAATAAAATGATCTATGATTATATTGAGCATAGTTCGATCTATAGCTCCCATAGAGTAAAGAGTCAATGATGTAAGGGTGTAGGGCAATGGGACACTGCTCCTATGAGGATTGACCAGAAACTTATAACAATGCAACTGGATTTAGTAACTCCTGACCAATGAGAGCCTGACAATGCTGGGCAGTGGTCAGAGCTTTCTCAGACATTTCAAGGAATCAGTCTCACTGTGTCTCAGTGTTTCAACAAGGGCTTTGGTTATTATTTACAGAGAAGTCACCTATCAGTCATGAATAGTGCAGTTATCAGCAGTGGTAAAAGTCAGAGAGAAGTTAGTATTTGTATTGTATTAACAAGTGTGAGTATAATCATATAGCAAGGACCTTACTCTATGGTATAATCTATGGGATACTATCCTGTAGATTATACTCACACTTTACAACACAAGCAGGATACAATATTATATACAACATCATGCAACACAGCTGAACTTTCACAATGAAGTTCAATATGCATACGTCATTGAGTCAAACAATTATGGTACACTGTATTCACTGTGTACTGTACTCTACCAGGAACTAAACTTTGTTTGTCAAGGGCCATTTTGTTTGGGATCCGCCCTAAAGTTTCATGTTATATCATATGCTCTGCCAGAAAGTAAAAATTGACTTCATTTTGTGTTCAACTGGCTTCAATAAAACAAAGTAAAACCACTGTGAGGTAAGCTAACATTTGTCATGTTTGTTTAGATGTTTGGAGTGACTTCTATGGACAGTGAATATAGTGATTATGATTTTGTTCATCTACTCAGCAGATTGAGTTTTACCATACGGTACTTCCACAAGGTTGTGGGATCACAAAATCCTGTAATGAATGTTGAACTCAGTTTAGAAATTCTAATTCAGTGTATGATGTATTATAAGAAATTGTCTTCTTGTTGAAACAAATCTATATGATACAAGTTAAACTAGACATTAGGTGTTTGTCCTATGGACGAACACAAAGCTGTTCCGTTGTTGTTGGACTATGATTATGACGCGACCGTCAACCTAAGTTGTAGGCCTAACCCTGATCTTAACATTGACCATTGGGTTCAGGCCTTAAAGATGCATTGCCCGATTTTAGGTCGATTTGACGGTCAAAAATTAATTTAAATGTTAAATTGCTATTTTTAGGGATTAGGAAAAGTTATTAGCTTTCATTTGATACCTTGAATGAAAAAAATCCGTCGAGGATTAGTGAGAATAAATTAAATACGAAAATTAATAAAAGGCTGAATTTCCCTCTTGAAAATTAGAGTCTAGTTACGCCACTGAAAGACTATAATTATAAAGTATTGTTTGTAGTTAGGGATGTTGGAGGTATTGGAGTGTGATGGCCGACCAGTCTAGTGTTGTCAGAGTATGGGTTCGTTCCCGGTCATGGTACTTGTTTGTGCGCAATGTGCCATATGATTAAAACATTAAAACATAAAATATTATTTGGTGTCCTGATTCATAATTATTTGTTCACTATTTGAGGCCAACAAGTTAATCACAGGTTCATTCTGCAGCTTCCGTGTACAAACGAATGCTTAAATAAAAAATGTCTATATTTACTGCATTGACATCTTTTGGGGGATTTGGTACATTATAAACACCGTTTGGGATCATTAACATTCGTAGGATTACAATTAATTGGTTTAAAACGAGCCTCTTGTAACGGAGCTGCACGCTATTTGCGCTACAAACCTCAAAATCTTGACAGTTAATGATTGTCACAAGAGGGCGGTATACTACTTAACCCTTTGTGTGTATCATCACTAAAGCTCTTGATCAATTTTTTTTACCGGTGTTTGTCCTACGGACGAACACAAAGCTGTTCCGTTCTTGTTGGACTATGAATGTTATGATGCGACCCCCAACCTAAGTTATAGGCCTAACCCTGATCTTGAAATTGACCATTGGGTTGAGACCTTAAAGATGCAGTGCCCGATTTTAGGTCGATGTGACGGTCTAAAATGAAATGTGACTTAGACCATTTACAAATAAATACAAGAGAAACTATTATTTCATGTACAATCATGAGTTAAACTCTTTATTCATGAAACTCAAATCAATCATGACATCAACTTCAAATATATTCTTGATAAAGATTCACCTCCAATGGTATTTTTCATAACTTTAAAAAACTTTGAAAACCAGCATTTTATGTGTTTTTCCCCAGAAATCGATATAAAAAAATCTCGTCACAGGTCATGGAATCGTAGTGTTTGTTTTGGATTAACTCCGTGACTGGAAATAATTTCCCACATGATAAGGTCATATTACCCTTCTGCTTATATAAAGAAGTTGTGTAATTTGCAGTCATCTTTAAATGATGGATAACGATTCCATACCCTGCTGAAAGTCTGCTCTGATCATGACGATATTTCCTTTTAATAACTATATCTTACTCTCGTTCGTAAGAAATTGTGTATTTTTATGCATATGCATAATAGTGCCGATGATGTTGGTTCCAGTGTTAGTTGACATGTTATCGCAAAATAAATAAAATTAAAAGTACAACATTGTTGCTGTCTCTTCTTGTTTTCTGCTGTAAGACATTTAAGTTTGATAAAACTCTTCTGGGATGGGCACTTTTAATAAAGAAGAGTAAAATTTCAAGATTTTTTCAAACTGCAAACGGATGTAAATAAAATGTTCACTGATGTGATCAGATTAAACTGTACAGTTATCTTGTACACCACAATGTCCTGTAAGGAGATGACAAAATAGTTCCTTCTTTATTGAAATGTGCCAATTATCCTAAGAAATTATTTTCATTTAGGAAAGTTATTTTTTGTCAATACCAGGTTTGTTCCAGCCCTTTGCTTCCCTTAAAACAGCAGCTTCCACCTTCTATAATTTATGTCTTCTTATGAAGTCCCTGGTTCATCAGGTCGCTTCCGCTGGGGACGATGCTGCCTTTCAACGACTGGAGGTTGAACCTGCAGTAGAAATTATTGGACAATAATAGATTTAGTATTATGTTTTTAATGAACAAATTGTACCACAAACATTTTTCACAAATAGATGTTTATTTGCAAATCTTTACTTAGAAGAACACAGACCAATTCTTGCTTGTTTTACCATGGAGATGATTTTACTTTGTGGACACGCAAGTCAATGGCAATTTATGAAGGGTTACTTAAACGAGAAGAACTTTGAAAATTATTATTATTATTATTTATTCGGCCAAAACATTCAAAATACAAACATGTACATACAAAGTAAGAAAGGGCATACATCAGGGACAGTCAAGATGAGAGATAAATTGTATAACAAATACCAATCAAAAAGAATAGATGTATAGGTACAGTAGGTAAGAATGAGATGGGGAAGAGATGTGGGTGGGGGAGGGGATGAGGAAGGTATAAAAGGGGAGCGGATTGGGGAAGAGGGGAAGTGGGTCCCTTCTGACAAGGAACCAAAATACATGCAACAAAAAGATTTCACAAATTACCTTTCGGGTTACTGTAATATGCTGGGCGTTGTCCTCACTAACCACGTGCGATTTGATTTCTGAAGTCCCAAATTGTCACGAACCCAGCAAATACGCTCTGCCAAAGTGCCGTCCTGGAGGGTACCAGATGTTGTCCTTCAAGGGGTAGGGCCGACTTGGGTGCCGGCTGTTAGGGATGGAGCCTCGTCGGATGACTCTGTGTCCATAGGGGAGACTGGGGGTCTTTTGAGTTCAGGGTCTAGTCTGTAAATGAAAGAAAGCACACTTCCTTGTTAAAATTTTAAAATTCTAATAGAGTATCCTAAAAGAAAATTACAATGCTATTTTTGTAGATATGTTCGCTGCTCTCCATTTAATGCTATAATGCTGAAAGGAGTTTGTTTGAAACTTTAAATTAAAAACTTTAAATTTGAGTATGTTGATCACAGAATGTTTCTATCCAAATGGAATTACTCTGAGTAAATATTGTGATTGAAATTTCTGAATCATGTATAATGCTTAACCTCACAGTTTTTCACCAAATACTAGTGTAAACATTAAGTTTACTTTATGTTTCATTAATATTTTGGACTTTTCATGTCAAATAATTGTCCAGAAAGATTTTATTTAATTTGATTGTTTTCTGAGAAGGGTCCTACTAAAAACCGACAACTGACGACAACTGACGACAACTGATGACAACTCACAACAACACGTTCTAAATGCACTGAAAACTCAAAAATAAAGTTAAAAATATGTTTATAAGGGACAGTGGCATACATACAGGCTTTCAGTTTTTGAAAATGTGGTTGTCGTGAGTTGTCGTGAGTTGTCGGTTTTTAGTAGGACCGGGTCCTACTAAAAACCGACAACTCACGACAACTGACATGACTGACAACAACTGACGACAACTCACAACAAGTTGTCGTGAGTTGTCGTGAGTTGTCCTGAGTTATCGTGAGTTGTCGTGAGTTGTTGTGAGTTGTCAGTTTTTAGTAGGACCGTCTGAGGGTCCTAGTAAAAACCGACAACTGACGACAACTGATGACAACTCACAACACGTTCTAAATGCACTGAAAACTCAAAAATAAAGTTAAAAATATGTTTATAAGGCCATGGACAGTGGCATACATACAGGCTTTCAGTTTTTGAAAATGTGGTTGTCGTGATGTTTATAAGGGACAGTGGCATACATACAGGCTTTCAGTTTTTGAAAATGTGGTTGTCGTGAGTTGTCGTGAGTTGTCGTGAGTTGTCGGTTTTTAGTAGGACCGGGTCCTACTAAAAACCGACAACTCACGACAACTGACATGACTGACAACAACTGACGACAACTCACAACAAGTTGTCGTGAGTTGTCCTGAGTTATCGTGAGTTGTCGTGAGTTGTTGTGAGTTGTCAGTTTTTAGTAGGACCGTCTGAGGGTCCTAGCAAAAACCGACAACTGACGACAACTGATGACAACTCACAACAACACGTTCTAAATGCACTGAAAACTCAAAAATAAAGTTAAAAATATGTTTATAAGGCCATGGACAGTGGCATACATACAGGCTTTCAGTTTTTGAAAATGTGGTTGTCGTGATGTTTATAAGGGACAGTGGCATACATACAGGCTTTCAGTTTTTGAAAATGTGGTTGTCGTGAGTTGTCGGTTTTTAGTAGACCGGTCTCTAAAACCGACAACTCACGACAACCGACATGACTGATATCAATTGGACGACAACTCACAACAAGTTGTGTCGGAGTTGTCGCCAGTTGTCCTGAGTTATCGTGGAGTTGTCGCCAGTTGTCGTCTAGTTGTCGGTTTTAGTAGGACCGCCTGAGGGTCCTAGTAAAACCGACAACCGATTTGACAACAACAACTCACAACAACACGTTCTAAATGCACTGAAAACTCAAAAATAAAGTTAAAAATATGTTTATAAGGCCAGGACAGTGGCATACATACAGGCTTTCAGTTTTTGAAAATGTGGTTGTGAGTTGTTGTGAGTTGTCGGTTTTAGACCGGTCTCTAAAAAACCGACTAACTAACGCATAACCGACATGATTGATACAACACCGACGGCAACTCACAACAAGTTGTCGTGAGTTGTCGCCAGTTGTCCTGAGTTATCGTGAGTTGTCGCCAGTTGTCGGTTTTAGTAGGACCGCCTGAGAATGGCCTAAAAATTTAGGATATGATTGATGACAATGTTAATGGATGGCACTCATCTAAATTTCATTCCATGTCGAGTTTCTTGTTTCCCCTGCCAACTACAGCTATACAAAATGTTGTATACACCATCAACGTTATAAGTTACATCAAACAAATCTGTGACTATGTTCCTTCATTTGTATCCGTACATGGTGGCGTCCACACTTGGTGCGGTGAAGGTACGAGTTGACTATAGTGCAGGTAACGAGTTGGCGAAGGTAACGAGTTGGCGAAGGTATGAGTTGGTCCACACAAATTCATGCCTACTTTGGCCGACAACAACATTCCTACACCAAAGATTGGTTTCTCACTAATAGGTTTAGGTCATAAAGACCTTACAAAAAAATAATTGTGATTTATGAGGTCAACTTATAAAAAGACTGTTCTTTTAGTACCTACCTTTTCATTGTCACTACTCCTGCAGTTTTAGGAAAAGCTGATGCGTCAGAATATGGTCAGACTCACAGTAGACTTTTAGTGTTACCAACCACTGCTTACATCGTGATAGTGAAGGACTCAAACGTCCCAACATGCAAGTGGGGTTTGAAAACGCTGGGACTCAAAAGTCCCGGCGGTAAACAAAGGGTTAAACGGTGATCGTCTTTCACTTCACCGAATAATCCTAACGTAACGTTACAATGATACAAGTCTGACATGTACGGACAAGTTGTGCATCACCGCAGTCACCGGGGCAAACCGCTGGTATGTAGGTTACCGAGAGGAAAAATCCAATAACGAAAACTACGTTCAGACATCGTTTTTTAATTAGACTCGCTTCAGCCCACCGTGATATTTGTGCGTGTACTATGTACACAGACATATTGAGATTCACTAGCAATTAATGAAGCGACTTGGTCACACAGTGCATGTGTTTTGTACACAGATACAAAACGCGCTATAAATGATGTCATGATGACGTCACAAGACATTCTAGGCCAAAAGGCACATCTACAGTACCCCACAAATGTATAACTGAAAAAAGTTTGATGATCGGGTGTATACTTCTTGAGCTATGGCTATTAAAAGATTGCCTAATTAAATATTCACGCGACTATAACTAAGCTAATTAATTAAGAATTTTAGTCTAATGACATTTAGAAACTAAGTCAAGGCATAAGCTTCCATATGGTATATGAGTTGACTCTTTCTGACAATGCTAAGAAGGCCATTTGCCGCCAAGAAAGTGCACGTGTTAAGGCAATGGGTTTTGCCAGAAAGAAAGAATAATAATAATAATTTAAAAAAATAAAAATCTTGACAGAAACAATAGCTCTTCCGACCTACCAGGTCGGAACAGCTAATGATAGTTGAGACAAATCAGGTCTACATTACACACTGGAGATTAAAGATGTATCGCCGTGTTTTATCGGCAATTTCCTTTTAGAAATGAAAAAAATACTTTGAAATTGGAAATTTAAAAAAACAATAGTTGTCCGCATCTTGGTATAGCAGTCAGAATTGATGAGGGGACCTAACATCAATTAATTTTGGTACATATTTACTGTAAAACCAGGCTTTTTCCTTTCACAAATAAAATAGCAATGCATAATTGATGGAAATTGCTGTTAAAATACCAAATAACACTGGCCATGCATCTTTAAGCAGGAACGTTTGAAAATGTTTGGTAAAATTTGAAGAAAATAAGTTTTTATATGAGATATTTATTTAACATTGATTTGTTGTTCACTAAAGTTTTAAGAAATTAAATAAGACATCAACAATTCTTGTATGTATACCAATAGATGAAGTGAAAACCTAATCATTGTAATGAATTGAGGATGTAACATTCAATTTCGGTTTTAATCATTCTGTCAATATATGTTTAACTGGATTTTTTGTTAGATGTCTGGTTTTAAAGTTCACAACTTTGGTGACCCAACACAATTTAAATCTCCAGTATTTTGTCAGCATGAGTACACAATACATTTTTAATATTAACCTTTAATAGATGACCAAAACAAGGCTAAATTATTGGTATGGAGGGATAAAGCACCTCCCAGGAAATGCCTTCCTTTTCGAAATTGACATTGAAATTTGTTTTCATGAGAACAAGACAAATAATTTAATACTAGGCCTACAGTAAATATTGTTAAACAAGATTTATTGAAAAATTTATCTCAAATGTAATTTGAAGCTTTTTTCTGAAAGTCAAATAAGCTTTTAAACACTTATGACAAACTTATTGTTGCATTACCTGATGTGAGCCTGATACTGAGTCTGATTTTACATTTCATTCCATACATCATTTATAAACAGATCTATAGAAATGGCTACTTCTAAACCAACATTGGGTTCAGCTCCAGAGAAAATCAGAATGGATCAAGTTGAGTGCAGTCTTTGCAAAGAGGTGTACAGACAACCCAAAATACTGGACTGTGTCCACAGCTTCTGTGAAAACTGTTTAGATGAATACCACACTACCAAATACAAGGATGCTGTCATGATTCCTTGTCCTTTGTGTCGACGGGAGACACAACTTCCTACAATGGGTGTTCCAGGCCTCAAGACCAACTTCTATCTAATTGGTCTTGTTGAGGAGATCACATTGCAACAGAAGTTGGTCAGCTCATCAGGCAACACAAAGCTTACCTGTGAGATGTGATGATGAGGAAATGAGGCTACACATCGCTGTCTGGACTGCCCAAAGTATATCTGTGCAAACTGCTACAAAATACACCAGAATATTCCATCATTGTCCAATCATATCATTGCTACTTTGGAGGACTTTATTCAGGGGAAGGTAGCAATAAAAGAGACAAAACAAAAACGTCGTCCAGAATGCCAAACCCATGAGGGTGAAGTGACATGGTTCTACTGTGTAACATGTGACAAGTTGATTTGCCAAGCTTGCACTGTCCTACACCACTGTAAACCACAACATGAGTACATTGAGTATGACCAAGCCTCATCCACATATAAACAGTCATTGGCTCAATTTCTTACTCCCTTGAAGGAGTTCTCAAGAAACTTGAACAATCTCTAGCAACTGCCTCAACAATGAAAGACAAACTGGCATCACAGTTGAAAGAACCCTGGCAGAGGTGAAGAACAGCGCTGATGAGATCAGGGCTGAGGTAACAGCTCAAGAGAGGCGCATCATTGATGAAATCAAAAACCTCCACAAAGATCAGAACAACAAATTGGATGAATATGAGCAAACAGTGAGTGTAATCTCACAACAAATACAGCATTCACTGGAGACCGCCAAAGATGTCACCAACAATTCATCAGATCCTGACTTCCTTGCACTCTATCCCACTATCAGCAAGGACTTGAAATTTCTCAGCAGTCAAAGTCTTCCCAAAATTGATCAGAAGCTTTGTCATCTGAGATTCAAGGAGAGTCAGAGGGTTGGTGATATCAATCTTGGCAAGGTGGAGCTGCAGGAACCCAAGTGGCAGCTGTGTGATGAATTTGGCAAAAAGGAATGTGGTCCAGGAGAATTCAATACAGCTTGGGGTATTGATGCTTGTCAACCTGGTGATGAGATTGCAGTGACAGACTACTATAACAAGAGAGTGGTAATCTGCAGCACCAAGGGACATCAGAAAAGAACCATTCCAATACAAGGATGTAAGTTTCTTATGTACACAATACGCATTCAATAGCATGTAGTGTAGTACAGTGCATGCTGTGTAAAAACAAGACTGTGGTGCAGTACATTTCATTTCAACTAATTTTTAAAATTTTACCCATCAAATTCACAAAGCTACAAATCCATTAAAACAAAAAAAAGAAAACTGTATGAACAACAGTGAAAAAAGAAACAACACTAACAGCCCCAAACAAAGACAATACCCCTATAGGATTGCAAGTGAACTTAAAGAGATATTCTAAACCACTCTATAACACAAATTTTATTCATTGTTATGACAATTATTAGACATCCATAATACCAACTAAAATATCATTTGACTCTCAATTATTTTGTTAGTTTTTAAACAAACGTCTAAAAATACATCGGTCCATGCGGTTTATTCAGCCAATTTGCAAAAAGAACACACTGCTGTTTAAGTATGTAAATGCAACACATCAGTGTAGGTTCAATAAACATGGCATGGGTAGCAGCATAAAGGGTTGTTGTGTTTTCATATAGTCAGACGTCTGTTAGCAACATTGATCGATAAATGTACTCCTTCAACTTCATGATCATGGCATCTGACCAGTTTAAAGTTACTCTGAATAAAAGCAAACAACAACTTACAAATATAACTTTGAAAATTACTTCCCTGGTAATTTATCATGTCAAATTATCCATTGAATGGTCAAATTTGTCCCTATATTGATGGAAAATCATGACAGATGTTCATGTGTATCAGTAAACTGAGCATTAATTGCAGGTATACAATGTACACATACACATAATCTTGATAAGTTTGTTTTCCCTCACTTACACCACACGCTATGCCGCATTGCCACGATGTAAACAAAGATTGACATCGGACTTTCCTGATTTTGAGAAAAACTGGTTCAGAAAAAAATGGCCTTTTAAATGTTTACTGAAATAGAAATATTCTTGTGGGAGATTGATAGATTGGATGTTGTAACAACCTCATTTGAGTTTTGTTTCTCCAAAATATATTTCAATCGGAGAAAATTGTTATTTTTTGTCGCTGTTCTTTACCCCCCTGAAAAAAAGAACAGATATTTTTGTACACATGATTGACAGCATACGGTAGCATCCATCGGGTGTGAACATCACACAGGAGTTATCAAAACTTAAATACACATGATGTACATATGCTGTAAATACACGTATGTGTGTTAGCAAGTGTGTCAAAAGATCATTGGTGCATTTTCATCTTTGAACAGAATTCAAGTAAATTTAGATGCCAAACATACTCCCTATTCATTGATAATTCTGTCAATGATGTCATATGAAGGGTCTGTGTCATTGACTGTTCTAACCAGCTCTGACAATGTAGGCCTATGGCTAATGTTGGTAAAATACTACAAAGGCTTTATTGGAGCGTAATCTCTTGAATTTAAAGATAATTGTCTGTAAAAGTGTAAACATTACATTGTTCAAGAGTCACATATTTCTGTTTCCAACGCTCAAATGTTTATGGGTAATTGGAATCTGGTAATGACAGTTTCGGTCGGGTATCTGGATACCTGGATACCCGGCACAGCCCTAGCTATGAAACAATTATATTAGGAGTTTCTACAGAGTAATGACAGTTTCAGTCAGGTATCTGGATACCTGGATACCCGGCACAGCCCTAGCTATGAAACAATTATATTAGAGTTTCTACAGAGTAATGACAGTTTCAGTCAGGTATCTGGATACCTGGATGCCGGCACAGCCCTAGCTATCAAACAATTATATTAGGAGTTTCTACAGAATGACAGTTTCAGTCACGTATCTGGCTACCTGGATCACCGGCACAGCCCTAGCTATCAAACAATTATATTAGGAGTTTCACAGAGTAATGACAGTTTCAGTCGGGTATCTGGATACCTGGATACCCGCACAGCCCTAGCTATCAAACAATTATATTAGGAGTTTCTACAGAGTAACGACAGTTTCAGTCGGGTATCTGGATACCTGGATACCGGCACAGCCCTAGCTATGAAACAATTATATTAGGAGTTTCTACAGAGTAATGACAGTTTCAGTCAGGTATCTGGATACCTGGATACCCGGCACAGCCCTAGCTATGAAACAATTATATTAAGAGTTTCTACAGAGTAATGACAGTTTCAGTCAGGTATCTGGATACCTGGATACCCGGCACAGCCCTAGCTATGAAACAATATATATTAAGGAGTTTCTACAGAGTAATGACAGTTTCAGTCAGGTATCTGGATACCTGGATACCCGGCACAGCCCTAGCTATGAAACAATTATATTAGGAGTTTCTACAGAGTAATGACAGTTTCAGTCGGGTATCTGGATACCTGGATACCCGGCACAGCCCTAGCTATGAAACAATTATATTAGGAGTTTCTACAGAGTAATGACAGTTTCAGTCGGGTATCTGGATACCTGGATACCCGGCACAGCCCTAGCTATGAAACAATTATATTAGGAGTTTCTACAGAGTAATGACAGTTTCAGTCAGGTATCTGGATACCTGGATACCCGGCACAGCCCTAGCTATGAAACAATTATATTAGGAGTTTCTACATGTATTTCAGCAAACCTCTAAAGTAATTAACCGTGAGTTAATGTGAAATTATCAATTTGATTCAGTTTCCGATGACTTTCTCTTAGAAAGCAAATCTCTATAACTATGAGTGCATTAGAATATCTCTTTATTCACTGTCTAATTGCTCTCCTAGTAATACCTCAATAAACATTAAACAAAATGTTTGAATAATAATTTAATGTAGAAATGTTTCACTTAAATGGCTCATAACTACATGTTATGCTATTAAAACCTTCATACATTGAAATTATGTGGTATACATGTACTCACTGGCTGTCATCAATTTAAATGTAGCATATTTTATTTTCTGAAACATGACATTGATTGAAATAAATAGTGAATAATAAATCATGACAGTTCAAAGGTTCAAAGTGAACATTGACTGTTGTGAATCCCTTTGTACATGTATAGGCCTTCATGTCAAAATAATGTAGAAATATCTTCATTTAATGTTCAGCTCATAAAACATAACACACATAATTGTTATATCACTGTGATGTGTTATCTCTATTATTATTTTTCAGATCCATGTGGCATTGCAGCTATACACAATCACTTAGTGGTTGTGGACAGCACCAACAATGTCATCAAGATGTACAACAATGATGGGACACTTGCCTTTGACTTCCACACAGTGCCTCATAATGAGGTAGGGAAGACAGCAGTGTCCCTCCGGAGTGTAGCAGTAAATAATAAGGGTAACATCATAATAGGTGATGTGAAGAGGATGGTAGTGAGCGAGCACAGCCCCACTGATGGCTCGCTCATTCACACTATGCCAGTCAAAACACAACCTTTCTTCCTGGCCATTGATAATAATAATAGAGTTGTAGTCAGTGGTTATAATTCCCAACATCAAGTAGACATTGTTGATAACAATGGTACTTCATTACTCACAATCAAACCAACAATCAATGGTCAGGAAGTTAAATACTGCACTGGTGTATGCTGTGACAGATCAGGCATATACATTGCAGTGCACAATGGGTTTAACACTGGTCATATTCACCATTATGATGATGATGGTAGATTCATCTCATGTATAGCTCAGGGTCTGGACTGGCCCAATGGAATCACATTCACTGCAGATGGGCATCAGTTGGTAGCAGCAGACTTGCAATCAGTGAAGATATATCACATAATGTGATGTAATCCAACATGCTGCTGACTGGCAATCTCCCTTGTCATCATCATAATGGTGAAATGTCCTCTTCAAGATATGTTACCCAAACATGTAATGTAGAATCTTGAGTATCAATGTCACTCTATAGAATTAATCTTGTATCATTTATTATTAATGTTTGACATGACAAGAGATACAGAGCATACAATTCATTGACAATGAAGTCTTTACTTTGCTTCAAGAACCAACTCAAATGAATAATTGATTTAGATGTTTGCCCTTCACCAATTTAGCTAAGCACTTCTCCAGAGTCTTTAATAAAAGAAATCCACATATGAACTAATAAATGAATTATGACGAGGCTAAATATTAATTCATTTAAAAAACAAGCCTCTGATGATTTGTTATATTTCAATTGTAATTGTTACATTTGGTTGCCTTTCTAAGAGGAAAATACATTTTATTTATTTTTCAAATTAAAAGGAAGTTGCCAGGAATCACTGGTGAAAAGTTACAAATACCTTTAAGAGGGAGTTCCCTCATTTTGCTATTGACATTGTCTGTTGATTTGTAAATGTTACTCTTTAATTATTCATATGTCAATATCTTGTCAATACTTTCTTTGTTTTCACTGATGGTCACACCCATTGTTTGCCAATCATCAGTTGACAAAACTACACTAGACACAGCAAAGAAAGGTCTATACCTCTCTTTCCCCTCTGGATCCAATTCCTTGTATAGAGTTACATAATGGAAAGGTTATTCTACACCTGAGCTGCACCTTATACAAGTCTAGTTTTCTTCCTCTTTACCTTGTTGGAGCATCCTGAGCTGATCTCTCTTGGTTGAGGATGTTTCTTGCTGAGACTGTTTCTTGTTGACCTCTGATCAGGTCAATTAGAAGGGTTGTCATGCTGTCAACCTGAGGGAAATAAAAAATAAATAGTACATTCTTGATACACTGTTTGTAAAATGTCATCATGTGCATGAATACTAAATGACAATCAAGAATTGCATATAAACAATTGACCAGACAATTTTTCATTTGGAAACAAGTTGTGAAATCTCATTCACAGTTTCTAACCAAAGCACTGTAGGTTTCTATGCAATCATTTCTGTCCTATTCCAGACAGAAATTATCTTCAGGAAACCCACAAGTTCAGAATGGGGGTGTTGGTGCTGCAGCACCCCCAACGTTTTGGCTGGGGGTGCTGGAATATACTACAGCATCCTCTACTTTTCGAACATAATGCACATTCTATCATAAGAACTATAACTATTCTTACCTAACCAAAAAAAATCCCTGAAAAAATCCCTGAAAAAATAATGTAACACATTACAAAAAATCATTGTTGAATTCCCACTATTTCGGCGCCGCGCTCTTATAATTAGAACTACTTGAGTTATACATAACTTTGCACACGCCGGCGGCATGCATGCAATGCCCTGTGTCGATGTTGCCCTAGTCCGTGCATGTGCCAAACCATTATAAACAATGGACTTTTGGTTCATAGTCTGCTTGCGGACCGTATGTCGGCTAAGCAGTCAAGTTGTATAACGTAGTCGTCACGATCGATCATCAGCGGTAGTTAGAGCGTGGGCCCAGGTCGCACAAGGACCATTTGTCGACTAGAGGCCGATATTGCCTGGTACCCAACACAACTATATATCAAGTTTTTATCAATATGGGATATTTTTAACATGCTAATTTGTGGCCAGTTTCTTTTTAAAAAATCGGTCAAAACCTTTGGAAAAGTCCAAAAAAGCCTGGTCCTGATAGGATTAATGTTCACTCATGTTTTAGTGCTAGTATTATGGAAAACATTTTTTCCACAGGAAGTGCTGAGTTTTATGTAAATTCAATTTATTTCAGATGTATTTGATGATGAAATAACCAATCACACATTGGTGATTTCATTGAAATGCTATATTGATTATTAGATTGCATTCCGTTCTGAAGACGGAACCATCATCTTATTGATTATTTATCAACGCAGACTCAGTCTTGGGTGCCTTCATATATTAACACTGAATGATTTCAGATTGACGCAATTATTAGACTGGTACCTCTTACATGGGTGTTAAGATTTAAGTACCACAGGTAAAGGGAACATGACTTGAGATGGCTGTAGGTAATACAGGTATTAATGGGACGGTATCCCCCCCCCCCCCCTAACCTGGGACTAGATAGGAAGTGAATTGTTAGTGTCAGACCCTATTGGGTTGGGTCTTTGACCAGGTTTGCCATACTGTGTTTAAAATTCATCACCAGTGTGTAATACATTAGTTTGGATTTTTCCCCCTTCTTTTTTCTGAGGGGGCATCTGTTGCATTAGAGAGAATGTTTTCGGATTGAGGACTTTTTTATTTACTCATTGGATTACAACCTGGATAAAAGGATATCCCAATTGGGATAGTGCGGTGACAAGGATGCGGTAAATCAAATTTTTAACAAACAAAACACTGCTTTAAATACATGTGTACACTAACATGAATAAAAACAAATTAAATTGAAAAATAAAACCTATATTTACTTGAAGGACAAACTCTCGGCATTTTATATGTTTTCAATTTTTAAACTTTGTCCTTCAGTGACTTACCCTCATGTAGTTCCTTTAATACTTTTGAGCATTTTATAGGTAATTTTGTGGTCCAAATGTGATATCTGCACCACCATGCAGAGGGTTCTGGGTTCAATTCACACCTGTTGCCTATAGATGCTCAAAAGCATTAAATATGCAAAGAGCTAATTTGTTGAAGGACAAAGTCTTCAGATTTTATTTTTAGTTTCAAATATTGAAATGCCTTGTCAACCAATTTCAAAAGTTATGAACAAACATTTGTCCACATGTAACATGTACTTCCATTAATGCTTTGACATGATTGTAGGGTTCAAAACCTTTAAACATTTGTTGATATACTTTTGTCAAAAATATTTATTTTGTCCTTCAGTGACTTACCTCATGTAGTTCCTTTAATACTTTTGAGCATTTATAGGCAATCTTGGTGGTTCAAAAGTAAACATCTACCATGCAGAGGGTTCTGGGTTCAATTCCCACCCAAGTTGCCTATATATGCTCGAAGGCATTAAATATGCAAAGAACTAAGTTGTTGAAGGACAAAGTTTTTTCAGGTGGGTTTTAAGTTACAAATATTGAAATGCCTTATCAACCAATTTCAAAAGTTATGAAAAAACATTTGTCCACTAGTAACATGTACTTCCATTAATGCTTTGAGGTGATTGTAGGTTCAACTCCTACCTAAGTTACCTATAAGTCTTCAGAATTGTTTACGAAAAATGATGAAAGTGCCTACCATTAATGCTTTGAGATGGTTTTGGGATCAATTCCCACTTAGTTATATATACTTACGTAGCAGCTTTAAATATACATGAATTAGCTACGTTGGTGAAGAACAAAATGCATGTATTGTACTTGCATGTTCAGAAGTAGATTTGGCTATAAACAAAATGTTATCGTTGATTCACAATCATGTGCTTACCAGCCTTATTTTCAGCTGCACCTTTTGAGCATGACCAATTTACCAACCAAGCAACTTACTTTAATAATGTCGGCCAAAATATAGGTAACATTTTGAGGTGACTCTTAGATGAGAAATTAACTGTTAAAAAATGTTCTTTTGTTTTTCACTGTATTTATTTCTGCTTATTTAAAGGGGACTGACATGGATTTAAATCAAACAGTTAAATATGTGATCGTTTTATTCTTTTATATCAGTAAAAGATCAATAAAATTTTTGTTTTGTGTTTTTATTGTTTTTGAGAGTGTTATTTTATCATTGTAAAAATGCCCCCACTTTTACGCACTGCACGGAGGAGCTGTTCGACGCCATGTCGGGAAGAGAAATTCGCCCAAACTCGCTCAAAATTATCGCTGCACAAAACTATGTGAGCCAGCTGGACCTGACCACTTTACTCTTGTCAGTCGAACTTTGCTCGTCCAACACGGCGATATTTTGGGTCACTTGGGAACAGATGAAGGCTAACACCGTTTTGGTGGTGTTGCTGCATCATGCAGAAACACATCTTCCCGGCATTTTATTAGTTCCGGAAACAAAAATCACGGAAGAAATGAAATCGACGCTACGTGTGTGAAACGTTTGTATGTATATGTACATCATGTACACATCGGATCTTTCCGACCTGACGTCACATATCTTATGCAAACGAAGCTTCCAACATGGGGCGGGGTTGCCTCCCCAAAACACTTCAAACATTGTTTTAAAATACTTGTACTCAGAAATCAATGATTAAATAGACACAGGTGGGTCTCAAAAACAATATTTTATTACAAAACACCTTAACTTAAGGCGTAGTAAAAGATGTCAGTCCCCCTTTAAACATACTTAATATTGTAACTTCGGGCAGACTTGTGAGAACTGACAAAATTAAAATTCAACTTAAAATCACTTTTGATTTGACAACTTACCAGTGTCTTGTATGTTTTCTACATTTTCATTTTTATTTAAGCCCTACATGTAATTGCTGTCTGATGTAATCAACCCCAAAATCAATATAATAATGTTCCTGAAGAAAAATAAAGTAACAGTGTCAAAAAGTAGCTCAGAATCCCTCAGATGCACCACAGATCATCTAGGACCCCACAGCTCCCGGGACTCTTGAGCGGTGGGGCATGAACCTCATACGCGAGATTTTTGTGCTCGCCAATATAGTCTTGGAAAAACCCAGCACCCCCTGGCAAAAATGTGTTCTCGCGGGCCTGGAAACCCATGACTCTTAATCTCATAAATGAGCAACTAATTCAACAATAATTTGTAAAATTGCAAAAGAGGAGCTTCAATTTTCTTGATTTAAATTTACCTTTCAACATATATGATTATTGTACACTTTTATAAATGATAATCTTCATCAATTGTGTAATAATCTTAACTGTATACAATGCAATGAACAAAATGTTTTGGGGTTTTCCTGTCCCAAGCCCCAATAACTTCCAATGGCAGATCCAGGGGGTGTGGGAGGCCTTGGGGGATGAAGCCCCCTCCTCCCTGCTTTGGGTATTTTGTTATCTAATTATGTTGGTTGATATAAATACTAAGCACTGTACATTATCTATATATATGAGCATGATTCCATGTGTATCCAGTCTCTTGTTGAGTCTTCAATGAGGGTAATGACCTTCATCATTCCTTAACTTGAGACCTACTTGACATCTCTTAATTTGTAAGGTATTTTGTTATCTAATTATACCTTGTAGAAGTTGGTTGATATAAATACTAAGCACTGTACATTATCAATGAGGATGATTCCATTTGGATCCATGCAGTCTCTTGTAGAGTCTTCAATGACTCTACAAGATGAAGGTTATCACCTGATAACTTTCACCATACTTTCATCAACTAAAACCTACCTAAAGTGTTTTAGATGGTAGGCTTTCATTTTGTATTCTTTTATCACATCATTTTATTTGATCAAATAATTGATCAAATCAACATTGGTAATAACTAGATTATCAAATGAACAAATTATTACATTAAAACTTAATTGGTGTAAAGTTGGTACAAGTATCAAGCATGCTGGGAAATGATGTTGTTTGAAGTGTTTTCATATTTGAGAACACAGGAATTGTAATGTAGAATTTACAAAATGTTGTTTTCTTAAAAAGTTGTTTTCTCCAAAACTTCATCACCTATTGTGATGAAACATTCATATGTGTCCTGGGTTCTTAAACTACATCTGAGGGACGTAAACCCCTGGTGATGTTATTAAGGCATTACCATACCTCAGACTAGTGATATGTGTCCTGGGTTCTTAAACTACATCTGAAGGATGTGAACCCCTGGTGATGTTATTAAGGCATTACCATACCTCAGACTAGTGATATGTGTCCTGGGTTCTTAAACTACATCTGAAGGATGTAAACCCCTGGTGATGTTATTAAGGTATTACCATACCTCAGACTAGTGATATGTGTCCTGGGTTCTTAAACTACATCTGAAGGATGTGAACCCCTGGTGATGTTATTAAGGCATTACCATACCTCAGACTAGTGATATGTGTCCTGGGTTCTTAAACTACATCAGAAGGATGTGAACCCCTGGTGATGTTATTAAGGCATTACCATACCTCAGACTAGTGATATGTGTCCTGGGTTCTTAAACTACATCTGAAGGATGTAAACCCCTGGTGATGTTATTAAGGCATTACCATACCTCAGACTAGTGATATGTGTCCTGGGTTCTTAAACTACATCTGAAGGATGTGAACACCTGGTGATGTTATTAACCCATATCCGCCTAACCATGTAAACACACAAAAGACTGTATGTGCCTAAGCCCCCGCACAGAGATACATTGTTTTTGCACACAATCAGAAAGATTCCTTATTTAGAGAATATTACAATCACTGACACAGACACATTATATACTGATGGAAAGAGGAGAACATGCACTTTATTATGATGTCAGACTTGTCTAATTTCATATCTATAATCATGAAATACAGTTATCGGAAAAACGTAGTAAATTGGAATTGGACAAAAACATGGTATGGAAAATCACGTAGGTCGGCGTTTGTAGCGTTTTACATATCTACAGGTTATCACGTAGATCGGCGGATATGGGTTAAGGCATTACCATACCTCAGACTAGTGATATGTGTCCTGGGTTCTTAAACTACAAGGATGTGAACCCATGGTGATGTTATTAAGGCATTACCATACCTCAGACTAGTGATATGTGTCCTGGGTTCTTAATATTGCAATCCATAAACCTCTCTCTGCATGTATATAGATCTAATCAAAATAAAATATTGTACAATGGATCTTTCCATTAGTTCTGGGGAATAAACAGCAGAGCTACACAGTGGTGATGAAGTTGGAATTGAGTCAAGAATGTTTGAGAGTGGCTCGGTCAACAACTGAATTCAGGTCCGCATTAAAAGAAAGCTAATATCAGCTCTTTTGGAATGAGGGATTTTTGTCTAAGAACTAAACTTTCCTGCAATGACCTTTTGTAAACTAATTGAAATGTCAACTCAGTGATTCTTAATCCTCAGAAACACACAAAATATTGAACATGCTTACCATTAAGTATTATAGAAACTTACCATTATCAAGTTTTACAAAGATCCCTGAACAAGTTGACACATCCTGTACAACGAGCTACAACACAATCTGATGTTATCATGGTCATTGCTGACAGAAAGAGGGCAGCATGCTACAACATTGAAGCTATCATGTTATTCAGACTACCCAACCCGAATGATCTGTAGGAAGATTGTTTTAAAAGAATTTAAATATCGTTAAGATTCAAGCAAATAAGAGACAACTTGTTGACCATGAGATCAAGTTAGAATATGAATATAATTACACACCCATTAAAGAAATTATTATTTTCAGTTTGACTTGAGAACACACTCAGGACATCAAGTATATTGCAGAGGTCATATTTCTGGGGAAAAAATGACAGCTTTAAACATACTTGGTTTGTCTATGATGTTTCTGTGCAGTTGGCAATGGATAACCATGCATTGCGCATGCATTATTGTAATAGAAATATTACTCTAAAAGGACGAAAGGAAAAGAGTACAACAAACGAAAGGTACAATGTCGATCAAAATGATTTCATTGTATTATGCTTCTGAGCACTGTATAAACATGGCCTATAGATCGCAAGCAAAATAATGACAATAATGACTGGCAAAGAATTCAATATGAACACAATTATTGCAAACAGTTCCCAAACTAATTATAGACTTTTTGAGTGCTTGTTCCATACTTATTTTTCTCCATCACTTTTTTCCCAATACCCAGGGTTATAGCCGGTTAGGGTTAGGGGTTAGGAATAGGGTTAAAGAATAGGGTTAGGATTTGGGATTGAATGAATTACTTACATGTACATGTGTAGCTAAATTATACAAACCTTGAAAGGCCCCATGGCAACATCTTCGTCATTTGCATCTTATTCTAGAATTATTAGCAGATTACGGTTCAAGAGATAAATGTTCAAAACAAACGTACAATGTATGATGGCACAGGTGACTTACATCACACTCTCCTGGTAAATCAGAGATTCCAGAGTGTGCCATGTATAAGCCACTCTGTGCACATGAATCATTATGCATTTGTTTGATCCCGGTCATTTGACATTGATTATTCCATATTTTTTCCTTTTAAATCCTTGCTAAATTATACACCCTGTGGATTTTAACAAGCGTGTCTTCTTGGCACAAAAAGCCTCCATGTTTACAACTAGCAAACCACAATAAAACTATTGGCTAGAAGTTTTACCTCAGTTACCCATGTATACCAGTCATCAGATTTTATTAAAGTTCATAAATGAAGGACAGAAAACTTGTTTAAACATTTTCTAAAATTCAAACCTGATTTTGATATACATGTATAAATGAAGAAAAATAGTTTTGTAAACACAGGACCAAATGGCAAATATAAACAGTAGCCAACAAAGAGCACATGTATGCAGACTATGGGATGGTATGAATTTCACAATTCCACATACCTTTTTGTTGTAACAGTATTGTATTCATTCAATAAAGACCTGAAATACAAGGATATTGAGCGAGAATATTTAGTGTGTAAAGATTTTTCATTAATTGTCAGCCTTACTAATACTGTAAACAAAAGCACATGTTTAACTCCCACCATCAAAACAAACCATGGGCGCCGCCATTTGAATATTAGGTGCACCCCCATAAACTCCCATAGTAAACAGTGCTAAATACAAAATACAAAATATCATTAAAAAGTCGTACAGCTTTTAAAACTAAAAGGAAAAATATTGATCGATATATAACCTTTATTTTCTTCTCAATTTATTGAGGAAAGTCCAGGCTTCCATTGAGTTATTCTCATCCCAATAGAGAAACCACCTCATACTTGTGAAAACTCCCACACTGAAAAGCAGCCATTTTGGAAAAAGGCCTTTAAATGCTTGAAATCAAATTTGGAGCACTTTTTCAGGGCCTAGTGTGTCCAAAATACTCTATGTTGGAAGTCAAGGACCCTAGGTCATGATATTGGGCCATTTTTACACAATACTTATGACAAATTACATAATTATTCTAAAAATAGGAGACTGTGAACGGAACAAGTATTAGGACTAACCACGGATTGACCATAATGCTCGAACTTCACGCACGCTGCCTGGAATGTACGTGTGAAGTTCGAGCTGGGTCGCAGCGTCCTTGATGTTCGAAATAAACAATTTTGCCCTCACAAAACATGGCGCATATTAACGTGAAAGGGTTTATTATCTGCAAGTTACTCCTTTTTTAGAAGAAAAAAATGCTCTAAAGACTATAAATGGTTGTCACACCCGGGATCAGAAATCATCTAAGAATTCTCCATTTGTGTATTTTTTTGAGGGGAAATCAATTCTTTCTTTATTATAAAAGGTGTTTATATTTTAACCGATTTCGTTTTCCTTCCTCCATGATCTTACCGATCTCACCTTTCTCCGGCGATGGGTATTTTTCCCGAACTGTTATTGAACTCTACAGGTTTGGGCAAAACAACGCATATAAAACAACAAATACAGAATACCTCGCAGCCTAATAAAGAAGAAACTCTTCCAAACTTGTTTCATTTACCAATATCTGCAAAATCGGCAATGGCGGATCCCAAACAGCATGTGTGTTCTGTGTGTTCTGCACAACAGTACAAATTTAACAAACGAAGAGCGTTCTGAAGGCATTAACATGACTGAAGCCACAATAGGGCAAAAGTCTCATTAATATACTAATTTTGTGCAGATATTGGTAAACGCCGAAGCAAGTTTTGGAAGGTTTCTTCTTTATTAGGGCTAAGCGTTTGTATCTCTGTATTTGTTGTTTTATGCTCGTTGCGTCGCGCGGGTTCTGCAGAGTTCCTGCGTGTTCTGCCAAACTGCCACACCCCCTTTCTCCGGTGATCCAGACTAATGTGCGTAGGTTTTGTTTACAACTTTATTCCCCAAACCCTATTCACGATAAAGGTTGAGATATTATTAAAAAATGGATGCATTTTTCCCACATTTCCCTTCCTATTTTTGCCCATTAAAGAACACTTTCTGTTTTTATGTAATCTCATGATGGTCGTTGGACCCTTGAGTGCGTAAACTTTAGTTTTACCTGAAAATGGTGATATTTCCACTTGTTTATAAACAATGGCGCCGCCTATGCTTCGGGGTATAACTGTTCAGCGCGCAAAAGACAGGGCCGAACTGTTGGAGTTTGCCGGCATGCGCATTTCATCTGTACATGCATGTGTGAAATACCACCACTGCACCGTATGCACCAGTGATATTAAAAGTGATATTACTTGTAACAACTCCCAAAGAAGCTGCGCCCAGAACTCATAAACACACACGCGATCGACTCACACCTCATTCGCCGAAAAGTATCCTAAGCAAAATTTGCATACCAGATAAATGCCCACCCTGACCTTTTGACGCGATCACTGACAAGTAAAATCCGGTAGGACCTTTTTATTTTGCAAAACTCAAGACAACTAGCCAAAAACGGTGGTACATTTGATTTAAAGAGGGCGCCTATCATGTTCGGACCTCCTGGGCCCTGGGTCCGAACATCCAACACAGGTTATTTCGCTAATACGTGAGTATTTTAAAAATTGAAGAATTTTTTAGCGACAATTGCTTTTATTTACGATTTACATTTACAGTATATAAATATATACTATTACATTATAGATATAGTTGTGCTATAAAATGTGACGGTGACATTGGCACAATTTCAGAAATAAGAGGACATAAAAATCTTGGACTTGAGTGACATCATTCTTGTACAAATAGCCCGGCAAAAAAACCCAGCCACTACTAAGGGTTAGTAGAAAGTCCGAGTCAATTTGTTAAACCCTAAACCAACTCGTTCCCCCCCCCAACCAACTCGTTTAACTCCCAACCCAACCCGTTTCCCCCCTAGCCAACCCCTCGACGGGCTTTAAAAAAAACCCAACTTTTTAAAACCAAAAAAAAAAAACCATTTTTAAAACCAAGCCTTTTGTTTTTTTTTCCCAACCCAAAAACCTTGTTTTGGGGCCCTTATTTTAAATTTAAAACTAAAAATGGAAATCTTAAAATTATTTTGAAAATTTGGGGGGGGTTGGTTGGGTTTTTCAAAGGGGGGTTACATAGCCCTTTAAAATTTTAATTAAAAATTAAAAGAATGAATTAAATTTTTAAAAATTTGAGTTTTTCCCAAGGTTAAGGCCCTTATTAAAATTTAAAGAAAAATTCCCAAACTTTAAGAAATTCCCAATAAAAAATATTTGAATTTTTTGGGGGGGTGGGTTGGGGTTTTACCCCGAACCCCCCTTTTGAAACCCTTTAAGAAAATATTAGGAATTTTAAATTTTTAAAAATTTTTTTAAATTTTTTGGGTTTCCCGGGGCCCTTTTAAAAATTTTGGGTTTTAGTATTAAAAAAAAAAAGGGGGGTTTTTTCGAAAAATTCCCTGAATGGGGGGGCCACCCCTAATTGGGGGGGTTTCATAGCCTTGGGGAAAGTTGGGAAACCCCCAAATAAAGGGTGGCAAGTTAAAAAACCAAAATAAAAGGAAACAAAAATTGGTTAGATGAGTTTTGGTTTGGTTTTCTGAATTTTTTTTCCAGGTCTGAAGGTTTTTGGTTGAAAAAAAGGGATTTGGGTTGGAGGTTGGGTTGACAAGGGGGCAGGTTTGCCCAAAATGAGCACGAGTTGGAGTCGGTTGGTTGGAGTCGAGTTGCCCCCTGTTTCCTATACTAGGTATTATTTTACTAGTACTCTTTTAGTACTGGGTCCAGAAAGTACTATTTAACCCTTTAAAATTTACAGTGGGGCTTATTGCGGGCTATGTACCAAGTCCAAGTTTTAAATGTCCTCTTTTTTCCCTTAAAATTTGTGTGTCAAAATCATTTTTTAAAACACAATTTTCGTTAACAAATAGTAGTAGTATTCCCATTAATTAGTTGCATCAATTTTTAGCCCTTTTCCATTTTTCACACTCCGACATTTCCCAAACCCTTAAACTCTGTAAACTTGTACTTTGGGGGCGTCAACTCGTTTTTCCCAACTCGGGGGGCCCTCCTTGATTTTGCATTATTTTTACTGAATTTCAATTGATTCAAATTTATTTTTTAAAAAAATTGATTACCCGTTTGGGTTTAAATTTTTAAAACATTTTAAAAAGAGAAATAAGCCATTATTTGGGGGGAATTTTTTTAAAAGATTTGGGGAAAATTTTGGGCTCCTCTCTTTCAAAAAGTTCCTAAAAAATTTTCATACCAGAAAAATGCCCAATTCCTGACCCGGACGATCACTGACAATAAAAACCCGGGGCCCTTTTTATTTGAAAAAACCCCCAGACAAACTAGCAAAAAGGGGTGTTCCCGGGGAATTTCCCTTTAAGACTTTTTAAAACCCAAGTTAATTTAAAGAAAATTTCCCCCATCGCCAGCTTTATAAAACAGCAATATAGGATCATTTCCGGGTTTTCTTTTTAAAATTAAAAAAAGGGGAATTATAATTACTAAAGGGTTTGATATTAAAAGGGCTTATTTCCTTCACTAAAATGGCCCAAAAACTTTTTTTAAAGGGGAAAAAAGTTCACACATTTTTTCCGTCCCCCCTTGTTTATATCCAAAAATCAGCTAAAATTCCCCCAATTGGGGTTTTTTTCCCGGGATATAAATTTTTTAACTGATTTTTTAAAAAATTTTTTTATTGTCCATAAATTTTTGCTATTTCTTTTTTAAAAAACGCCCATTTCCAACCCCCTTTTATCCTCCATTGACTTTGTCCCAAACTTTTTGCTTCCATTTATTTTTTTCCAAAACCCAACCCCCATAATTATTCCCGTAAAACCCAAAAAAGGCTTATTGGGGTGATTTTCTATGAATATTACTGAATGTAAAATTTTAAAATTTAAATTTTTAAAAAAAAAATAAGCAAAAATTATTTTTTTAATGTGTTTTTACTTGTTGGGGCCTTAAATCCAAAAAAAAAGGAAATGTTATGTTTTTTTGAGATTTTGGGTCCAAATTTTTGGACCCAGGGGCGTTTTGCGACTAACCAGAAACATGTTTGGGTTTTTGGTCTTTGGGTTTAAAACGTTTTCCAAAATTCGGTTTTTTGCGTTATTGTTCTGCCCAAAAGGGGAAACCCAATTTTATGGGGTTACGTTTTTGGTTTAAAGAGGGCGGATTAAAAAACAACGGAAGTTTTGTAATTTTTGTTACTAACATGATGAAATGATTGTTAAGATCCCGGTATATCTTTCAAGTTTATTATTAATTATGAGAAAAAAAATGAAACATCTTATTTTTTTGAGAAGCGTTGATGATTTAACATTTTAAAAAACTGAAAAATTTTCTAGTTACTTTTTGCTTTTTTTTCGCCATCTTGTTTTAGTCAAAATTAGGCGCCAGAAACAATTTTTCGGGTTGGGGGTGGGGCCCGAACGGGATAAAAAACAGGTTTTTCCAAGGGGAACAGTGGTGAGTTCAAAATTGGTTTTTGCACAAATTGAGGCATAAAAAGTTTTTAGGGGTAGAAGTGGGCCCGGGCCCCAACTTTTTTTTATTAAATATAACCAAAAAAATTTTTACCTAGGTTTTTTTGTATTAAGGTGGAGAACTTTTAAGGATGGTGATACATACCAAATTATTTCAGGATATTTTTTAAAAAAAATTTTGGGCTTTTTGGGAATAAAACCACTTCCTCAGTTGCCGGCCCCATTTTAAACTCCAAAATTGGTGTCCGGTCATTGTACACCGCAGTGGCAATTCCAAAATAGGATTTCTTTTTTTCTAAAGGGGGGGGTTTTTTTGAAGGGTAAAGCCCCAAAAACCATCAAAAGGGGGTTTTTAAAGATATTTTTGGTTTTCGGGTACCCCCAAAAATCGATAGAATCATTGTTTAATTTAAGTGGTTGAAAAAAATTCCCAAAAAAACCCCCTTTAAAAGTGGGGGTTTTGGGATCGACATTTTTTCCATATAAATATTACATTATAGATAAATTTGGCTATAAAAATTTGGCGGGGTGACACAATTTCATGAAATAATTAAGAGGACCTGAAACTGGTGACATACATGTTAACGGCCAAAAAGGCTACTATAGTCATGGCCAATTATTTTTAAAAATTAACACCCTAGGTGGGACCCCCAAACCTCGACCCCTTTTTCTTGTACTTTATGGGGCGAAACCCGTGAAAAGAGGCCAACTTTCCAATGGGACAGATTTTTTTTGCATTTTAATTATATTTTTTTAACCCGAATTTAAATTGAAAAATTTTTTTTAAAAACTTGATTACCTTCCCGATCATTTAAATTTTTAAACATATTAACCTCTATTTTTTTGCCCCTTTTGGAAAATTAAAAATTTTCCCCTTCCCAAAAATGCCTTTGGGTTTTTTGTACACACAGGGGTGATACCATAGGTGATACTGATCCCTTTTTGAAAAGTTTGGTAGGGCTTCTACCATTAAAAGAAAGGGGGTCCATTGATTCACCATTTAAAGTATCCAAACAAGGTTTTGTATTAGTTTACTACCTTTTGGGAAAAGATCCAACGGGTTTTTGTATTAGCTGACCTACCATTAAAAACCTTTTGGGGAATCAATACTGTTTTGGTTTTTCACCATTAAAAACCCCAAAAGCGAAGGGTTTTCAAATGGTGGATCAACTTGTCTGAAAAAAAAAGAAGTGGGGGGTTAAAGGGGAATATTATTTGGGGGGGAATTTTTTTTTGATAACTTTTTTTTTTGGTATTATGTTAACGAGGGAAAAATTTTTCATTGAAATTGATAAGATCATAAACAGAATTTTTATTATATCTAACCAATTTCAAAAAAGGGGAATGAATGACTATTTTTCCCTTTTTTTATCATTTTCTTTTTTCTCTTACAGACATTTTACATTTGTTTTACATTTGTTTCTTGTTAGTTTATTTGTTTTTTTTACTCTGTCTGTTCATGTGTAATCTTTTTGCCCGGTCCCAGGACACTAATTCTGCTCACTCTTGTGTTTATTTTGAATGTATTTCAACCTCATTAAAAAAGTTTATAGAAAAAATGAAAGAACTTTTTTTACTGTCAAAAAACTTTTTTTTTTTTTTAATTGTGATGATTTGTTTCTTTTTTTTAATTACCCCCCAGCCCCTACCAAACCAAGAGATCTAGTTAGTCATTCTGTTAATCCATTTGGGGCGGTGGTCTTAAAATTTCCCCAACCTTTTATACTATCAACTTGCCTCAAAAAATTGTTTAAATTACCTTTTTTTTTTCCTATAAAAGCTGCTTGAGTCAGAAGGTTTGACCAATGACAAGCCGTTTGATACTTTGTTTCTAAACCCTGAAGCACAAGTCCCAATGGATCTAAAAAATGAGAAACAATTTGTGTGTGACATTTGGGGGAAAAACCTTCTCAAAAGTCAAAAATCATCAGGGGTCCACCCCAAGAAACCTTTGTTTTAACATTTGGGGGAAAACCCTTTCCCACATAGAAATGATTTAAAAACGTAAATAGGTGTACACCCAATGAGAAACCATTTGTTTGTGAATTTGTAAATCATTCTAAATGAAAAAAAATTAAGATTTTACGTGGGTACACCCCAAGGGGAAAAAACCAAAGTCTGTGATTTTAAAAAACCCTTTCCCAAAAAGGAAGCAGTTATATATCAGGGGGAAAACACCAATGAGAAACCATTTTTTTGGACTTTGGGAAAACCCTTCCCCCCGGGGAAAGGGGTTTTAAAGGGCGCTCGGGGGGTACACCCTTGGTTTTTTTGGGAATTTGGGGAAAAACCCTTTCCCAAAAGGGAAAGGGTTTTGAAGTCATGGGGGTACCCCAATGAAAACCATTTTTTGTGACTTTGGGGAAAACCTTCTCACAAGGAAGGGGTTTTAAAGAATTTATCAGGGGTCCCACCAATAAAACCATTTGTTTGTGACTTTTTGGGAAAAACCTTCTCACGGGGGAAATGAATTAAGATGTCACCGGGGAATAACACCAATAAAAAACCATTTGTCTGTGACATTTGGGGAAAAAACCTTTCCCAAAGGATGCAGCCCAAAGACGCATCAGAGGGTCCACCCAATGAAAACCATATTTGTAAATTTTTGTAAAACCCTTTAAAAAGGAAAAATGATTTAAATTCTTACCAGAGTGTACACAAATGAGAAACCATTTGTTTGTGACTTTTTAAAAAAAACCCCTTCTCACGGGGAAGAGTCTAAGATATCACCAAAAGGAAACACCCCAAAGAAACCTTTTTGTCTGTGACTTTTGGGAACCTTTCCCATGTAAGCAGCCCCAAAGGGCGCATCAGAGGTTAAAATTGATGAGAAACCTTTTGTCTGTGACTTTTTGGGAAAATCCTTCCCAAAAGAAACAGTCTAAAGTCATCAGGGGTTCCACACCAATGAGAAACCAAAAAATTTTGGGAAAACCCTTTAAAAAGGGAGGCAGTCTAAGACTTCATCAAAGTCCCCACTAATAAATGATTTGGGGTTGTAACATTGTAAAAACCCTCAAAAAATTCCCGGGATCCACCAACAAAAACCATTTGTCTATGGTTTCTGTATTAAATTTTTTTTTTCATATGGAAGCAACTAATTAAAAGTAAAGGGGGACCCACAAATGAAAAAATTTTGTTTGTGTTTTTCTTCATTTTTTCCCATAGTTTCTGAGACAAACCCTTTTTTGGGGGTATTTTGTTCTTGAAACTTGCCCCACATTTTCATGTAAATTTATTTTTATTGTTTATTTTATCATTGTTATAATACAGTTTGCTATTTTTGTTTTTATAGAATGTATATTATATAAACGGTCTTCTGTTATTGTTTTCCTATATCCCCAGCAAAAACCCATCCAATACGGGGTGTTAAATGAACAAATTGGGCCCAAGTTTAAATAGGCCAAAAAAATTTTCGGTTTCGGGGTCATCCCCCGGTTTTAAAAAAATTTGGGTTCGGTGTTGTGTTTTTTTTTCCGAAAATTTTGTGCCCGGGTTTAAAGAGGCTCAAAATTGGCCAGATGTTCAAAACCCCAATGTGAAAAAGTTGATTAAAAAAACCCAAATTGTTTTCCCAATCAACCCAAGAAAAAAAAAAATTAAAATTTAAAAAAATGCTCCCGGCTGAAAAGACTTTTTTTTACTTGATGGGCCCAATGACCTCCAAATGAAGAGGGTCTATCCATTGGAAGACCTAGTGCTTTTTCCTGTGTAATCTTTAAATTTTTATTCAAGGTTTTATGTTAAACAACCCAACCCAAAAATTTCTTTTTTAGCTCAATATGTTTAAAAGTATAAGTCACAAAAAGGAAAAATTTTCTGAATTTTAAAAAAGGGAAACGAAATATTTTGGTTATGATAACTGTTAACCTCCTCTACTACTACAAGGGGGAAAATCAGGGAAAATTTTGATATACGCCCAAGGGGATATCTGGTGCCTTAAAGGGGGGAATTCGCCCTGATTAGGGGCAGACTTGGGGACATGGAATTAGTCCCCGGTTTTTTAAATTTAAAAACAGTGACTGAAAATTACAGGCTCATTTCTGCAACAACGGTTTTGGCCTTATCATGTGGGGGTTTTTTGGGGTCCTTTTTATTCTAAAAATAGCATTCTGATTTTATTTATTGGGCGATGCTGCCCCTTTAAAAAATCAAACATTGTCAAACCTATAGGTTTAGTTTTTAAGGGGAGATAAACAAAAGATTTAATTTTTTCCCCCCTTTTTTAAAAACCCACGTAGGGGTTTGTAAGTACATTTCCGTTTTTAAAAAGTAAAAACATTGTTTGGTATTGTTAGGGGGGGTCAAAAGACAGTAAAACCGGGCAAAAAACCCTGTTAAAAATTTTAACAGTCAAAACAGGAGTTGATTGGGTTTTTTACCTCTTTTGAAAAATTTCCAAGAGGGGCCCCTACTAGGAGAGTTGGGACCATTTTTGCAAAAACCCCATCCCGTTTAAACCCAAAAATTATCCCCACCCCGTGGTAGGGGTTTTGGGGGATAACCCGAAAAATCCAATATTGCGTTTTCCTTTTTTTGCTTACACATCGGAGAACCTTTTTAAATAGGTTTTTAAAGGGAAATCCATTTAAAAAAATTTTATCCGGGTTAAAAATTCCATTGTGATTAATCCAAAAATTTGAAAAAATTGAAAGTCTTTTTTAGTTTTGGAAGTAGAAAACTGAACACTTCAAAATATGGGAATTATATTGTGAATTTGGGGGGTAAAAATGTACCTGTTGTTTTGGCTCTAAAACAATCATGGAATGTAAAAAAAATCGTGATAATAGCTTCGATATTGTTTGCTAATATATAATGGATAAAAAAACGATATCGTCAAGCTCAACCAGTGGCAATGGGAAAATTGTCATATTTTCCAAAAAGTTTTCCCTTTTTTAAAGGGTAAAGGGAAATTAGTTGAATCAAAATTTCCAAATGTTCAAATTCTAATTAAAACTTACTTTTTTGTAAAGCTGATGGGTGAATCTCCCCAGAAAATTTTTTTATCTGCTGTAATTTTGTAGAAAAGTGAAATAATTTCCATTTTGGGAAATTTTGGGAAAAAGTACTTTTCATAAATTCCACATAACAATGATGTTCATTTTCACTATTTTGTATTAAAGACACAGTGTAGTAACAAATGTCATGGTTTTGGGTTTTTTTGTTGGGAAATATCTTTTATTCAAATAGAAGCATTTTGCCCTTTCCCAATTTTTCCCCCTTTAGTGTATATCTTTATTCAAAAAGGTAAGCAAACTCATATAAGTTTTGGGAAATATTACACATGATGTACAAAAATACTTTTCTTGAATGTATATCTTGATTCAAAGAGGGAAGCATAGGGCTAAAGGTTTGAACAGTCAACTTTCCTTTTGTACCTTCCTTCAATGTTTTATCTTTATTCAAAGAGTAAGCATACCCTTTAAAACAGGGGTTAGGGGTTTAAAGTGTAAAAAGGGCCCCCCCAATTTTGGGTATTATAATAAATACATGAGACTTGTATAACAAAAAAAAAAAAAGAAAAACATTTTGTATCAATTTTGATTCCTCTTCCTCCTGGATTGCAACATTTTTGTTGTTAAAAAAAAAACTTTGTCCTAATCAGTAAAAAAAAAAAGGCCTTAAAAAAGGGGACTCAGGGATGTTTATTATGAATACCCGGGTTTTTGTTTTTTTTTGAATGTCAAATCATTAATTTTTAATTAAAAATTTTTTCGTAGTAGTGCACTAACTGTGCTACCCGATGCTAAACACAATCATTACATTTTTTTGCCCCTTAACAGTTGGCGGGTGTTGCAGATCCACTGTTCGAAAAAGGCGATCCCCCGGGTCGCGGTGGCTTGCGTATGCCCAGTCGAACGTTCCCCTTTGGGGATGGGTCCATTCCTCAAAACGTTTTTGATGACCGGGGTCGCCTGTTCCCCGGACCTTTTGGGATTCCAAACAGAACCGGGGCTAACCGCCCCACTTTTTTTCGTCCCTAAGGTTCCATAATAAAAAACTTTAACCCTTTTCCCCCAAAAAATCACCCCCCATTGACTTTTTTCATTTTCCTCCCCCGCAAAGGGTTTTTTTTCAAATCAAAAATTTTCAAAGGGAATACCCAACCATGCAAAATTTTCAATAAATAAAACAAACAAATATTGTTCTAAGTTCCTTATATTGTATATTAAAACCCCCCTTTGGGGATTAAGTGAAAAATTGACACCCAACTCATGATGGGGTGATTAAAATGAAAAAAACAGTGTTATAAGTAAAAATAATACAGGGTTTTAAAAGATGTTTTTTTTGTTTCACTATTTACCGTTTTTTGAGCCCAATATGTTTTTTAACCCCACGAGGAGGTAGCCACTTACTTTTTCTAAACGGGGGAAATTTTAACCCGCTCTTTTTTTTCCTCCATGTTTTATGCTGTCGATTTTCCCGCCTCAATAAATATTTTAAATTTCCTTTATTTTTTTTTTAATTTTAGAAAGCTGCTTTGAGTGGGAAAATCTTCACCAATGATAAGCCCCTTTTATTATTTTTTGTTCCCCAAACCCAATCCAAGTCTCTAATGGATCTAACAAATGAAAAAACCCCCACACAGAAGCAACTAAAAAAGCGAAAAGGGTCCACTCCCAAAGAGAAACCATTTGTCTCAGACATTTGTGGAAAAACCTTCTCACATGGAAGCAGTCCAAGGCGTCTAGGGTACACACCAATGAGAGACCTTTTTCTGATATGTTGGAAAAAACCTTTCATGTAAAAAAAGCCCTTTGGGTTAACGAAGGGGCACACCAATGGGAAAACCCCTTTTTTCGGGGACATTTTGTGGAAAAACCTTTTCACGAGGAGAAAAGACGTCATCAGAGGGGCCCCAATGAGAAACCATTTTTCCCAGACATTTTGGAAAATTTTCTCCTGGAAGCAGTCTAAGAGCTATCAGAGGGGACACACCAATGAAAAACCATTTTTTCTGTGATATTTGTGGGAAAATCCTTCTCAAAAAGCAGTCTTAGGCGTATCAAAATTCCCCCAATGAGAAAAACCCTTTGTCTGTGACATTTGGGAAAAAACCTTTTCCAAAAAGGGAATCTAAAGGGGTATCAAAGGGTCCCACCAATGAGAAACCATTTGTTTGTGACATTTGTGGAAAAACCTTTCACGAGGAAACAGTCTAAAATTAACCGGGGGGTCCCACCAATGGGAAAACCCTTTTTTTGTGACATTTTTGGGAAAAATTTTTCACAAGGGAAAAGACTTAAGGCGCCCCCAGAGAATACACACCAATGAGAAACCATTTTCTGGGGACATTTTTTGGCAAATCCTTTCCTTAACAACTTTTATATTAAGGCCAGTCTAAAACGGGCCCTTTTAGGAAAGGGGGCCAAAAACACCAATGAAAGACCATTTGTCTGTGATATTTGTAAAAACCTTCTCGTAAAAAACAGTCAGAGCTAACAGGGGGGTAAAACCAAGGAAACCATTTGTCTGGGGACATTTGTGGAAAACCTTTTTACAAGGAGGCAATCTAAGGCGTCATCAGAGGTCCACACCAAGAGAAACCATTTTTTTTGAATTTGTGGAAAAAACCTTTCCCCGAGGAAGCAGTCTAAGACGTCATCGGAGGGAAAACCCAAAGAGGGAAAACCCTTTGTTTGTGACATTTGTAAAATCCTTCTCCGGGAAAAGACTTTGGGGGTCACCCGAGAATTTCACCAATGAAAAAACCATTTGTCTGTGACATTTGTGGCAAACCCTTTTCCCTTTGGGAAACGTCTAAATGTCATCAGAGGGGCCACACCAATGGGGAAACCCCTTTTTCTGTGACATTTGTGGCAAACCTTTCCCCACAAAGAAACAGTCTAAAATGTCATCAGAGGTCCACCTGAAAAAACCCTTTCTTTGTAAAAATTTGGAAATCCTTTGAAGGAGGCAGTCTAAAAAACGTCATCAAAAGTCCCACACCAATAAATGACTCGGGGGTTTTAACATTTTCCAAATAATCCTCACAAAAAACTACCCAGAGGGTTTACCAATGAGGAAACCATTTTTCTTGGTTTTTGTAAAATCCTTTTTTTTATTGGGAAAAAAAATAATTAAAAGTCTCAGATGGTCCACACCAATGAAAAAACATTTTTTGTGACATTTTCTTCTTTGTTCTAAGCTGGGTTTCCCAAAACAATAGCCCATTTTTTGGGGGTATTTTTTTTTTGAAACTTTTTAATTTTTTTGTAAATTTATTTACATCATTGTTTTTTTTCCCTTGTTATAAACAGTTTAATATTTTGTGTTTTTTTAGAATGTATATTGTATAAACAGGTCTTCTGTTAGGGTGGGCTTCTATCCATGTATACCCCTCCCAAATTGGGGGTTAAAAGAACACCAAAAGGGGAAGGGGTTTTTAGGCCAAAAAAAAATCTCTGGTTTCGGTCATAGCTTCCTCAAAATTGGTTTTATGTTGTGCTTTTTTTTTTTTGTTTGTTTTTTTTCCCCAGGAAAATGTGACATGGCTAAAAAAGGCGCACAAAATGTGAAAAAAATCAATTAAAAAAAAATTGGCAGTATTCCCAATAATTCAGCAATTTTAAACAAAATTTAAAAAAGCTCACGGGTGATAAAGACTTTTTTGATGGGCCGTGATCCTCCCAAAAAACGAGAGGTTTTATCCATTGGCAAAGACTATAGAGCTTCTCGGGGAATCTTTTCTTTGATTCAAAGGGATAATTTTAAAAAACCAACCTGGGCTAAGTTTTTTAGCTCAATTTTTTAAAAGTATACAAGTCATGAAAAGGGAAAAGAAGTTTTTTGAAATTTAAAATAAAAAAAGGGAAAATTTGTTTTAGGAAACTGTTAATCCTCCCGCTACTAAAAGGGGCAAAATCACAAATTTTAAAAACTAGGACTTGCCGGTTTTCTAATTTCCCAAAGGGGGAGTATTTATGATTTAAAAACTTTCACAGGACATGGAAATTTATGTCCAGTTTAAGATTAAACCGGGGACAAAATTCAAACTCATTTCTGCAGCAGCAACGGGAATGCCTTATCGCGTGGGGTATTATGGGGGTCACTGAATTTTCTAAAACTGGGATTCTGATTTTATTTATCTTGACGAATGCCCCTTTAAAAATTTTAACATTTTTCCCAAACCTTCATGTAGTAAGTACATTTAGGTTTTTTGTAAAAGCATTGTTTGGTATTGTTCGTGGTTAAAATGACGGGAAAACCAATCCAAAAAAACCCTTTTTAAAATTTTGGGGCAACAGTCAAAAACAGGACGGTTTTTTCCTATTCAACTTTTCCCCCTAAAGGGAGCTATACTGGGGGTAATACTTTTTGCCAACTAAAATCAAGTTTGGTTTTTAAAAATTTTCCCCATAAGTAAGGGTTTTAGGGTAATATATCGGTATTGCGATAACTTTTTTTTTTCTTAGGCATGAGAACCTTTTTTAAAACATGGTATAACCGGAAAAACGCGATTAAAAAAAAACCCATTCTGAGTCAAGTCAAAACCCTTTGGGAAAAAAAATTAGAACAATCTTTTTTGGGTTTTTGGAAAGGGGAAGCAAACGAAACTACTTCAAAAAGCAAACGAATTATATTGTGGGCATTTGGGGGGCATAACCGTTTCCCCCTAAAAACAATCATGGAATGTAAAAAAAAATCAGGGTAATATTTAAAACCAATATATTTTGCTGATATAGCATGGATAAAAAAAACGATATGGGGAAACTTTAAACCCGTGGAAAATTGTCATATTTCAAAATGAGTTTTCCTTTAAAAGGGTAAGGTATGGTTGGTTGAATCAAAAATTTCCCAATGTTTTAAAATTTTAAAGTAAAAAATTACTGTGTAAAACGATGGATGATGAAATTTTTCCCAGAAAAAGATTTTTTTTCTGTTTTAATTTTTAGAATTGAAAATTTCAATTTAATTTTGGAAAAACTACTTTTTTCCAAATTCCACCCCCTTTTCCAATTTTTTTAATTTAAAAACACAGTGTAGTAATTTAACATTTCTTTGGTTGGTTTTTTTAATGTATGTAAATATCTTTATTCAAATAGAAGCAGTTTTGTCAAACATTTCCCAAGTTTCCCTTAATTTTATCTTATTTAAAGAGAAGGGAAACCCTAAAGCAGTTTCCAAAAATTTCCAATGTTGACCTTCCTTCCCAAAGTATTCTTGGTTCAAAGAGAGTAAACCCTATCAAGAAACAGTTTTCCAACACAAATTTGTACCCCTTCAATGTATATCTTGATTCAAAGAGAAAAGCAATCAAGCAGTTTTGGGGTATTACCAACGTTGGAATTTTTCCCTTTAATGTTTTCTTGATTTAAAGAGGGAAGCATACTCCTTTAAAAAAGGTTTTGGGCCCAAAAACCAATTTCTTCCTTCCAATGTTTTCTTGGTTTAAAAAGGAAGCATACCCCTGAACGGGTTTTCCAACATTATCAATTTGTACCTTCCCTTATTTATTCAAAAAAAAGTAGTATACTATAGGCAGTTTTGTAACATTACCAATGTTGTCCTTAATTTTCAGTTTTCTTATTCAAAAAAGAAAACATACTAATAGAAAATGTTTCCAACATTCCAATGTTGTACCTTCCCTTTTTGTATAATATTAAACTTAAAAACATTCTGTACCTTTTTCTTTTTTTTTGATCTTTTGTCTACATTTTTCTTTCACTTGGAACAATTTTTTTTTTATTTAGAAATCCAAACGAGCCTTCTACCAGCACTGGCATTATTTTTATTATTTAATTTTTTTTTAAATTTTGGGGGTTGGCTTTTTAGCCGAAAAACTATTTAATTTTCCCCTTTTTTGGTGTTGTTTTTAAAGGAACAACTTTGGTTTTTTGGTTTTTTGGTTTTTTGGGTTTGGGGCCCAAACACCCCTTTAAAAAATTTCTTTTTTTTCTTCTTCTTCTTCTTCTCTTTGGGGCCAGAACAAAAAAATAGTTCCCCCGTTCCAAAAACTAAAAAATTGACACAAGTTAGACTAACATGTAGTTTTTGTAAAATTGTGGGCCCTCATAGTGAGATCATCAGATATCAATTTCATAAATCAAAATTTTTAAAATTTTCAAAAAACATACCCCATGAACCACAAACGATATTTTAAATGCCCATGTTATAGATCTTTTAAATTTGATTTTTTGTAAAAGAAGGGGGCCCCAATCCAACCTCTCCTTCCCGGGCGAAAAAGTTGAAAATTTTAAAATTTCAAAAATCATATCTCATGAACCAAGGGAAAAAAACACCTTTGCATCTTTAAAATTGAACTATGTCACATTTCTTTCCAAAAACATGACCCCAATTTGACGTCTCCTTCCGGGCGAAAAAAAAATTTAAATGAACAACTATTCGGGTTGACAGCCATAATGTGTGAACGGCCTTGACGGTCACTAATACACCTGAACATATCGGCCTATAGTGTTTTACATGTATGTACATGTACAATGTACATGCCTCGTAAACACATTCACTGCAGTATCTAATTAGCATATAATACCTTCGTAGGAAGACCGCACAGCGACAGCGGTGGTAGAGCTAGCTGTTACATTTGTAGGTCATGCCCCGCCATGCATGGGCAGGAACAACAATGCTTACCTCGCTGTCGGGCCGTCTGCGAAAATGCGTGCAGAAAATGTACTAATGCATTTGTCTTATGTCTAGCATGTAATCCAAATTGTTTTCATTTTCGGAAATGAGTTGGACAAACTAGTTTCTTTCACGTGCAAGTGGATGGAAGAAAAAAGCGGTTGAGTGTGATATTGCCAATAAACCATGTCTAACCATGGAGCAAGGAATGGTCTAGCGCTGGGGCTGGAGCTAACGTACAACATATGCATAATATGTGGGAATGCGGTGGCGGTCTAGCGCACGAACTCAAGTTCTGGTGTTGCCAGAAAGCAGGGTGTGGGTTGAGCCAGTCGTGACCTTGTGTCCTTGAGCAAGATATTAACCATAATTGCCGTCCTTGGATGGGACGTTAAGCCGTGGGTCCGTGTACTAGATTAAGTAATGCCGTAAGAGACAGAACACTTATCGTGGAAGTGTAGGGGTTTACCGGGGTTTTTGGTTCACTTGCAAGCGCCCTTGTTTACAGGTCTCCTCAGGCTTCGACTTACAGTGCTAAGTGTGCTTTTCTGAGGCATCCTTGGTTTCATTACCGAAATGATTAATAATAATAATAATAATAATAATAATAATATATTATTATAAGCCGTGGCGGTGAACAACTCAGAATCTCTGACTCTGTTACAGCATGGGTAAACAGGTAACATAGGAATTATTTTTTTAAAAAAATTTGAAAAATATCTGGACCTAATCAGACTACATTTTTTTTTAAATAGTTGGACTTATATGAAAATACCCCTTGACAATTTAACATTGGTCAGATTTTTAATATTTTAATCTCCCCATTCGTCTTCCTTCAATATATGTCTTTTTTTTTGGCATATTATTGTCATATTTTTTAAAGTAAATTTAAAAAAAGATTTCCCTGATTATTTTAATAGTTATTTATTCCCAAAAAAATTGACCAACTAAATAAAAACTTAATTCCCCAAACCCCCAAACCATCAAAATCCTCAAGGGCCCCTTTTTGGGGGAAAAAAAACCCCTTTTAAAATGGCATTTTTTATTGGCGTTTATCGATATTAAAAATCCCCTTTTGTAGTTCAAAAACCTAATTTTGTACTGAAAAAATTAATTTGGGTTGGAAATCTAAAGATGTTTATTCATAACAAAATTTTTGGGGCAGTTTAATTTTTTTATTATACAATAAAGATGGGTGTACCATTTTTTTTTTATTTAATTTATTTGGATGAATAGCCGACATTCTAAAATTATACCACTTGATTTAAGTTCGGGGGTCCCTCTTTGAGTGGTCAAATCTCCATGCCTTTTGCAGGGCTGAAAAAGAAATGAAAAGCGGAAACATAAAGGTAGGCAAATTTTTTGAAACAGGGGTGGGAATGTGTATCGGGGAACAATTTTCTTTAAAATAAAACCAAAAATTAATCTTACCTAACCGGGAGTAGAACATATGGATGATGGACATATACTTCAAATTATTCAGGATATTTATTTCCTGAAAAATCAGGCATTTTTCAATGACTTTCTCAGTCATGTCAGTCTGATCTTTAGTTATTTTGTTTTTTCGTTTCTTTCATCTGTTTCCCTTGTCTTTGTGTTTATTTTTTAATTTTTCACTCTCTTTTTGTCTACAATCCCCTTTCCCCCTTACTCCTTTTCCCTCTATTTCTATTAAATATTTTAATTCTTTCTTTACATATTCAGGTAAATTTAAAGGGGCGTTAGAATAAGAACAGAGAAGAAAACCCTGGGCTTCATCAGGTTACCCCCGACAAACCCAAAAATTGAGAAAAACGTAAGTATTACAGTGCCAAACCGATTACATAACTGTTTGAAGCAAAACGGAAAAAGAGGGTTACTTTTTCAAATCAAAATAAAGATCTTTTGGGTTTGAAGTTTCTATCTTTCTTTGCTAAATTTAGTATGTACCCCTTTCGCAAAAGGAATCCATCGATAAATACCTTTTATACAATGATATAAATAAAATTCTGTGAAAAGTCATCCAGAGAATAATAAAAACAATAAATTCTTTTTTCCCAAAGTCAACATCTAAGTTATCAATTGTGTACAAAAGTGGAGGGTTGACTGGGTTGCCCCCATCTAAAAACCGTCGAAAATACATTTCAACCTGGTAATTCATAGATCATTTAAAGAATACAATTGATTTGGGGAAGAAATTTCTCACTGCAAACTGGTATAGAGCGTTGGTAGAAAATTAGACAAACTGATACAGAAAAAGTGAATGCTGGAAAAGCGAAGATTTTTTGGGTGTATCTTCACACAGCTGTTATATAATACATTTTTAATGAAAAATAAATATTACATCCCCTATCAACGATGACTTATCCGCAGCCCTTTTCAAAAGGGGTAATTTTCAATCCCCCGCTTTGTTCATCTTACACTGGACATATTCATGACCCATTGAAAGTCTACTCGTTGAGATGATATTCCCCTTTAACCATTATCTTTAATTTTTTTTTTTTTTTCTACCAGTAAAATTTTTTTTTTAAAATTGTTAAAGGTTCAACAATCTACCCAAAACCAATTAATCCGGGACTACGGGTTTCCCTTTTTAAATATTTAGTACTTCAGAAAAAATTAATATTTTTCATTCAAATTGATAAAGTTTGGATAACCTTTTTTATACCCGGAAATGGATTATTTTTTGATGGTGCAAAAATGGAGGGAAAAAGGGGTATCATCATGCCATGAAAAAATAAACAAAAGTGTCATACAAAGATAATTTTTTTGCTTTTCCTTTTTTAAAAAACTTTTAATTGTTTTATTAACGAAGAATTTTTTATCTTTAAATATTTACACAAAATTTTGACAAAAACCAATACTTTTTAAAGTGAAAAAAGATTTCAAATTGGTTTTTATAGGCGGGGTTAGATACGGGGTTCCCCAAAAGAGGGGGGGCTCAGGCAAGGAGAGGGGGATGAAATAAACCCCAAAGTATTAAAATTATGGCAATTTATAAGTTTTCACATGATCAAATTGGAATACACCCCCGACCCCAAGCCCTCCCTGGGGAATGGGTGGGGGCGGGGGGGGGGGGTGAGGGGGGGTCGGCGTTCGGGGGAGCAGTGGGTTCAGACCTTTTATTCGGGGCAAGTTTTTTTTAAACTGGTTTTTCTTTACAATAAAAACAAAAACTAGCCCTTTAAACATTAATTTAAAAACCCCCATTAAAATGTACAGTTTTCTAAGAATGCGAAGAGGTATTTTTCTGTCATGTTCAAATGCAAATATCTGAAACTAAAATTTTGTGGGTTTTTATGAATTTACATGTAATTATTAAACTGTTTCTGCTCATTTGATATCGCCCCAAAAACTCAATTTCTGAATCATTTTCATTGCAGCTCCATAGCCTGGTCTAGTAGTCTGAAGCCCGTCACATGCTGAACTTAACCCCCCCTTATTCTTGTCATCCCCGCACCCCGGATCAATTTTTTATCTGGCGTTTCTGAAAAAACCATATTTCCAAGTTAACAATTAATGTCTTTTAAACAACTTTGGTGTTCGTCAAACATGATGAACAACCAAACACCTTGAGGAGCACTCTACTCACGACTAACATGCCTGCAAGTTCTTTGAATTAGCTATTGAAAAACCTTTAAACCTGAACATTGATTTTTTAAATTTGTAAGTGAATGAGAATTTGCTGCAGAAAAAATAGCTGCCTGGCCTTCATCAATGCCCCCCCCATTTACTGTAAAAATGGGCGTTTTTAAAAGGTTAAATTTCTTAAATTTTTTTTTTCTAACGGGGAAAAAAGACAAATAATCTGATAATAAAAAAGCTTTTAATTCATAGTACATTAAAATGGGGTTTTTTTCTGCAATTACTATTAAATACAAACTTATACAATGTTCATAACAACATTTGGATTCATTTGCTTTTTAAACAACTTTGGGATACCATAACCAGTAAAAAGGCCCCCCAAACATTGATTTTGTTTTTTTCAACCTCTATTTTTTTTTTTTTTTGGTGTTCGAGCTGGCGCGAACAACTATTATATTTTCCCTTTTTTTTTTTTTTTTTTTTTCACTTCTCCTTCTTCTTCTTTTCTCCATCAAAATAAATTAACAATTTCACAAAACCCGAATTTCCCACATATAAAGACCTTATCATTTAGATGAATCTAGACTTTTTCTCAGGGCGTAGTGACGTCATCAGGTATAAAAAATGACCTTTTGCTATCGACGATATCAAAATATATAAGCTATGATTTCTTCTGGCATCTGATAGATCAAGGCAGGCAACATTTAAAAAGTTAACGAAAAAATCGTCTGACATTTTTTCCCGGTCTACCGGGGGTAAAATTTTAATTTTTTTTTTCCCAAAATTCCTTTTCGGGGCCCAAAAACCCCATTGACAACCACCAACACTCGTGGTTCTGGGGCCCTTAAACCATAATGTGGTCATTTTTGTTTGCGTCAACAAGGGGGGTTACTTATTTTTTCACTATATAAAGAAAATGTATATAATTAAAATTTCCCCTTTCCCCCAGATTTTTTGTGCACATGGTCGAAAAAGAAAAATTTCCAATTCATTGAAAAATCATCAAATCAACCCAAAAATTTTAATTTAAACCCAGTACAAATCAAAATCAAATTTCAATTTGGGGGCCGTTATTCAAATTGGGACATTAATTTTTCAACTGGGGCCCTCCCCTGTGAATTGGGGTAAAGTCAACGTTTTCAGACTTTTTGTGTGATCATAGTACCATCAAAAAAAGTAGGTTCTTTTTAAAGTTGTGGGAAAATTTGTACTTTTTGGGAAACCAAATGGAAAAAATTTGACTGCAGAAGGAGAAATCCGAGTTCTGCTATCAATCTCGGTATTGATTTTAAAAGATGACAAAATGTTTGAATCACCCCTCCCCGGACCATTTTGGGTTCCCTACGAGTCCAAACTTTTCTGTGACATCATGGCCCGGAGAAAGGAGCGCCCAAAGTTAAAAAGTGAACAACACAGGTTAGATTTTGGTTTGTGAAAATTTTTTTGGGGGGTGGGGGGGGATTTTTTTACCTTTAAAAAAAATGAAAATGGGCAAAGAAACAGGTTAAAATCAACGGCCTGCACCTCTTATATTTCAAAACCCTTTTAAATTTTATTGAACATTCAGGCCTATTCTTTTTAAAGTTTTTTGCTGAGCCGGGCGACCATAAATTTTTTCGTAAATTTCAAGTTTTTATTATTGGGAAAAGGAAAAACATGGTAAATTTTTTCCAAAATAGGGGGGATCTAATCTACTTCATAAAAAAACCCCAAAACCCCTTTGGGGAAGTGTGGTTTTTTCCTCTAAATCCAAAACCTTTTTCAAATTTTTTTTTTTAAAGGTTTTTGGTTAAATAGTTAACTTGCATACATTAGACTATTTCGGCTTTTGACTTGGGTCGGGGAACAGTTGCCCCTTTCTGTTTTCCATTAAATCTTTTTTAATTTGTCTTTTTGGGGTTGGGGAAATTTGCCAAAGTAAAACAGTCGACGGGAAATTATTTGTGAAATTTGCACATGTTGTTTAAAATTTAATTTAAAACCCTTTCTCTTAAACTTAGTTAATGCCATTCTTTGAATCCGATTTGTATTCAAACCCAGTGAAATTTTTGGAAATTTTTTTAAAAGCCAATCAGAAGCAGCTCTTTTGGGCTTTTTTCAGGGGAGAATTAAAAAAAAATCCTGAAAACAATCATCCTTTTTTGATAATACAAACAAAAAAATACATGCCTATGCTCTGACAGTTGGGCAGAAGATGGCGGGTGGGGGTCTATCAATTAACATTTTTTTTTTGCTAAAACAATTTTTCACTCATGTTTAGGGCGGAAGACACTTTGGATCAAAATTTCTATAATTATCAGGGGTAAAATTTATAAACCAGTAATGGTAATAGATTGTAGACCATGCCCGGGTTCCCGGGGAAACTGGGCACGTGGAGGCCAATAGGGGCCCTGGTTTCAAAAAAAAAAAAAAGAAAAAACATCGTCTAGTAGTATTGTGTGGGCCCGTGGTGAATTTTGCCCGGGCCTTTATGATGATCCGTCCCTGTTGACTACAATTGTAGACTGATGACTTTCCCCTGGTACCCTGCTGGCTGAACGAATTTTTTTTTTGTCCCCATTTCTCCTTCTTGTGTTTCGGGTTTTTTCTTTCTTTGTTTTGTCCATATGTCCTGATTGACTTTTTTTAAAACATCTGACTTTTTCTGGGCTGAGGTTAAATCAGTTTTAATAAATATTTACTTTGATAAACTTGTTTAATGTTAAAGTTAAGTGAAATAATTCTTTGATTATACAGTACAATTTAAGTGTATAAATGAAATGTCCCTTCACTTTTTGAATATTTTTATTTTCCTTTTGTCCCAGGCCCCGCATAACAAAAACCCCGGGAATGTTCTGGTTTTAGCAGTTTGGTGACAGCTATCCCTGACAGATCTTCTGAAGGAAGGGGCAAGACCATGGATAAGAAACCATGTTCCCAATGGTGTTTGTTATGTTGGGGCAAAATTCGAGATGGTTAGGAAAAGATCATTTGGTTAATAAAATTTAGCAGGTTAAAGGGGGGCCTACAGCTGCCCCCGGGGAAAACAATTCTCCTTGAAAATTGATGGAAAATTTGGGAAAAACTTAGTACATCGAGTGCACAAACAAAACAAATTCATTGGCAAGAAGAGCAGACCCTCACTCCAATTTTAAGCTGGATTAGGATGATTTGGGAAATTGCTGATGATTGATCCGGCGGCCTTTAAAAAAAAACTTGTTGGGGCTGAATAAACTGTTTTGTGGTAAAAACAGAGAAATCCGTGTGCTCCTATGCACATGGAATTTTAAAAAAACGACTTCACAGACCTTTCCTCAGTTGATTTTTTAAGACCTTAAACGAAGAATGAGTGCATATTTTGAAACATTGTCTGCTGAGGACCCGAAGATTTGTTGGAAGAATCAACATCGGTGATGCTCAATGAAGATGACAACACCAACATCACAGGATGATGCCCGAACTCAAAGTCCCAATGCAACTAAGGTTTTAAATCCCTGCATTTTGTATCACAAGGATAATTGATTGGGTGATAAAATTTTAAAATCATAAAACTGTAACTTTTGGCAGGCCCGTGAAAAAATTAAAAATAACAAAAAATAAGACCCTCTTCAGATTCTGTTTTTTTTTTAGCCCCAACTCCCCACAAAACAATTTCCCTCCGACATTTTCTGACACAACTAAAAAATTTGGAAAAACTGTTATAGTCCTTTCTAATGAAATGAAAAATATTGCCAAGATGCTACAGTTTTTTGTCTGTGTGACATCAGTCCTTTCAACTGCAGCTTCACCCCTGTTTTTGCTCCTTTTGATCATTTTTTTTTTTTTTTTGAATAGGGAAAATAATTTTATAAAAAAAATTATTAGGGGTTGCAGGGGTTTCCCGTAAAAATTTTTTTAGAAAAAGGGTGAGGGTACATATTTCTTGGTACCCCTCTGGTCTTGTGTTTGGGGGGGCAAATAAAAATCATGCCCCTCCCCCCCCCCCAATTTTTGGCCAAATTTTAAAGTTTCAACCCGGCTATATTGGATATGGCTTCTACTATTCTTTGGGCATGAAAAAAAATTAAACAGAAAAAAAAACGGGGTTTGGCATTTCAATTAAACATTTTATTTTAAAAACAAACAACAGGGAAAAATTTTTAAAACCGTAATTTTTACTTTTTTTTACAAAAAAAAAATGTGTCTGCGGGGAAAGATTTTTTATGAATAATTAAAAATAGTTTTTTAAAGTCATCGACATATTTTTATTACCCAAAAACAATTTTTTTTTGATAACGTTTTCTTTACCGGGTGGGCCATTCCCCTCAAAAAAAGGGCAATAGGTTGAAAACAATTTCCATTTTAAAAAGAGGGGTGTAGATGAGGATTGTGGGGGCAGGGGGAATCTGGGGGGGGTTCCCTTTTTTAAAATCAACCATAAAAAATCAGACGACATATTAACGTGGTGTCCTCCCTTTTTCCCCCCGATCTCCCCCGGAAATGATGATGGTAGAGATGATGGGTTGGGGTGCAGGTTCTGGGGAAGGGTTCCAGAGGGGTGGGAAAGTAAATCAAACCTTCGAATCAAAGCTAAAAATTGTTGCATTCCTTTAAAAAAAAAGGGTGGGGGTTACCGTCTTTAGGAAACCTTTCTCCCCGTTTTTTTTCCTTATCTCTGTCCCAGACCCCATTTCATATTTCAGTACAGGGGAACATTTATACATGGAAAAAAAAAGGGTTTTAAAAGGATTGTCTTTACATAGCTTAAATTTTCACAAACAAAGCATGGGGACAACCCCTCCCCTCCCCCCCCATCTCCAAAACCCTACTCAAAATTCCACCACCTACCCCAAGGTTGCATGGGCAAACACCACATTTCTTTTGCTTGAACTTTTGAAAAATATCAACTGGGCAATTAGGTGCTTTCATATGCACCTTTCTTTTTCTAAACGTTTTAATTTCCCCAAAAAAATTTTTCGTTTTTCCCCTTGGGATAAAATGTTTTGGTTCAGATACATATTAGCAGTTAAATATTCTCACAGGTTTAAATGATTTTTTTTGGTTTTGGGAAACTTCAAAAATGTTTAAATTTTAGGTCGGTGCATTTCTTATTCCCCGGTTTCTTTTGTTTTTTGGGGTCTTGTTACTTTTTAAGGGACCTGAATAACGTTATAATTCTGTGCATGAAATCTTTTTGACATTATGATTTTCAAAAAAAATTTTTTGACGTCATCACGTTACAGCGCCTTCAGCGATATCTTTTAACCTTTTTGGTCAGTACTCATTTTACGATCTTAAGTCACATTTTTAATGATCATTATGGGGCCAATTCCGTCCTTTCCCCCAGTTTGTCAAACTCTGAATTTCTAGTTCTTTTTCTTTTTTTTTTCTTGGGGCACTATCAGGTTTTCTGGGGCCCGGGGCACTAAAACGCCTGGGGTTTTTTGGCCCTTTTCTCCAAATTCACGGTCGGGCGGGGGCCTGTTTGCCCCGCTCTGCTCCGATAAATCCTATGACCCCTGAAACATTGGAACAGTGGTGTTGACATTGACACATTCGGACGGGGTCGAACCGCGAAAGATCAAAAAAAAAGGGAAAATTGGTAAAACACGTGTAAGCAATATTTTTTTTATCAAAGGGATAAAATAATAACAATCAGTATAGATTCATATAGATTCTTTGATTTAACTATTCAGTGCAATGTTTTTTTTCTTCTAAAAACAACTAAAGTGCACGTTTTTTTTAAATCTTATCCACCCTAAAATGGGGCAAAAGACAGGATCATCTTAACAATAATCAATGGGGGTTGTTTGTTTTGTATACAATCAAAAAATGTTCAAAATTTTGTTTTTTAAAAACGTAATACAAAAATAATGAAACATTTTAAAAAAAAATCGTTCATGACATATCATTGTACACAAGATTTTTCCAAAAAAAAAGATATAGTATTTGGACCTGATGTTCAAAAATTCTTGAAATAGAAGGACCCCTATTTTTTTCCCTTTTGTACAACCGGTTGGCCCCTTTATGGGCGGACAAGGTCGTTTGGGTGACGAAATCTTATTTTTAAAAAAATTGTTTTTTCGAAATAAATATCCTGGAATAATTTGAAGTATATGCCCATCTTTCCCCATTATTTCTCCGTATACTACAGGGTTTCAGTTAAAAATTTTTCCTCCAAATTTCTAAATTTTATATCAAATTAAAGGTTTTGATGAAAAAATAAAAGGTTTTAAATCAAGAAAATCAAAGGGTAGTTTTGGGGAATCCTGTTTAAAATTTAAAGTATACCTTCGATGGGCCGTCCCTACCTGTTCTCTAATCAACAAACGTTGAATCAGCCTACACACACCGTGATACCCCGCGTTGTTCGTTCCCTCATAAAATTTTTAAAAAAATTTTAAAAAAAACTCTCCGCTCAAAACTAAACAAAAACGTCAAAAAATTTCCTATATATTTTGGAAATTTTTTAAACATTAACAAATTCAAAAAATTGCCCGTTTTAAAAGGGAACTTAAATACTTTTGGAAAAAATGAAAAAAATTTTAGCTAATTTATTGTAATTTTCTCCTTACTCCATATTAATAATCCCTCCCCGATCTTTCATTATATTTACCTGTGCATTCCCATTATTTCTCATTAGTGTTTTTCCCGTCTTGTTTTTTGTTGGTAACATTAATATATTTCTTTTTGTGTAATTTTGCATCTAGTTGTATTTACAGTTTGTTAGCTCAGATAAAATTTCACATTATTTTGGGGTCTCCCCTCGACAACTTGCTTTTGGAGACCTCCCCCCTTAAACACTTTGTCACATTGGCCTTTTTTTTAATTACATGTTTATTGTTTTGATTTTGTTTTTTTATTGGCCTTATTCTCAATTTGTTGTGTTCATTGGTGGAAAATAAACTGAAACTGACCTGAAACTGAAAAGGTGAAATTTAAATTCAGACACCCCTCTTCCTTTTAACATAAATTTCCCCCGAAAAAACAGTGTTTACATCTCTTTTAAAGGTTGTAAATAGTTTGGAATCGGCAACATGGGTAAAAAGCCCTTTGACCAAAAAACCCCTTTTCCCTGTCAATTAAATTTTGATGGGGAGACGCTCCCCGTGGATGCCCCCAGGGGGCCAAATTTTCGGGCTTTGCGATCTCGGAACCCGGGGAAAGGCGGGCGGGGGTGGTTTTCGAACACCTGGCTTTCCACGTACTTCCGATTGCCATGTATTTTATTTTTTGTTGGATAGCGAAATATAAACTTTCCCAAAGGCTTACATTAATTTGACGGTAAAAAATAATATAATTTTGTTTAAAATTTTTATGTTTTTTTTTAGGGCGCTTTCGTGTGGAGGCTTGGTCAAACCTCAAACTAAAACCCCTACTACTAGGTAAGATTACATTATTGTTATATCAGGGCAGATTAAAATTTCATGAAAAAAGTGATGCAAAAAAAAATTTTTGATAGAAAAATAATTTTTTTTCAATCTGTAATTTTTATAAAATTTAAAAAACTTAAATTTCAGTATGGTGTGCACAGGTGGTGTTGTTTTTAAAACT
>CM055831.1:30799419-30852213 GCA_029582265.1 Zoroaster sp. YZ-2022
TCCCCCCGGGCTCAACGAGCAAGGTATTGATTGTGCGACACGCGGCCCGCGCTCGGGTGATGCATGCCGCCATCTTAGCTTATGCTCGCTCGCTAATTTTACAGACACAGTTAGACCGACTCGCTTTCACCGCTTTCGTTTTGATTTTTTCCTCATTAAATTACAGTTTTTAATGGATGATCAGTTTCGTTTATTTGCGGTGTTGTTGCTATTGCTACTAAAGGATCTGAAAAAATATCACTGTCTCTTTACACATTCCCCAATTTGACCAACGGTCTTTATTGGTAATACGTTCATACAAAAAAGCCTACTATTCCCATAAAACTCATTGTCCAATGGGTAAATTTTGGAAATAGTCAAATCACGGATTCACTGTATTTCAATTTGTACAACAAATACATCTTGGAAAACAAACACAAAAGTCAACAAAGATGTGGCGTCACTGAATGGGTTTGCACCATCGTATTTACTACCTCGCATACAACAGCAGCAGCTTGACCGTATCGTACAAAAGAAATGCGTAAACAACCATAACAACACTAAACCTTAAGTGTACTATAATTTCATGACAAAGAAAATACAAAATATGGATATACAAAATGATTTTCAAATACTAATGAAAACCGTGGTATTATGATAAAAAAAACACGAAAGCCTGATGAGGAAGAGAGCAGGTGGAGTGTATGAGTGCGAAATGGTGGCTTATGTGGTTAAATGCGCCGACAGTTGTTGCATGCCAGAACAGGGATGCAAATGCCAAGTACCATTCAAATCGTGTAATGTTCTTTTGTGCACAGAAATGCTTGTATTCGATGTTGGAACCAGTGTAATAAGGGACGCTCTCATTGCATAACCAACACTGGTTGTTTACAAACTTTACCGCGGTTTATTTTTTTCAACTCGCGCTCCAGTCTGTTTGATTTCAGACCGGAAGTCGGTGGGTCAAATTGCGGGGTCTGATCCTGCGTTAACGCTCATTATTCACGTTTTTGATCCACCTTGCAGGATCAGATCCTCCTTTGATCCCGCAATAAAGGATCAAAAGGAGGATCAGATCCTGATCGCTCTTGCGTTCACACTAGCTGTTGATCGCCCTTTGATCGCCCTTGCAGGATCTGATCCTCCTTTGATCGCCCTTGCCGGATCAAGTGTGAACGCGGCCAATGTGTATCAATAAACTTCCACAATGATTGTTTAATAACCAATGCAGCCAACAAGAAAGTCTACAACAACCAAATGGATGGCAAATTCTTCCAAAATTGCTGGTGATATTTTTTAATTATTGGTTTTGGTTAGCTGGTTCGAAAACTGCAGTTTTGCTTGGTTGACCGTCCCATCAGTAATTTATTGTCAATAGTAAGAAATCTCAATCCCTATAGAGTAGTGGCACAAACTTCAGCCTTAAATCTTCACTTCTTTGACATACATGTAAGATAATTCTTGTAATTGTAGATGGCACATTGGCACATTGGCACAATATGCTACATATAAATGCATAATAATAATAATAATGTGTGGACTTATATAGCACACGTATCCACCAACTAAGTGGTGCTCAAGGCGCATTATATTATTACCCCTGCTCATAAGGCTCATAAGGCTCATAAATCATTCCTGAAACCATCTCAGCTCCCTGGGGAGTATACAGCTCAATTGCTGCCATTACAGCGCATATAGGGCTAATCAACCAACTCTGCCCTCACAGGTACCATTTTAACCCCTGGGTGGAGAGAAGCAATTATGGTTAAGTGTCTTGCTCAAGGACACAAGTGTCACGGCCGGGAATCGAACCCACATTCTGCTGCTAACATCAGAACTTGAGTCCGGTAAGCTAGACCGCTCGGACACGACACACTCAATCCCTTTATGCTGCATAATAGTTTTGAACGCGTAGATCATGTTGGACTCCTCCATTGAGTATCACATCAACAAATATGACATGAAGTGTGTGCTCAAATGAAGCATCAAATTCCAAGTAATATTTACATGTATTGTATGATCATGGTAACATCTTGTCTAATAACATTTCTAAAAATGTTGGTGTATACATGCATAATGAACCACAAACATTTCTTACCAAACAAGATCTTTTTAACAGAAAATTATTTTATTCTTTATTTGAATAAAACAAGAAGTGTATATAGAAATGGGAATATTTACATTTTGGGGTCATATGAAACACTTTCAAATGAAGCAAATTCCAAGTAATAGTATTGTATGATCATGGTAACATCTTGTCTAATAACATTTCTAAAAATGTTGGTGTATACATGCATAATGAACCACAAACATTTCTTACCAAACAAGATCTTTTTAACAGAAAATTATTTTATTCTTTATTTGAATAAATGCCAATAATCTAATTACTCCAGGTAAACCCACTACAATGTATATAAATGTAATAAATGGCTCGACAATTTCTTTTTAAAAGGGTAAAACAAGAAGTGTATATAGAAATGGGAATATTTACATTTTGGGGTCATATGAAACACTTTCAAAAAACATAAGTCAGCATGATGCAAAACAATCTTCATCACTGTGATTGGTTCAAATGCGCATCACATGACAGCTAAATAGAACAGCTGGCAAACAGCCGTCACATACTGTACATGTTACTCGGATTTTGATAATCCATGTCTTTACCATCTGTTAATACACCTCCATATATTAAGTTTTGTCCAATCAGATTTGTTAAACTATCTTTGGCATTTATGAATGCAGGATACAGACCTCAGGGTTAAGGCTACGGGCAAAAAAAAGGTCAGTGCTTTTGTCTCAGTCCTTTATTACAGTCCTTTAAGACCATGTGACAAACTTTTATTCCCTTAAAATAAATAATGAAACCAAATCCCCTCATCAATTTTCTGAGATTGACTTTTTAATCAACTTTCATTGGCCTTTTTAAGAACAATCCAAGCAGAAATTTCAGTCGGGTATCATTTGCTTTTATAAAAACTTACCGATAATGCCAGGAATACCATTAGCTGTGAAGCTGCCTCTGATGAGCCTGCAGTGGGTGCCTGGATTTTCGCTAGCAGTCACAGAATGCTGAAGGTTGCTGGTGCATCATCTATGTTAAAAACATACAAATCATTTCATTACCTATTTTGAAAAGTTTTTTTTAATTGAGTATAGATGATGTGACCAATGACATCATATGTTTACAAAAGAGCCCCAAAGGTGAAACTGTGCCAGGCTAAAAATATACACTGGTCTATAGAAACCATTTGTAACAAGTTTTTTTTCTCTCTATATAGTCCTAATAATAAAACAAATGATAATTTACAGTATACAGGAGTGTATTATGTAGAAAGGAAGCAAATAACTTTCAAATAAGTCCTTTCACATAATTGTCTGGTGTAATGAATTGAATAAATTAATTTATTAATCAGTGTGAACTGTGGTCTAATAATGAGTACATGTCTTTTCCATGAAGCCCACAGTATTCAACATTGGCCCACCACATTTCTACACTGAAAATACTTTTTAATCTTAAATGTTGTAACATTTTTATTTTTGTTTTTTAATTAAATTAACTCTTTCCTTTAAAAATTATTGGTATATATATTTTTTTTTCTAAGATGAAAGCACTTCAGTTGGAATACTTTCTCAGGAAGATGGATATAATAGTTTGTGAATTTGATAATCTGGTAATTGCCAATGTTGTACATTCCGTTTCAAGGGACAATATTGTCACGATCAGAGCAGACTTAATTTCAACAGGGCATGGAATCAGTGTCCAAATTTAAGATAAACATATGGGGAATTATTTTCAATGACAAGGTCTATGCCGAATAACTGAATATTTGAATATTCGATTAGGCTTTTTTTTTCGGGTCAAATATTCAAAGAAGAAATGCAGCTTTTTCAAAGAAGAAATGCAGCTTTTTCAAAGAAGAAATGCAGCTTTTTAATTGAATTTGTTTTTGTCTTATTGGAGATTCCATCATTATCAAACACCCCCCCCCCCCTCCCCATTCATCCTCTTGTCTACATCTGGTCGCTATCTAATGCAATGTTATTTGCGTGATGTAATCAATTTTAAGTACATTTTTCATCTCCACCGTATCATGCGTGCTCCTTCATTACGTGGCACAATTACCAATCGTCAGCCTTCAAATAGGGGTGTAACGATTCACTGATGCATCGATTATCACGATTTTGTATCGATTATCACGATACAAAAATGCCACGATACACATTACGATACAAAACCCCATATCGCAATACCAAATATTTTTTGGGTTCACACAAAATTTCATCAAAATATACAAAAAATACTGAATTTTATCCAAACCAAAATTTGTTTAAAAATATTAGCAAAAGTCTTTTAAGTTTTCCCTGACAAAAATGACTGACCGCCGTCTTAAAAAATTCAACGATTTTTTCAGTTTTGCATGTGGCACATCGGCGTTAGTCAGAACGACTCTCCGTATTCCCAATAATTTATTTCAACAAACATTATTATTGTGCCATCTGTTGAATGAATTTGTTGAGTGCTACATGATTTTTCATTGTGCTAGTCAATTGAGGGCGCTATACTGTTTGTGATGAAATAAATACAGTGAATTTGGGGAGTCCTGAATGATGATGGGCTTCATGGGTTTCCCCCGGAGAATAGACTTCACTGACTTCACTGAGCTAAATATAAAGTAAGGATTTCTTTTATAAAGTAAAAATTTTCTTTTTTTGTGAACCAGATCTGGTGTTCATAACAGTGAGTATTGTGTGTATTATAATTATCAAATTCTGTTAGAATTTTTGACTCAACATTTTACACATGATTAAACTTCTGTCAGTATATTTATTTTTGCCGAAATTTAGTTTATACAAATAGATTCTTGAACATAAATCACAACATAACACATTAAAACAGTTGTTTTATCTGGACAAACATTTTATTCGGGATTATAAATTCTTCAAAGCCTAATTTATAGCAGGCCATAGCCTTTTTTCAGGGGAAGGGGGAATAAAATAACATGGAACTGTGTATGTGATGTTTTTATTGTCTAAGTCTCTACATCATTACTGACACTTTTCTTTTTAGCATTTTTAGTATTCACGATACGTATCGTGACCAAGTGGTATTGTTACACACCTATTCAATATAACCAATAATGTAATCTTTACCTACCTAGTACTATAGTAGGTAAGGTGGAGAACATATGGATGATGATGGACATATACATGTACTTCAAATTATTCCAGGAGTAGTATGGTAGATGAGGGTTCTAGGCCAGCTGCTAAAAAACATATTTTTTAACAAATTTGCTGGGTAGTAATTAGGCAGTTTTTGAAAGGTCTAAAAACTAACGATTTTAAAAACCTTTTTTAACCTAAATTCGCTGGGTAGTAGTAGGGGACTTAACCACAACTTTCGCAAGAGCTTTTAACATAAAACTGAATACTGAATACGTTTTTTAAATTTATTTTTTCGTTTTTTATTTTCTAAATATATATTGATTAGAGAGAATGGCAGAAGAACAATTTTTATCAAAATGGACAAAGGAAAAATTGCAAGATTTTGTGAGAGAGAAATCCATTCGTATATTTCCAAACAGCAAGGGTAAATTTGATAAACGTGTTTATTACGAATATGTGAAAAATTATTTAAAACAACATAAACAAAAACCATTGTACAAATTAAATTTAGTTGAATTGAAAAGACGTATAAATGTTGAAAATATAAATATTCCTAGACACGGCTCTGGGAAAAAAGGGCAATTGATTAAAAAAGATTATGTAACCGCTATTAAAAGGTTTCATGGTAAAGAAGAAGAGTTAAGGTTTAACCCACCCAAAGACGGTGGAAAATATTTACGCGAACGAATAATGGTTGTTCCGTTGAACCACAGCAAAGAAAAAGATTTGAACATTTTTTCACAAGCGGTAAAACCAAAGATTATTGACAAGTTGCGAAAAGACTTGCGAGAATTTAACGCGTGCAAGTTTATGATATATGTACGCATTAAATTACTTAAAGTGAGACAAAATGGTTTAGTCGATGAAGCTGAGCCAAATTTCTATAATAATAAGCAAATTGTTTTATTAAATTTAGACGACATTGAAGATATGCTCGTTACTGTTTTTTCGCAAATTGCTGAAGCTTTAGAAAAATATACTCGAGAGGGTAGCGGATGGGAAATAGATCGTATCGTAGATATGAATCTCGCCATCGCGAAATATAAACCTCTAAAAGGAGGTAGTTATATCGAGCTATGCGACTACATTAAAAATAAAAAAGCCTGCATTAACGTAAAAAACAACGACGATGATTGTTTGCGGTGGGCTTTGCGCGCTCATCGTTTTCCTGCGAGCGATCACGTTTATAGAACGAGTAAATACCCAATAGAGGATGGTTTTAATTTTAATAATATCGACGTACCTACACCGATTAATCAAATTAAGCGAGTAGAAAAACAAAACAATATAGCGATAAACGTTTTTGGTTACGAGTGCTCTGCCGCGCAAGCGTCAAAATCGATACTAGTTTACAAACTCAGCGACCAACCGGCAGAGCTAGATCGTATAAATTTATAGTTGATTCACAAAGAAGCTAGATCTCACTACGTTTACATAAAAGACGTGAATAAATTACTTTACGATCAAACGAACCATCACAACCGTAAACATTTTTGTTTGAGATGTTTGCAAGGTTTTTCAACAGAAGCGTTTCTCGAAAATCACGTAGAAATGTGTAAGGGAACAAACGACAGGCCGACAAAAATAGTTTTACCAGAAAAGCATAAAAACGACAAGGTAAAGTTTATAAATTATCATAAAAAGATGAAAGTTCCATTTGTTATATACGCTGACTTTGAGAGCATTATTAAAAAGATTGTTGACGAAAACTCTACCAATACTAAAAAACTACAAGAACACATCGTTTGTGGTTATTCGTTCGTCGTCGTTCGTTGCGACGGTGAAAGTAGTTCTCCCGTTACGTATAGAGGTGAAGACACGGCTAAACATTTTTTAAATGAATTACAGAAAGAAGAAGAAAAGATTAATATGATATTTAAAAACATTAAAGAAATGTTAATGACCGAAGAAGATGTAAAAGATTATGAAAACGCGCAACAGTGTTGGATATGCGAAAAGACATTTTTTGAAGACGAAAAGTGCGATAAGGTACGCGATCATTAATAATAATAATAATGTATAGATTTATATAGCGCACGTATCCACCAACTAAGTGGCGCTCAAGGCGCATTATATTATTATCCCTGCTCATAAGGCTCATAAGGCTCATAAATCATTCCTGAAACCATCTCAGCTCCCTGGGGAGTATACAGCTCAATTGCTGCCATTTCTAGCGCATATAGAGCAAACCATCTCTGCCTTCACAGGTACCCATTTAACCCCTGGGTGGAGAGAAGCAATTATGGTTAAGGTCTTGCTCATGACACAGGTGTCACGGCCGGGCTCGAACTCCACACTCTGCTGCTGGCAACACCAGAACTTGAGTTCAGTGCGCTAGACCGCACAACAATCCACTTTACGTGCATTATACAACACACGGGACCTCACGGGTTACGTCCCATCCGAAGGACGAAGCAATTATGGTTAAGTACCTTGCTCAAGGACACAAGTGTCACGACCGGGGCTCGAACCCACACCCTGCTGCTGGCAACACCAGAACTTGAGTTCGGTGCGCTAGACCGCTCGGCCACGACACTCCATTGTCACATTACCGGAAAATATAGAGGCGCCGCGCACAATTGTTGTAATTTAAAACTAAGTTTAAAACCAGAGAAAACTTTTATTCCGGTCGTATTTCATAATTTACGAGGTTACGACTCTCATCTCATTATGCAGGCTGCCGGTCATAGCAAAGGAAATTTAACATGCATCGCAAACAATATCGAAAAGTATATTTCTTTTAGTATTGATCAACTACGATTTATCGACAGCGCCCAATTTTTACCAGCTTCGCTAGACAAACTCGTTAAATCAAATGATTCTTTTCCGATTACAATCAAACTCGAACCAAATTTAGAAAAATTCAATCTCATTAAAAGCAAGGGCATTTGTGACGGGCTCTGCGAAAATGAGTCGCTTCTCGCACGGCCTCTTTCCACGTACAGTGTTGATGAATGTTTGGACGGTGAAAATAAAATTGGAAATTGATTTTCTGATTATCCATTATTTCGATTCTTTAGTATCTGTATGTCTGAAAATTTCAACATGGTACATGCACAAAATAAATTGTTATGGGAAAATTGAAAACATTTTAGGAATTATACTCTTTGGAGTAGTTCCAATCCTATTTTCAGTATTTTTGCCCCAAAAAATGTTTACGCATGTTTTCAGCTTAAAAAATAAAAAGTCATTATATCAGGACAGAAGTTCACATCATGTCTGAAAATTTCAAGGTGGTACATGCACAAAAGAAATTGTTATGGAGAAAAAAGGTACTTAGACTTGCACATCTACGAGTTCGAGTGAATCACGCGCATCACCAGTGTGCCGACAAGGCAAGCTTTTTAACCGGGCCCAACTTGGGCTGATGGTGCAGTCAACTCGTTCGTCACACTGGCACCCGACTATTGTCAGTACATGTACAATTATTCATAGTATTGCACATTGTACATTGCAACCGTTACTGGCTGGGTGGATGCCGGGTGTTGATCAATCTGCGTAACTTCATCCTTCATTCCGTCTATCTCTTGCAATACTCTCATAGCCTTGGTTTACGCTTGTTTTCAACTTAAAAAACAAAGTCATGATATCGAGGCCTTTGTTCGCCTCATGTCTGAAAATTTCATCGTGGTACATGCACAAAATAAATTGTTATGGAGAAAATTGAAAAAAATTAAGAATTATATTCTTTGGAGTACATGTAGGTCGCAATCCTATTTTCAGTATTTTTGCCCCAAAAATGATTACGCTTGTTTTCAACTTAAAAAACAAAAAGTCATGATATCGCGACAGGAATTCACATCATGTCTGAAAATTTCAACGTGGTACATGCACAAAATAAATTGTTATGGAAAATTGAAAAAATTAAGAATTATACTCTGGAATAGGTTCCCCAGGCACCCTATCAGTATTTTTGCCCCAAAAATGATTACGCTTGTTTTCAACTTAAAACCAAAAGTCATGATATCGCGACAGGAGTTCACATCATGTCTGAAAATTTCAACGTGGTACATGCACAAAATAAATTGTTATGGAGAAAAAGGTACAAAGCCTTGCACATCTACGAGTTCGAGTGAATCACGCGCATCGCCAGTGTGCCGACAAGGCAAGCTTTTTAACCAGGCCCAACTCAGGCTGATGGTACAGTGGTCAACTCGTTCATCACACTGGCACCCGACTAATGTCAGTACATGTACAATGTACATGTACAGAGTACATAATTACACATTGTACATTGCAACCGTACTGGCTGGGTGGATAGATGCCGGGTGTTGATCAATATGCTTAACTTCATCCTTCATTCCGTCTACCTCTTTCAATACTCTCATAGCCTTGGTGTACGCTTGTTTTCAACTTAAAAAAATACCCAAAAAGTCATGATATCGAGGCCTTTGTTCACATTTGGTGAGTAACATGATCCAAATCGCTTAACAAATATTTCTATTGGTTGTATGACAAGGTATGTGTTCTCGTTCAACCAATAAGAAAACGTTTTACTCGCTGTAGGCATTGTACACAGCGCGTAACGAATATTTATATTGGTTATTATGATGACGTATTGTTCTCGTTGGCCAATAGAACAAATTGTTACGCGCTATGCATAGGGCATTGCACACGTGCTAACTCGTGACATACCCTGAGTGCCTTCCAATGACTGGATCAAATTAGCGCGCGCTGGATCTTAGGATGAGAATGTAATTCCAGTTGGACGATAATTTGTTTGGTGACAATCAGTATTTTACACGCAAAGATCTAAATTACAGGTACACGCATTACATCATCTGACCAAAACATTTAAAGAAAAGTAGGATGCATGATATCTATTTATTTATTTACTTATATTCATAGTTACTTTTAATAATAATAAAGTGCAGGATTTATACCCGAAATACCGCCACAAATACCGCCGAAATACCGGTTTTCAAAATAAAACTGCGGTTTTTAAAATCATCCGTTTTGAGCCCCAGAGCGGGTCAATTTATCCCGACAGTCGAGGCTTACGTTTACTGGTCCTCATCGTATCCTTGTTCTTCGGCAACGATTATTAAAACAACCCATGATAATTAGGAACCCCGATGGATGAATTGTTATTTTAAGTCCAATTGTTAGTATCTGTTTGGCCCGCAACATACCTCAGTTCGGTAATCAATGCATTATAATTATTGTCCATTTCCTAATTACACTCTGGAATATGATATATATTATTCTAAACGTATCCCCTTTCCGATGAAAAACAGATTAACAAGTAGGCCTATACCTAAATATACACCTATCACGTACGCCTATCACAGCACGCCAACCCATTCTCAGCACAGACACCTATTCTCATATGGGCAAGGTCAGTGACAGTGGTATTCTGAGCAAATTGCGTGCATGACCCCCATTGTATACCACTACCAGTGTTTTTTAGATTGGAAATTTACAGACACTTCGTAAGTGTTTTTAATCTCTTTATCGCCTCTTGTGTGCAAGTTGTACCGGTACGTGTTATACTCGGTTAAACCACGGTTAAACTTGCATCCTCATTATCACATTGAACAAAGGTTTACAGTTATGAATAACAAAGGAAATCCTGGCCGGAAACCACTCGGTTAAAACGCGGTGAGAATGCGGTTGAATAGCCAGCTGAAATCAAAGGGTTAAACATGGGTTAAAACACGGTTAAAAAAACATTTAACCGAGTCTCTTTATATTTTAACCGAGGGGATTTTCATAGTGTTAGACTGCCAGCCACTTGTAAATAATTCCGCGTCCTCCAGCCGGCCATTTTTCACAAAATTTCACAAAATTACACCATGTATAAATCAAGCTAATTTTATTCAATAAAACATGTCCAAATATTCACAGTATGTCTTTTTTCTTGTTTATTTATAGTCTCTAGGCCTTATAATTCTCAAAAGCAACAGGATAGTGACATTTTTCTGAACAAAATGTCATTTTCCATCATCCAGACCTGAAAATTCATGTTTTTCCGTGTTTCGCTATCTGTTGCCCTGTCATGACACTTGTCCTAAAAATACAAAATTGAACATTTCTTTCAGTTTATGTTTCAATAACCTAAGTTCTGCAATCACTGGCGTTTACCCCTCTCCTCTTTGGTGAATATTATTCATAATTTGGCATTATTTTCATCACTTTTATATTATAATTCCGTATCCTCTAGCCGCCATTTTTCACTAAATTTCACAATATTACACGATGTCTAATTCAAGCTGAATTGTCGATTATCCAGCCATCATCAGCATGAACCTGGGCTCGATTAGCAGCAGCAGCAGCCCTCCCACGGCCCCTGGCTCGAGTCCTGGTCTCCTCGAGCCCTACCTGGACGCCCAGGGCCACGGCCCCGCAGTAGGCCTACGTTAGGAGCAGCATGGTTATTCACAGGGGACCTGGATCTATCGCTATCATCAGTATCAGGGCATCCCCATCATTACTGTCATTTTGGCGTGAAAACCAGGATCATACTCACTAAAATCGCCTCAAGTTCATCCCCACTGTCCACTTCACTTTCCGATTCGCTATGAACACAAGATTAGAGTCAGAATCATGCTCTATTTCGTCCAAAACTTCACGTAATGTCATCCGATTTCGCTCATGTCGCTTGTTTTTCATGGGCGCCGCCATTTTTAAAATCCACGTTACGCAGTTTTGTTTACAAGATTGTGATTAAGCTGAATAGAGTACAGAATTCACAAACTAGCCAATCACAGCCGGTTTTACAGAATGACCTTGGTCATCATCTCACGCTAAAACCCATCTGCCAGAAGGATATAGTTCTAATTATTACCGTAGGGGGCAGTACAAATTGGGTGATATACAAAACGTACTAGTACGTTGGCGGCGTGTGGATTCGGAAATTTTTCCACGTACTAGTACGTTGGCGGCAGTCTAAGGGTTAATATGTACATATGCTTGTATTTTGTGTCAGACAGACTATCAATAATGACACAGGACATTGTTGTTAAACTCTGAAAGTGTCAAGTCATCAGAGGAAATCGAGCAATGAGTATCCCAGGACATATTCAATCTTAAGAACATATTTCAATCGAAACTTGAAGGAATATGAAACAAAATAATGTAACATTTCAACAAGAGTAATTACAATTTATGTTAAAGGACAATTTCATCAACAGGGCACTGAATCGAGTATAATAATGACATGATAAAGTCGTATTACCATTACTGCTGCATACACGCATATACATGGGTCAGTAATTTCAGTCAATGTGTTTAGCAACACATGGTTTATTTAGCCTAAACATATCTCACGATATGCAAAAACATTAATTCTACCACCGTGGACAAATGGATTAAAACTATTCCAAGAAGTGCATATAGAATGAGAGTGACGACTGATTAAAAAGATTCAGACTTTGTAAAACTCGACACGAAAAGAAGAAACATTATACAAAAAATATAGAGGTTGTGGACATGAATATTTAAAATCTGATTAAGAAGGGAACTAGGACATCGATTCCATGCCCTGTTGAAAGTCTGCTCTGATCGTGATGATATCACTTTAAGGCATCCATGGTATTTATGTATTACATACAGGTGTTGTAGTTAAGATATTGTTGCATTCCCACTATTGATTTATTATCATTCTCTCTATTCAACAATAATAACGGGCACTACTAACATGTATGGAAAGAGTGGTAGCGTAGTTCAGGTACATGTCAATAGTAGGGCTGTGCTTTCAGATAGTTTTGGAACCTGCATACCGAAATCAGGAAACTTCGGATACCCGGATACCCGTTTTCATTTTTGTTGAAAACATGCCTCCGGTACAAATACATGTACTGTAAATGGTAACAAATTGACTTTTACAATACAGAGGATATCATACTTAAATCGATCTTTTCTTTATTGGAGTGCAATCTCTTGAATTTAAAGATAATTGTCTGTAAAAGTATAAACATTAGGCTACATTGTTCAAGATTTCTGTTCGCACCGCTCAAATGCTAAGTCCGAATTTTAAAAAGTTGTTTACAGGTAATTGGAACCGAAAAATGGAACCAAAAAATGGAACCGGTAATGACCGTTTTCGGGGCGTATCTGGGTATCGGATACCCGGATACCAGACACAACCTAGTCAATAGTCAATCGGCACTGTACCATTGGTTCAATGCACGAGGCACTGGACTTTCACAACAAGTCATGGATCAAATCGCATTTAAGATATTCACAACCACACTTCTCACGAGAGGAAATCTCAGGGTTTATATAAGAATTTGGGCCATAGTGTTATAGCCAGCAATACCTTTGGGTGTCTTTGCATAGACCCTAAATGGACACGCAGTTTTATTTGCAATACACATGCAGTAGTATCAAGGTTAAATTTTTGGATGCCAAATTCTGGCTTATACTCTTATCTGGGGCCTAGGAATGACTAGTAATACATTAGCCTATAGTTGCCTTAGCCAATGAGATCTGCTTGCCTTCCGCCTAAAGTTAGAAACGTGTGCAAAATCAGGTTATACAACAGTTCCTTGTTCCATATAAAGAAAGGTATTTGACAAAAGTAAAGTGAGTGACAACTTAGAAAGGAGGGTGTGTTCAAGGGTTCAATGCTAATTACCAGGGTTGCTAAGCTATTGCATGAGGGGAGCAGCAGTTGTGCATGTGAGCAAGACACACAGATCAGTCATGGTGACTGTTTGGCCGTGCTACACCCATGAACTGTGTTCGGTGTGTAGTGCGGACTGATATCAAATTGATTTAGTCAAAATATCGCCAGAGTGATCAATTGTCTTCAAATTTCACGTCAAAGTTACCTTACCGTGAACAGCTACAAAACAGTTCAAAATCACAACGTGGCACCGCTCATGTTCTCATCACTACTTGTGTGCATGGTCTATTTTAATGCCTTGTGCTATCTACTGGTTGCCATGTTGGCCTTATAACTAAAGGCTAGTCCCAGGATCATGTGGTGCACCTCCTGGAACAGCAAAATCTAAGAACTTGGTTCGTTTTCGAGCAACTGTTTGGAGTAACTGTTTATTACCCACGTACACAACTTCCCCGATAACTTATTTCTGTGTCCATGTGTTAATATACGATACCTACAATTTTTCATGTATTTAAAAATCTTCGTATTGAGACGATAATATCATATATCGCCGACATCATGGCGTCGATAATCAACTATGAAAAAAAAAAATATTGTCACCCATAATAGTCGATTAACGAAAGTCGGCACCTGACAGCCACACTAATTAAATTGTCGACAAATGGCACAATGTATCAAAATCATCAATAAACTTTCACAATGATTGTTTAATAACCAATGCAGCAAACAAGAAAGTCTACAACAACCAAATGGATGGCAAATTCTTCCAAAATTGGTAATGTTTTTAATTATTGGTTTTGGTTAACGGTTCAAAACTGAGAGAAGCGGTTACTGCAGTTTTGCTTGGTTGACCATCCCATCACCAATTTATTGTCAACAGCTAGTAAGAAATCTCAATCCTCGGAATAGTGGCGCAAACTTCAGCCTTAAATCTTCACTTCTTTGACATACATATAAGATAATTCTTGTAATTGTAGATGGCACATTGGCACATTATGCTACATATAAACGCACTCAATTCCTTTATATTGCATAATTGTTTTGAACGCGTAGATCGTGTCACAACATATGTTGACTTCTCTTTGGAGTATCACATCAGCAAATATGACATGAAGTATGTGCTCAAATGAAGCATCAAATTCCATGTAATATTTATGTGTATTCATTTCTAAAAATGTTGGTATATACACTGTACATGTAAATGAATAATGAATCGACTGAAACATTTCTTACCAAACAAAGTCCTTTTAAACAACTAAAATTATTTTATTCTTTATTTTAATAAATGCCAACAATCTAATTTTTCAGGTAAACCACTACAATGTATACAAAGTAAATGCCCTACAATTTCTTTTTCAAAAAGTAAAAAAACAACGTTTAAATTGATTATAGACGATGTGACCAATGACATCACATGTTTACAAAAGAGGCCCAAAGGTGAAACTGTGCCAGGCTCAAAATATACACTGGTCTATGACAAGAAACCATAAGTTATTTTTCTCTACATATAATAATAAAAACAAATGATAATTTACAGTATACAGAAGTGTACGGTATTCTGTAGAAAGGAAGCAATAATAATGGTAATTGTCTGGGGGGCATGGATAAATAGTGAATTGAATAAATGAATTTATTATTCATTAAATCATCTGTGAACTATTGGTCTAATAATGAGTACAGTGATGTCTTTTCTATGAAGCCCACAGTATTCAACATTAGCCCACAATAATAATATTAATAATAATAAATAATTTATTACATTTGTAGTACAACATTTTTACACTGAAACTATTTTTTAATCTTAAATGTAATAGCATTTAGATTTTTGTTTTTTAATTAAATGAACTCTTTCCTTTAACCCTGACCCCGTAGGTATTCTGGCTAGGAACATTCCTGAATCCTCCAAAATCCATCAGTGCATTTTGGGAAACATGCCCTTATCTACAAAATGCACAATGCATTTTCGTTGACCTTTCATAGTCAGCACTTATGGTCTGTACTTCTTGCCAGGTAGTAACTTTACCTAATTTGATGAGGTGAAAGTACTACCAGTTTCGAACAGTGCTGAATTTTTCCCAAAAAGTGTCAATTTTGCAGGATATGGGGTGGTTCGCATTAAAAATTGTTGGTAAATTTATTTTTTTTAAGATGAAAGCACTTCAGTTGGAATACTTTCTCAGAAAGAGTTTGTGAATTTGATAATCTGGTAATTGCCAATGTTGTACATTCCATTTCAAGGGACAATATTGTCACGATCAGAGCAGACTTAATTTCAATAGGGCATGGAATCGGTGTGCTAATATAAGATAAACATTGTGATAAAAAATTAATGGCTCATTTATGCAGTGAGTAGGCTACCTTATCAAATTATTTTTAATGACAAGGCCTTTGCCGAATAACTGAATATTTGAATATTCGATACCCAGAATAAAAGTGGATTTTAAACATAGTTTTCAAATTCTGAACGCCCAAAAATCGATGGAATCATTTTGTAATTTTTTACAATTCCGAATAGGTCTCGAGTCCACGGGAGTCGATACTTACGCTAGTCTGGCTCGCGAGACCTCAAATTTCAGACAAAACGGACAAAACAAACCCATTTATTTCACTGTCACAACTACCTACAAAAACTACATTAACTTACCTATATATTCTATAGCCTCAGTGGAGTATCATACATTGTCTGTGTTGATAGCATGTTACATATTCCTGATGTTTAAAGTCGTCACATTCTTCGACAAGTTCACCACGTGCAAAAATCCAAAGCGCCATTTTCAAAATTAACCCCCGGTCCCCCCCCCCCCCCACTCCCCCACGCGTACGCACGCACGTACACAGCAATGTGTGTGCGTATATAAAAGGCACCGCGCAAGCACAGGATCCATCCAAGAGGGCGCGTGGTGACAATATTATGCTTTTTCTAGGAAAGAAAGTGAATTGCATTTATGACGGATTGTTTAATATTTAGTTATTTTTCAAAATTTACTTATGGGCCAGAAAAAAGTGTGCATTGGAGAATTTGATATACTGTCCTCCACTCTAAAAAGGGGAGGGGACATGTCCCCCGTCCTGCAGCCATCTATGCCCATGCCCACATGCATGATAAGGTCATATTACCGACGCTGCTGCACAAATGAGCTAGTAATTTTCACTCAATGTGTTAATCTTAAACTAGGTTACTGATTCCATTAATTATCTTTGTGAGGTCAATGTTTATATAGGCCTACGTGAATAACTTGAAATGGAACAAAATTTCCGGGATTTACTGGAATCACAATAAAAGAAATAAATAAACGTCCAAACTTGTTGATAAAGTGATATCAGAAAGACGTTTAATCATTAGGGCCCCTAACACTTGTTTTACAATGCCAACCTGTAAACCGTTTCAGCTTATTAAATTGTGTCGTTATACGAGAAAATAGTAAAAATGTATTTAGATTTTTAGCCAGCTGTAAAACTTTCATTCAGTCAATAATTTGGAATAATTAGGCCAAGACAGCTAGACCAATAATTTTACAAACGATGTACCTCAGACAAAATAGTGGGATTTTTGAAAATGATCATCCACACGGTGTGAGTTTAGGTTACTCGTCTTTACTCATTACCAATTTGTAACGTGTATGTTGGCAACCTTAGTCTTCATTCTTCGTTCATAGACGTTAGTTTGGGTAACTGACTGCCAAGCAAGAGAGGTCCATGATTGAATCACTATTAGGAAAATTGTGATTTTTGTAAAAGATTATTTAGGCCTCTGTAGAAAATATTATTTTAAAATATATGTTTAGGCCTAACTTACGAAATATATAAGAAACAGTTACCTCAGTTGTTAGAATGCCTGACTGACACGATTACGTTTTTGTTTTAAAAAAGAACTGAATATGAATTGAAAGACCTAAACTCAAAAAACTCAATAAGCTTTTCCCGTTATTTTCCACTAGTGAGTATCAATGATGATCGATCGAAGCGGTGGTCTAATGGATAAGACGCCTGACTTACTTGCAAACGACCCTGGTTCGAATCATGGCAGCAGTTTTTTTCTTTTATTGTGTAGTGCAGTACAATTCAAACCCTTTATTTAAATAGGTTTAATTTAACCAGTCTAATACCAACGGGGTCCAGATGGCGCAGCGGGTTGGCCGGACCACTGGAAGTGTCAATCGCGGGACTTCCAGAGCTGGGACGCACCGGTTCGAAGCCCTAGAACATACCTAATTCAGGGACATGGCAGTTGTGGCAGCAGCGGCTTGGGGGCCGCCATGTCACTCCCCTATTCGACAGTTGGTTACGGTGCGGAAAAGTAAAGGAGCGACCGGGGGTCTGCCGATTCCCCCAGAAGGGTGCTAAGGTGGTTATCACGCTGGGTTCGCCTAGAAGATTCAACGCTCCCCAATGCCTGGTCATAACCTCTGACTAACTTTCTGCAGAAATTGGTTTTGAATATATTATTATTGTTTTTTTTAACCCAATTGAATCAATCACAAATCATGTCATTTTAACGTTTGTCGCTTATGTACATACAGCTTTTTCATTCATTATGTGAGCGAATTTGACATAATGTATATTTTGTGTTGCATAGCTTGGTGTTTATCTACATTTTTTTTAAGTCGGTGATGGTGTACTGCGAGGATTTTATTTCTGTGGGCTGGCACTGCGGCACATGTAGGGGCACATGTAGGGGCACTTTGGCGGGACAACAAAATGACACACATCCCGTTCTACCATAGAGCTACAAGCCCCCCCCCCCACCCCCCACCCCGCCCCGCCTCCAGCTCTGCAAATTTCACTAAGATGAAAGCACTTCGGTGAATACATTTCTCATGATGATCGATACGTATACCATGCAACTTTAGAGTAAGGGGTGTTTTTAAGATACTCGTTCGTTAATTCTATACTCTGGTAAATATCAATTTTGTAACGTATGTTACAACCTTATAGTCTTCATTCACAGTCGTCATTCATCATCGCTAGTATTCTTGTACGTGCCGCAGTTGGTATGAGCCGCCCGTTGAGGGCGGCAACACACAACGGCTGTAAAGAGGATGTCCAGGAAAATAACGTCTAATGAATAAAATACAAGCAACCTAAATCAATTAGGTCTTTATATATGTCGGACCCTGTTATAATTTCAATTATAACCCATTTAAGGTGGTCCGACGAATGTTACTTTAAAGGTGATTTCTGCGTCTTGCCTTTGTGTGAATCACCCGAGGCTGTATTTTACCCCTCACGTTTTTTTATTACAATGTTTCAAACCAAACTCGTGGAAAAAGGGTTTAACTGTTGTTCCCACGATGTTATCTGCTGACGACGACATTCTTTTCGTGTCCGGAACTACCCCAAGGACATTACGTAATTTCCCAAGCTCGATCAGTAGTCCCTTTGTTTTAAGTGATGGGATATTTGACCACGCCGGCCAACGTGGCATAAACACCCCTCCAGATTGGTCAATATCTGGTGTCCACGCTTTCTTTAAGAGTGTTGTCCACTCATCTCTTGCTGATTGGTCCCAACTCCTCTGAAGGCGAAATTGCGTCATTGTTTTAAAATTTAGACCAATCAAATTGTCGAATCCCGCCTGTCCGAGTGCGTGACCAGCATGGTTTTATCCCTTGTCCCGCTCCTGTCTCCTCAGAAGCGAACAAGACCTAGATGTGAGAAGAACCTATTTTCGAAAGTGCCCGATTTCTCACTTTGCGTAGTTTCTTTAGGAACGCGTTGACTTTCCCTAAAGTATGTTCCTAACATATTCTTCTTACGTCCCCTATCACGTGCTCTGTTGATACAGGTAAGCTACTTATTTTACTTTCTATGTATAAATATATTCCGTGTATAATTGTTCAACGATTGTGATTTGATTATTCAACAAACTGGTTAAAGACAAACTCAAGATGGATGGAACAGTCCAATATGAGTTTCAGATCAGTCGCCAGTATAATTGTAGAACATTGCCTTTATGTATATTGAATTGTATAAAGTGATATTTCATTGTGTAACCTTTAATACTCATTGCGCGTACGGAAAAGATTCATGAGTCCCGTTAGATTTAACTGGCTGCTAGATTTCCATGCCATTCTTTAGCTAGTTATTGTTCAGTTTTGATGTATTTCAATTGTTACTAATTTCCACACCCAGCCTATTCTACTGTTTAGATGTGTTTATTATTCAATGACCCAGTTTCTTAATTTGTTAAGGTTGGTTAAATCACTCTTCTAATTTAATCCAAATTCACTACAAGTTGATTATCCAAACTGACCGTTTTACCGATTCACAGTTGTGGTGCTATATTGTTGTACACATTTGCGCATACTGTATGGATGGTCATGGGTAGAGTATTGTCCATGTCCTTGCAAATAAGACAGTTATACACATTCCTTTCAATTAAATAGACTAAACGACCGTTTGCTGTTTAGCGTATAAACAACTGTGACCTTTGCCCTCAGTTGACCACAGGAGTGTTAGACACACGCACATAACGACTATCGTGTTCGAACATAGGCTTGAACCATTTCCTTGATTTTTTGCAGTATGATTCATTAATGAAAAGCAAGTAATTACTCTCGATTATTTCTAGAAAGAACATTTAAGTTGTCAAATGTATTGACGAAGCGCATACTATATTTTCAATCTATTAGGTTTCTTTTATTATGGTTAATTTACTTAGTTCTAGTTAGTTGTATTTTGAAAAGTATTGACCCATTACTAGAAGCGAACAAGACCTAGATGTGAAAAGAACCTATTCTCGAAAGTGCCCGATTTCGCACTTTGCGTAGTTTCTTTAGGAACGTTGACTTTTCCCTAAAGTATGTTCCTAACATATTCTTCTTACGTCCCCTATCACGTGCTCTGTTGATACAGACACTAGTCCACCAGGTCTCGCTTGGTGGAGTTGACCCGGTTCATCTCCCCACACTGCCCCGCTTCTCAACCCCCTTTTGTCGCCTCTTCTGGAGATCGCCAGGACGCTGCACTCGGAGCCAACCTGAGTCGTCTTTAAAGATTTGCGTCCTTTCCAAGACCCAGTTGAAGCGCGAAACCCAGCTAAGATCATTGTTATATCCATATGTTGAACATTTTATTCATTGTTGATTAATTTCTCCAGTGGTTCACTCTTATAAATTCTACTTTTATATTGATTATTTTTTACGGTTGATTATTTTTTTCATTTAATCCTACAAGATCCATTGTCACTTGACACTAGCTGCATAGAGAAACCACTGTAGGATTTAATAAGCATTTCGTGTATTTTTTCAATATGTTTTCGTGAATTTTCCTTGTTGATTTGTTGACAATTCAGTGGTCTAATTTTATCCTTTCTCTTATAATTCATATTTGATCGCACTTCCGACTGAAGTTGCCCAGACTCAATTTGTGAGTTATTACCGGTATTTGTTGTTTATTTTATGATCAAGGTCTTTGGTAGATTTGCCAAACTCAAATTCATTTATTACACCACTGAAGTGTCTTCCTATGCTTTCATCCATTTACACTGTTTTAACTAAATTTTAATGATTTCTTACCGATACTGTTTTGTTGATCTTTTCTTTGATATGATCACATAATAATAATAAATATCTTGACAGCCGGTAAAAGAGGATCAAACAAATATTCGCTATCCGCTGTGTTTCTTTAAAGAGCAAAGTTCCGGTTTTTCAACAATCGAACCCGTCGCAGGCTCTTAATAAAACAGAGGTACAACCTGTGACATATAGTAACAATTTTACACTCACACCAAGTTTGAACCTTTTTGATAGTGGTATTAATGAATTTATACACAAAGACGCCGTGTTTTAATTGCCGGCATTTACCGAAATTTTTTCATTCGAAGTTATTCACGTATTTTAAAAATACCCTCACAAAAATAACAGGAAAGAGGAAAGATGGCCACCGAAAAATGTTAAGCAATCCAGGATTATGCTGAAATAGGGGTGTGACCCGGGTCGCACAGCCCTCACACTTTTACACATTAAATTTGGGGCAAAACATTTGCAAGTTGGTAATTTATTTAAGTAATTGTTTTTCTTTACACGTCCCTCAATTAGCCTAAATTCAAAACCGATCGACGCCAATGAACGGGAAATTGGGGTGGTGGATTCTTGTCCCAACAAGTCTGTCAAAAATTGTAGATTCACGTCTGTGCGAGTGCGTACCTGCGACGTTGTGGCCTTTGTCTTCCAGTATTCAGGGTAACATATTTAATTATTTTTATTTATTTATGGGCCATAAAAAGTGTGGAAGGGAGAATGTGATATACTCCCTACTCTAAAAAGTGGGCAATATGTGTCCCCCCCCCCCCGCCCCACACCGATCAACGCCCATGCCCACATGATCAGGTCATATTACTGACGCTGCTGCACAAATGAGCTAGTAATATTCACTCCCTGTGTTAATCTTAAACTAGGTTACCGATTCCATGCCCTGTTCAAAGTCTGCTCTGATCGTGAAGATATTGCCCCTTTTAAAACGGAGTTATTTGTTTAAATTTTGAATGATGTCATACGTTTTCAATTGAATTCTCGTACAACATAATTAAACATTATCTTTGTGGGGGTAATTTTTATAGACGTGAATAACTTCAAATGGATCAGGAAATTTCCGGGAATTACCGGAATCACAATAAAAAATAAATAAATAAAGAAATGAATAAACGTCCAAACTTGTTTATAGAGTAATATCAGAAAGACGTTTAATCATTAACACTTTGTTGAAAAATGTATGTTTAACCTAGGAAATATATATATTGGTAGACTGTTGGTAGACTGTCTGGATACAGAGCATAATGTCACAAGATCGAATCACGATCAGGGAAATGTTGAATTTAAAAAATCAGAGAATCTTAATTTTGTAAAAAAGATTTTATGTTGAAATCATTTAAAAATAATGTTTAAGTACCTGTGAAATATATACATTTTTTAAAGAATTTAAGTGCCTCCCACAGACATTTTCAGGGATAAAATGGGGAAGGCAAAATTTTGACAAAAGACAAGACAAACTGGAACCGAAAAAATAATAATTGATTGATATTCAGTTATACCATGATGTCATCTACTTCTCATTGTAAAATATTTTGAATAAGAAAGAAGTGACATGTTCAGTGGCGCGGGGGGGGGGGGGCTGGGGAACGTCTCCCCAGAAATTTCCAGTGGCCCCAGGTGCCCCACGAAAAATCCTGATAGTGCCTCAGCAAAAAAAAAAAAAAAAAAAAAAAGGGGAAAAAACATTCCCCTGACCACCCCCAAAGAAAAAGTCCTGGCTACGCCAGAACAGCCGCAACATATTCTGAGATAATGAATATGCATATTTCAGTGTCGACTTTATTAAGGAAATTTCTGTTTGATTAAGAATTAAGAATGTGTTATCCAGATTCAGAAAGTGAGGAGAACATGACCCCATTAGACTGCGTTACACAATTAAATAAATCAAAACTATTGTAAAAATCCCAATATGTACCAATTAATTGTCATGTTCTTTTTCAACAATTAAATTTAAATACAAATTACTGGGAAAGACTTCCAAAGTGAGGCAGTTGTGATTTATTGATGAAAGCTTTGCTTTTTTAAGTGATTCGGAAAACTGATCCAATTTCTGAGGGAAACATCTATGTCAAACAGGAGACAGGGGTCCTTTGTTATTAATCCAATTGGAGAGAGGGGGATTTTATGATGTGCTTGCAATTGTTTGAATATTGTGGTCATTATTCTGAGACAGTTACATGGCTGAAATGAAATGGGTCATAACCAAAATAGAGACACATTGGTAGTATACCAGTACAGGGACGTAAATATCGATTTATGTCGACAATAAACCACCTATTCAAGCCATCAAAGCAGGCTTGTATTTTTTTTGCAGAGGTGGTTTGAATCGCCTACCACGTCACCCACCCTCAAAAATATCCCCACACTTTGCCCCACCTAAATATTTTCTCACATATACTCTCGTCCAGCGATTTTGAAGGTGTTTCAATTTTTTACTGCCGCTAGTTAAGTCAGTCGGCACATTGGCTTCCATGCCCCCCTCCAAAAAAAAATAAAAAAAATAAAAAAAATAAATACATAATTTTCATTCAAATAATGAAAATAATGCCAGTGCTGGTAGTATAGCTTAATATGGATTGCTGAATTATAGGGAAAAATTGTTCCAGGGAGTTAACAAGTGAAGACAGACAAATGTAGACAATAAGATCAAAATAAAAGTTTGGTACATATAATGCTTTTAGAAGTTTAATATTAGGTATGGCAAAACTCAGGTATTGGCTTGCTGGGAGCGGGGGTGAACCGTCCTGATGAGATTGTAAGGGAAGGTATATAACATTGGTAATGTTGGCAAAACTGCTTCTATGAGTATGCTTTATACTCTCTATGAATCAAGATATACATTGAAGGGAAGGTACAACATTGGTAATGTTGACAAAACTGCTTCTATGAGTATGCTTACTCTCTTCTGAATCAAGATATACATTGAAGGGAAGGTACAACATTGGTAATGTTGGCAAAACTGCTTGTATGAGTATGCTTACTCTCTTTGAATCAAGATCTACATTGAAGGGAAGGTACAACATTGGTAATGTTGGCAAAACTGCTTCTATGAGTATGCTTACTCTCTATGAATCAAGATATACATTGAAGGGAAGGTACATCATTGGTAATGTTGGCCAAACTGCTTCTATGAGTATGCTTACTCTCTTTGAATCAAGATATACATTGAAGTGAAGGTACAACATTGGTAATGTTGGCAAAACTGCTTATATGAGTATGCTTGCTCTCTATGAATCAAGATACATTGATGGGAAGGTACAACATTGGTAATGTTGGCAAAACTGCTTCTATGAGTATACTTACTCTCTATGAATCGAGATATATATTGAAGGTAAGGTACAACATTGGTAATGTTGGCAAAACTGCTTCTATGAGTATGCTTGCTCTCTATGAATCAAGATATACATTGAAGGGAAGGTACAACATTAGTAATGTTGGCAAAACTGCTTCTATGAGTATACTTACTCTCTTTGAATCAAGATATACACTGGTGAAGGAGTACAACATTGGTACAACAATATCAAGATATTTACATACACATTAAAAAACCAACCTATGAAAGTTTAAGCTTACTACTATACACTGTGTCTTTAATGCAACAATAGTGAAATGCATTGTTGTTATGTGGAATTTAGGAAAGAGTAGGCCTACTTATTCCTAAATTCAAACTAGAAATTATTTCACTTTTCTAAATTATTACAGCAGATAAAATAATTTCTAGGGGAGATTCATACCATCAGCTTTTACACAAAGTAAGTTTTACATTAGAATTTAAACATTTAGTAATTTTGTAATTACCAATCCTATACCTTAGCTTTAAAGGAAAACATCATTTTGAAAATATGACAACTTTCCATTGCCTACTGGTTAAGCTTGAGCAATATCAAATTTTTTCATCCACGATATATCGGTAAACATATATTGCGATTATTTTTTCATTCATGCATGATTGCTTTACAGCCGATAACCACAGGTATGAAGCCCTCTACAAGCGTCACAATCAAATTTGTTTGCAGAGCGTGTATGTACTGAAGTAGTTTGCTTTTGTTTCTCACTTCCAAAAGCTAAATAGACTGTTCTAATTTTGTTTCCATGGAATTTCTGACTTGAATCACAATGGCAATTCTGATTCAAAAACTGGTCGACTCATTTTGACCTGTAAATGTACTTACTACATGCAGTGTTTTAGCCAGCGAGCCGTGCAGGCCGTGTTAGCACGGCCAGTTTTAAAAAAACACGGGCAATATTTTCAAGCACGGCTTGTATTTTTAAATCGAAGCCGTGCTAAAATATTTTAGAAAATCTATTTCAGTAAAAGGGAATTTCATGTCAATTTGTGATTTTATTTTATGAAAACAATTTTTGTTAACTTTGAAGTTTTCTTTTTCTTGTGGACAATTTAAAACATAAAAGACGTAACGCAGATAAATTTAATTTCACCAGTTTTTCACCTCAGTTCGATCGCGATCGTGCACGCACAGCGGAGTCTCCGATTGACTTGTCACGCTTGTGGTCCGACTTTAGTCTGGTACACGTGTTGGTATAAAACCAACTCTGTATTTACATGTGCACAACCGAAACGGGGAACCAGTCCGTATTTCATAGACTTGATTTAGTCTATTCAGAGAACGTCAGTTACATCATGTCGGCCAAAAGGGGAAAAATAACAAACTTCTTCACAAAGGTAACAGCAAAATTGTCACGTTTAACTTACAACATGTACAATCAAAATACTTTGGGGTACAATGCAGTAGTAGGCCTACCCAAATTTTGTGTTGCTCAACGTCCATACTATTTTTGTTTAACAATGCCATTTCATGCTGATGAGATCGAGTTTCATGAACTTGATCGGAATTGGCATCAGAATTTCGCCGTCATTCTGCCGAAATCAACTGATCAGAAAATTACCTTGTTAAAGAACAACACCTCATAATATCATACATAAATTCACTAGCAAATCTGAAATCATAAGCATTGAAGACCGATCTCACATGTCAAAAGCATGTCAATGTGCATACCACATCGTTCGTCGACTCGTGGTGCATGTACATGTACATTGCATGGTCGGACTGTTTATGTTTGTGTGTGTGTACGACTACGACGTGTGTGCACGTGCGCGCTGTGATGTTGTGGGGCACTATAAATAGCGCAGAGGGCTTATACGTACATGTACGTACGCGCCCGTGTGCAAAAAAATAGTAAACTTGATCTAGTCACATAACACCTCAAAAACAAGATGTACTTCAAACAAAATGGCAAAAAATACAAAGGTTCATTCATATGCACTTAAATTTTTTTTTTTTTTTTAAATATAATTAAAAATTGTAGTGATTTGTCAAAGAAAACATTTGTGTCATATTCTCATTTACATAACTAATTGACATAGCTGTGGTTTAATACTATTAACTGACATTAAATTACATTTTAAATTATATTAAAATAAAATACATCGAAACATAATTTCATTTTAAAAATGTAACCCTTTTTTTTATATATAATAAACACTTGCTGGTATAAATACTAGTTTCGTGGCATACGCATTTCCAAATATATTGTGTTAACAAACTTTCTTAAAAACTTTAATTACTAATGGCTATCACTATGCAAAATTAGTGGACTATTGCACATTCTGTATTTTCTGCTAAACTTATTATTTTTTGTTTAAAAAAGGAAACAATCTAACCAAATTAGCTAATTTTTACCTGAAAAACAGGTATCAGAAATGCATTAGAGACCACCAAAGAGCATCTAAAATAGCCAGAGCTTCCAGGGTCCTTAAGCAGGCCCTGGACCCCGGCCGTGAGGGACTTCTCACACTCAAGTTGTGTGCTTCGCACACAAATTTTGGACTCCAATAAGTTGCACTCCCACTTTTTTTTTTTGCACTCCCACTTTACCAAATCCTGGCTAAAACACTGACTACATGTAATGTCTGACAGTGTTTGACTTTAAAGTGCACTAGATATACTTTGGCAAGTAGGCCTATATCAACATTTTGACTGATTTTGACACTTATAGGAGGGTTAACAGTTACCCTGAAAAACAAAATATTCTGTTTGATGTGTTTTTATTTCAGAGAATTCAGAAAACTCATAAAAATATGCACATTTACTTTTCATGACTTGTATACTTTTAAACATATTAACCCTCCTACTTCTGGTACCTTTTTCATACATGTTGATCCACCATTTGAAACCATTCGCTTTTGTGGTTTTGAATGGTGAAATAACTGTGTCAGTATTGATTCCCCCAAATGGTTTTGAATGGTAGGTCAGCTAATACAAAACCTTGTTTGGATCTTTCCAAAATGGTAGTACAGCTAATACAAAACCTTGCTTAGATACTTCTAAGTGGTGAATCAATGCACCCTCTATGCATTTGAATGGATTTCAATGGTAGTAAAGCTTGCTACCAACACTGTTCAAATGGTATCACCATGTGTGTACAAAACCAATGGGCATTTTGGTAAGTGGAAATTTTGAATGGTTTCAAATGGTCAAACAGTAGGAGGGTTAAGCTGAAAACTTAGTCACATATTAGTTGTTTAACATGTACCTTGATTCAAAGTAAAGCTTACACAGAGAAGCACTATAGTCTTGTTGGAACTAAATTTTGCACAACTCACGTTAACGAGACAGCCGTGAAGCACTAGTCTTGCCAGTGGATAGACATGAAGCACTAGTCTTGCCAGTGGATAGACATGAAGCACTAGTCTTGCCAGTGGATAGACATGATGCACTAGTCTTGCCAGTGGATAGACATGAATTGGAATTCTGCCGTGCTATGTTTTAAATGACTTTTTCAGATTGGGGTATGAACATTTTGTGAGGCTTCTCTTAACCACCATACTTGTATATGGGAAATTTGGTTACCGTGTATACATGTATTACATATTTGTGGCAAAAAAAAGATTACCAAAAATGGAAAAACAAGTCAATGCACAATTTTGAAGTCAACCTGTGACCAGAAAACAGACTTTTGGGGCCTATTGGTCAGTTTGCCCAATATAAACACCATGGAAGAATAAAGTTGGTGTTATTTCACTATGAATAACTTTACCCTGAAAATGCCCTGAAAATGCATTTTGCCGAGAAATAATAGTTCACCATGATTTCACAGCAAATTCATCGTGTCTCTTCCTCTTGGATATTGGCAATCATGTTCAGTGATTTTAGGGCAAATTTACAGCGATCTTGAGAATTAATGAGCTGCCCCAAAACTGCCACAAGAAGTTCATGTCGTTTTCACAGCGTTTTCACTGCGAAGAAATTCCAAGAGTATTTCATGGCGTTTTCACAGTGTTGTGTCGTCATGAAATTGCTGTGAACTATTTATTTCAAGGTAAAGTTATTCATAGTGTTTTATTACCCAGTTTTGGATGGGTATACTTGCTGGGTATATAGAAGACACCGTAACAGAAGACCTGTTTATACAATATACATTCTATAAAAACACAAAATAGTAAACTGTATTAAATTAAACAATTATGATAATTAACAATGATGTAAATAAATTTACATGAAAATGTAAGACAAGTTTCATGAACAAAATATCACTCCAAAAATGTGCTATCATCTCAGAAATAGCTTACGAAGAATGAAGAAAATGTCACAAACAAATGTTTTTTCATTGGTGTGGAACTCCTGATGACTTCTTAATTAGTTGCTTCTGTATGAAAAAAAAAAAGATTTACTACAGAAACCACAGACAAAGGGTTTCTCACTGGTGGATCCTGTGGTAATTTATTTGTGAGAAGGGTATTTAGCACAACGCTACAACCCAAGTCATTTATTGGTGTGGACTCTCTGATGACGTCTTTGACTGCTTCCTTGTGAGAAGGATTTTCCACAAATGTCACAGACAAATGGTTTTTCATTGGTGTGTACCCTCTGATGATGTATTAGATTGCCTACATGTGAGAAGGATTTTCCACAAATGTCACAGACAAATGGTTTCTCATTGGTGTGGACCCTCTGATGAAGTCTTACATTGCATAGTTGGGAGAATGATTTTCCACAAATGTCACAAATAAATGGTTTCTCATTGGTGTGGACTCTCTGATGACGTCTTAGACTGCTTCCTTGTGAGAAGGATTTTCCACAAATGTCACAGACAAATGGTTTCTCTTTGGTGTGGACCCTCTGATGATATCTTAGATTGCTTCCATGTGAGAAGGATTTTCCACAAATGTTACAAACAAATGGTTTCTCATTGGTGTGGACCCTCTGATGATATCTTAGACTGCTTATTTGTGAGAAGAATTTGCCACAAATGCCACAGACAAATGGTTTCTCATTGGTGTGGACAATTTGATGCGTTCTTAGTGAGCTTCCTTGGGTAAAGGATTTGCCACAAATTTTACAAATAAATGGTTTCTCATTGGTGTGTACCCTCTGACGACGTCTCAGATTGCTTCTCTGTGAGAATTGTTGTTCGTTTGTTAGATCCATTTGGTGACTTGTGATTCAGGTTGAGAACATGAATAATCAAACGGCTTGTCATTGGTGAAGACTTTCTGACTCAAAGCAGCTTTCTATATTAAGAAAAAAGTATAGGTATATAATAAAATATTAATTGAGGGAGCCGCAGGAAGTCGATAGTATAATAGCAGGGTTGAAATTTCCCCTAGACCATCACCAGCCGAAGTGGATTAACAGAATGACTACTACAACTGCTTGGCTTGATAGTCTGGGGGGTAGTGTACAAATATAAAAAATACATCATCACAATTTTTTTTTAAATCAATGATTATTTTTGCTGACACCATAAGGCAGTTCTTTGGCATGGTGGAGTATAACTCATATAAACTTATTCAAATAAGCTTGAAAATTGTGCAACCAATTTTCAAGCTCAGTTTTGCGACATTAAGTATACAGTATACATGAACTTAGAACAATAATTTTTTTTTTCTTTTTACATTTATTGATGCTCTTTGCATTGTTAGGGGGTGGGAGTGTTGCCTTGACAAATTTGGCATTGACAAAAACAACCTTGCACTTAGGAAAAAATGAGTACCCTTGCGTATGAAGATATGTAAAAAGTCAATGGGGTGATATTTTTTGGGTAAGGTTGAAAGTTTTTACGTATGAGAACCTTATGGAAAAATTTTCTTTGAAATTGCAAAAATAATGGCCGTGGCCTTACATTTCGAACCTAATGGGATCTTTCTCAAAGGCAAAATGGGACGGAATACAAACATACATTCATACATAAACACAAGAGTGAGCAGAAGTTAGTCAGGTGTGAAATGAACACAAAAGAAGAAGATACAAGAAGCAGAGTCATGTACTGGTCCTGGGACTGGACAATAGAGGGATTACACATGAATGGATAGAGGTACCAGGAGTTTTTGGCTGGAAGAAGAGATGAGATTTGTGAAAAACAAAGAGTCAGATGGAGTAAAACAAAACAGACAAATAAACTAACAAACAAAACAAATGTAAAACAAATGAAGAAATGTCTGTGGAGAAAGAAAAAAGGGAAAAAAGGAAAATTAGTCATTCATTCCCTTCTTTGATATTGTTAGATATAATAATGTCACGAAGAGGGGTAGGGTGGTGTCACCCTGTGAAGTGGTAGTAAGCCAAATTAATTAAAAGATGTACTCTTCTCACAATGTCGGACAAAATAAAGTCAGAAAACTTCAATTTGCTTTGCTTGTAACAATTTTTAAATAATTTATTTGAAATAATAAAATTTGTGTGAAATAAAGCTCACAAATTCAGCTTACTGTGTATTATTCTTAAATTATAAACGATCAGGATTTAAACTCAGTTGAAATGTTATTGATTATGACTTATCACTTTACTTAGGCCCTATGAGTAAGCACAAAGCGAACTAAACAGCAATGCACAAATCTATAAATCACAATATCCAAATCTAATCCAATCCAATCCAAATCTATATCCAATCCAAATCTAAATTCAGATCTAATCAAATAAATCTAATAAATGTAATAAATCTAATCAATCAAATCCCCAACCGCTGCTAAGCCAGGCTGACAAATGACCACTCACTCACAAACTGTCAAAATGAGAACCACGAAAAGATTTCAGTGAACAGCCGTCGCGTACGATCACGTACGGTTGTCTACACACGAGCATAGCACACACGTTGTCTTTCACAACGAGCATGGCTTAACAGAAATGGAAATAAAATCACACTTTCTCGTAAGTGCATGACACTAAAATCACCGACAATAGTGATCTACAAACATCGTCTGATCAACATAGTCAGAATTTGGTGTAAAAATGATGGTTTAGTCGGCAACAAAACAAAGTTTTTACTCACGGACCGACCCAGGTGAAAAGAGAGAGTCTGGAATTGAACTTGTCAGCCGCGGCCAAAGCACTTGCAACTATTAATCCGCGGTAAACTATTTTACCTTAACAAAATGCTAAGCACAATTTTAACACAGCATGACCCAATAATGTTACTTGCTGAATTAATCAGTAGCCTTAATTAATGGGTAAAAATGATTTAAATACACAATGCAAAGATGTTTCCTTAAACCAAACAGGGACTATATATCATAGTCGCATGAGCATGACCTCACTGCGTCAAAAGGCCACAGTTTATATGCAAATGAGCTTAAAGGAACTAAAATGGTTTAAAGGAACTATGTGAAATATCCACACCGCCACAACAATTAAAGTATTCTGTTTATGATCTTATCAATGTTGTCATGATACAGTGTATCGATGGGAGACCACTTTACCCTGCAATCTTAGTGGTGTGACAGTGCACAGAAAGGTAACCATAGGAGGCCACTTGCAACAGCTAATGGCTTATAGTGGCCTGAATGGGTTGTTTCAAAAATTGCACTGATTGTAGGAGGGTTAAGAGAACAAAATCTGGGCAAACACTTAATATTCATAAATATTCATCAATTCTTCAAAGCCTAATTTATATCAGGCCAGAGCCTTTTACAGGGAAAGGGGAAATAAAATAAAATGAAACTGTGTATGTGCCTCTTTACAACATTGGGTAATTCACATTACTGACACCTTTTTTAGCATTCACGATACGAATTGTGATATGTAAAGTATCATGATCAAGTATATTGATTTCGTATAACTATTGCATCACTAAAAATTAGTATCGTTACACCCCTATTAAATAAAACCAATAATGTAATCTTACCTACCCAGTAAGGTGGACAACATATGGATAATGATGATGGACATATACTTCAAACTATCCCAGGATATTTATTTCATAAAAAACCAGCTATTTCTGGTATACGATGACTTCCTCAGTCATGTTAGTCTGATCTTATTAACTCCCCCAACCCTCCTACAATCAATGCAATTTTTGAAACAACCTATTCAGGCCACTCCAAGCCATTAGCTGTTGCCAATGGCCTCCTATGGTTACCCTTCTGTGCACTGTCTGAAACAACCTATTCAGGCCACTCCAAGCCATTAGCTGTTGCCAGTGGCCTCCTATGGTTACCCTTCTGTGCACTGTCTGAAACAACCTATTCAGGCCACTCCAAGCCATTAACTGTTGCCAGTGGCCTCCTATGGTTACCCTTCTGTGCACTGTCACACCACTGAGATTACAGGGTAATGTGGTCTCCCATTGATACATTGTAGGCCATACTAATATGTTCAAACATTTACAGTGGCCTTGGGTGACACACAGTTGATTTTGTAAAATTACTTGGAAAGGACAGCAGGCTTGTACATGTGTGTACTGAAAGTTGCTAAAAAGATTTTTAAAAAACTTTTAAAAGTGGTGGGGTAGAATGTCGTATCCGACTGCCACTTTTTTTTCATTCAATATACAGTGAACGATTTCCCCGATGTAATATGGACAATCTGCGATGGAATTTCAAATAACGCATTGCAGATTTTTCGATACAAATTTCGATAGATTTTTTTCACTATTGTGGTTTATTAATAAACATTTTTGAAATCATATTCACAAACCTTTCCCGAAATAAAGATTACATGTATATTTCCGACCAAAAATGATCAAGGGATCCGTCCTGACTGGGTTTGTTTCCCAGACCACACCGGGAGTACATCCGTCCAACGTAGGCCTATGTGGTTAACGATGACTTCACGGGCGCGGTGTTGATGCAACAGTGACCACTCGCACTGGTTTTACCTATTTGTGCAACCGTACATACAACTTTATTTACCAGCAATCCGTAAGGATTTTATCCGCAATGCCTAAAATTCTATGTGCATACAATATTTCAATATTTTTCTACTGATGAATTAACTACGGGCGAAATTCATGAAATGGAAAACACGCAACAACCACCCATTTTTTTTGGGGGGGGGGGGTGGGTAGGGAGGGGGTTCGAACATTGATCAATTGAGCCCACCCCGATACACAATAGTACCGTGTTCAGTACACATTTGCACCTTCATACAACCACTACGGCTGTATTCAAAGAAATCTAGAAAGTTACTACATGTAAGTTCGTTTTTTAAAAGTTTTTAAAAATTAATAAAATGAGCATTCATTTATATATGTAGTGGTGAGATTTAGAATCATTTCGGCACACAATATGATTGCACTTTCAACCACTAATTCTCCGGACGAATTTTTAATAATCAAAATCAAGCTTGATCGAACCACAAAGTAACCTTACACTCGAAATTAACTTTGAAAAGCACCTGAACATGTCGCAGTCAGTAATTTGTTTTTGTGATGTTGCCTCTGCTTTAGCGATCGATATAATAGTGTAAACAAAAATTAAAATAGATGGAGGACTAATTACTTTCATGAATGACTGCAATTTGTCAAAAATAATGAAGAAACCTGTTAACTTTTTTACCACCTGTGGCTCAATTTCCTGGCACTAAAGATTATTATTTCTGATAAAATTTGGACATTCATTTTATGAACCAAACGACAGTAAAGCCTTGAAAAACAACACCTGTACCTGTGCACACTACATACTGTAATTCTAAGCATTTTAAATTTGCTATACAAAATTCACAGATTGCAATACAAACAATTATTTTTCTATGCAAATTCATTTATTGCATCACAGTTTTGCTATGCGAAATTTTTGAATCAAATCGTTCCCTGATATAACCAATAATGTAAACTTACCTACCTAGTAGTAGTAGGGTTTTCAGTTTGTACGTGCTTGACCGAAGCCCTCCACACGCACAGCGCATCGCCCGCAACAAAAAACATCAAAATTTTAAATCAAAAAATTATATTACTTTTACCTTTCGAAATCTTACATGTAATAGCTCATTGGAAAGCTTATAGTTTCAGCTATCCAACAATGTACATAAAATAGCAATCGGAAGTATGTGCGAAAGCCTAGGTGTTCATGAATGAACCACTCTCGTCCCGCCCAGCCTTTCGCGAAGTGTTCCGAGATCGCGTGCATTCTGCCCGTAAAATTTGGCGCACTCTGCTGAGGGCATCCACTTCGGAGCTGTCTCCACGCACGACTACATTGTAATTGACATGGAAACGGGTTTCCCTATTGAGTCAAAGGGCTTCTTTATTACATACCCATGCTTGCTCGATCTCCATAACTACTCTATAACCGAAGTTACGAAGAGATAAAAAGTTAACACTGTTTTTTCGAGGTGAAATCTTCATGTTGAAAGGCAAGAGCGGTGTCTGAATTAATTTTACACCTCTTTTCTATCATATGTGAAAGTTTTGAGCCGTAATTTTGTCTAGTTTTGAGCGGAAAGTGTATTTTTTACACCCTTTCAAAAGCTCTTATGAGGGAAACGACCACGAACGCTGTGCGTGTGTATCACGGTGTGTAGGCTGATTCAACGGTTTTGTTGCCATTAGGGATGTACACAGTGTATGGACAGTCGGGCTTCATCAAATGCTGACAGTACTTGATTAAATAACACAGGATTCCTCAAAAACTACTCGTCCGATTTAAAAACCATTGTATTTCTTTCATCAAGACATTTAATTTGATATAAATATTGAGCATATTGGTTTAGGAATAATTTTTCAACTGAAAACCCGTAGTACTACGTGGAGAACATATGGATGATGATGGACATATACTTCAAATTATTCCAGGATATTTATTTCATGAAAAATCAGGCATTTTTGATATAAGATGACTTCCTCAGTCATGTCAATCTGACCTTGTCAACTTGCCCAAGTGACCAACACGGTCATTGTACATGCGCAGTGGCAACAATAATAGGATCCTTCTATTTCCCTGAAGAATTTTTTAGACAGCATCAGGTCCAATATTTTATATCTTGGCATTATATACAATCTGTAAAGTGTAATGTAATGATATGTCATGGGAACGTACTATTTGTAAAATGTTGGGTCATGGTATTTATGTATTACGTAATTTAAAGAACAAAATTCCCCCTGAACATTTATTGATTGTATACAAGACAATAATTCAACCCCACATTGATTATTGTTAGCTAGGATGATCCTGTCGTTATGTTTTCACATAAGCGCTAGGATAAAGAGTGTACAAAAAAACGTAGAACTACCGTAGCTTGCATGTTTTACGAAGAAATAAACACATTGCACTGTAATAGCTTAAATCTATTAATCTACTATGAATCTATACTGTATTGTTATTACGTGTATGCCTTTGATCATAAACAATATTGTAACTTACACTGTGTTTTGGACCAATTCTTGCCTTGTTTTGATCTTCTCTGCGGTTCGATTCCGTCCGCACGATGTGTCACATGTCATACACCTACTGTTCCAACCGTTTTCACGGTCATAGGTGCAATTACTGGAGCCGAGCCGAGCAGAGCCGTATTTTGGACGTACCGGCTCGGAGCGGATCGGCAAACAGCGCCCCCGCCCGACTCGATGTGTTAATTCGTGTAGAAAACTTGGGCAATACAAACCCACGGCTGTTTTAGTGCTCCCCACCCCCCCGTTCCCCCACGAAAAATCCCGATAGTGCCCCAAGAAAAGAAAAGGGATTCAGAGAGTGAAGAGATAATGACCCCATTCGACTGAGTTACAGAATTAAATAAACCCTTTTGACTATTGTAAAAATCTCAATCTGTACCAGTAATTTTCATGGTCTTATTCAATAATTAAATATAATCCATATTACTGGGAAAGACTTCCAAAGTGAGGCAGTTGTGATTTATTGATGAAATCTTTGCTTTTTTAAGTGATTCGAAAAATTAAAACTGATACAATTTCTGAGGGAAACATCTATGTCAAATAGGAGACAGGGGAGGGGGATTTTTATGATGTGCTTGTTTGAATATTGTGGTCATTATTCTGAGACAGTTACATGGCTGAAATGAAATGGGTCATAACCAAAATAGAGGCACATTGGTAGGATACAGGGATGTAAATATCGATTTTCAGTCGATTCAAGCCATCAAAGCAGGCTTGTATTTTTTTATTTTTTATTTTTTTGCAGAGGTGGTTTGAAATGCCTACCCCCCTCAAAAATATCCCCACACTTAGCCCCACCTAAATATTTTCTCACATAATACCCTCGTCCAGCGATTTTTAAGGCGTTTCATTTTTATTGCTATAGTTAATCAGTCAGCACATTGGCTTCCATGCCCCCCAAACAAAAATTAATAAATAAAATAAATTACAAAAAAAAAAAAATTAATTTAAAATAATGAAAATAATGCCAGTGCTGGTAGTATAGCTCGATGTGGATTGCTGAATTATAAGGAAAATTGTTCCAGGGAGTTAACAAGTGAAGACAGACAAATGTAGACAATAAGATCAAAATAAAAGTTTGGTACATAATGCTTTTAGAAGTTTAATATTAGGTATGACAAAACTCAGGTATTGGCTTGCTGGGGGAGGGGTGAACCGTTCAGATGAGATTGTATAAGGGAAGGTATATAACATTGGTAATGTTGGCAAAATTGCTTCTATGAGTATGCTTACCTCTATGAATCAAGATATACATTGAAGGGAAGGTACAACATTGGTAATTTTTGCAAAACTGCTAGCTTCTAGTATGCTTACTCTCTTTGAATCATACATTAAAGGGAAGGTACAACATTGGTAATGTTGACAAAACTGATTCTGAGTATGCTTACTCTCTTTGAATCAAGATATACATTAAAGGGAAGGTACTACAACATTGGTAATGATGGCAAAACTGCTTCTATGAGTATGCTTACTCTCTTTGAATCAAGATATACATTGAAGGGAAGGTACGACATTGGTAATGTTGGCCAAACTGCTTCTATGAGTATGCTTACTTTCTTTGAATCAAGATATACATTGAAGGGAAGGTACGACATTGGTAATGTTGGCCAAACTGCTTCTATGAGTATGCTTACTTTCTTTGAATCAAGATATACATTGAAGGGAAGGTACGACATTGGTAATGTTGGCCAAACTGCTTCGAGATGAGTATGCTTACTCTCTTTGAATCAAGGTATACATTGAAGGGAAGGTACGACATTGGTAATGTTGGCCAAACTGCTTCTATGAGTATGCTTACTTTCTTTGAATCAAGATATACATTAAAGGGAAGGTACAGCATTGGTAATGTTGGCCAAACTGCTTCTATGAGTATGCTTACTCTCTTTGAATCAAGGTATACATTGAAGGGAAGGTACAACATTGGTAATAATGGCAAAACTGCTTCTATGAGTATGCTTACTCTCTTTGAATCAAGATATACATTGAAGGGAAGGTACAGCATTGGTAATGTTGGCAAAACTGCTTCTATGAGTATGCTTACTATCTTTGAATCAAGATATACATTAAAGTGAAGGTACAGCATTGGTAATGTTGGCCAAACTGCTTCTATGAGTATGCTTACTCTCTTTGAATCAAGATATACGTTAAAGGGAAGGTACAACATTGGCAATAATGGCAAAACTGCTTCTGTGAGTATGCTTACTCTCTTTGAATCAAGATATACATTAAAGGGAAGGTACAACATTGGTAATAATGGCAAAACTGCTTCTGTGAGTATGCTTACTCTCTTTGAATCAAGATATACATTAAAGGGAATGTACAATATTGGTAATGTTGGCCAAACTGCTTCTATGAGTATGCTTACTCTCTTTGAATCAAGATATAGGGAAGGTGCAACATTGGTAATAATGGCAAAACTGCTTCTGTGAGTATGCTTACTTTCTTTGAATCAAGATATACATTAAAGTGAAGGTACAGCATTGGTAATGTTGGCCAAACTGCTTCTATGAGTATGCTTACTCTCTTTGAATCAAGATATATATATTAAAGGGAAGGTACAACATTGGTAATAATGGCAAAACTGCTTCTATGAGTATGCTTACTTTCTTTGAATCAAGATATTGACACATACATTAAAAACATCCTATGAAAGTTTAAGCGAAAATGCGAAAATTGTTAAATGCATTGTTGTTACATGGAATATAGGAATGAGTAGTCTTTCCTTAATTCAAACTGGAAATTATTTCACTTTTCTAAATAATTACAGCAGATAAAATAATTTCTAGGGGAGATTCATACCATCAGCTTTACACAAAGTAAGTTTTACATTAGAATTTAAACATTTGGTAATTTTGTAATTACCAATCCTATACCTTAGCTTTAAAGGAAAACATCATTTTGAAAATATGACAACTTTCCATTGCCTACTGGTGGGGATAATTATTTGAAAGCTAAACTTGATGTGTAGTTGGCAAAAAGTAACAGTCATCCTGAAAACAAAATATGACAACTTTCCATTGCCTACTGGTGGGGATAATTATTTGAAAGCTAAACTTGATGTGTAGTTGGCAAAAAGTAACAGTTATCCTGGAAACAAAATATGACAACTTTCCATTGCCTACTGGTGGGGATAATTATTTGAAAGCTAAACTTGATGTGTAGTTGGCAAAAAGTAACAGTTATCCTGAAAACAAAATATGACAACTTTCCATTGCCTACTAGTGGGGATAATTATTTGAAAGCTAAACTTGATGTGTAGTTGGCAAAAAGTAACAGTTATCCTGGAAACAAAATATGACAACTTTCCATTGCCTACTAGTGGGGATAATTATTTGAAAGCTAAACTTGATGTGTAGTTGGCAAAAAGTAACAGTTATCCTGGAAACAAAATATGACAACTTTCCATTGCCTACTAGTGGGGATAATTATTTGAAAGCTAAACTTGATGTGTAGTTTGCAAAAAGTAATAGTCATCCTGAAAACAAAATAATTATGACAACTTTCCATTGCCGCTACAAAAACAGCCCATGGTGGGGATAATTATATAGATTTTTGATAATATCACGATTATTTTTTCATTCATGCATGACTGCTTTCTAGCCGATAACCACAGGTATGTACCCCTCTACAAGCGTCACAATTTAAAAAAAAATTACAGAGCTTGTATCACTATGAATAACTTTACCTTGAAAATGCAATTTCATGGAGTCTCTTCCTCTCAGATATTGGCAATAATGTTCATAGTGATTTCAGGGCAAATTCACGCCGATCTTGAGAATTAATGAGCTGCCCCAAAACTGCCACAAGAAGTTCATGTCATTTTCACTGCGAAGAAATTCCAAGAGTATTTCATGGCATTTTCACAATGTTGTGTCATCATGAAAATTCTGTGAACTATTTATTTCAAGGTAAAACAGATTTTCAGGGCATTTTCTGGCTAAAGTTATTCATAGTGTATGTACTTGTGAAGTAGTTCACTTTTGTTTCTCACGTCCAAAAGCTGAAAAGACTGTTCTAATTTTGTTTCCATGGAATTTGTGACTTGGCTCACAATTGCTTACTCTCTTTGAATCAAGATATACACTGATTAAGGGCTACAACATTGGTAATGTTGGCAAAATGCTTCTATTTGAATCAAGATATTTACATACACATTAACAAACCAACATATGAAATGTTAAGCTTACTACACTGTGTCTTTAATACAAAAATAGTGAAAATGTGGAATTTAGGAAAGAGTACTTCTTCCTAAATTCAAATTGGAAATTATTTCACTTTTCTACAAAATTACAGCAGATAAAATAATTTCTTAGGGAGATTCACACCATCAGCTTTACACAAAGTATGTTTTACATTAGAATTTGAACATTTGGTAATTTTGATTCAACTAATCCTATAAACTTTACCTTAAAGGAAGACATCATTTTGAAATATGACAACTTTCCACTGGTTAATAAGCTTGAGCGATATCGATTTTTTTTATCCATGATATATCAGCAAACATATATCGCGGTTTTCAATATTATCAGGATTATTTTTACATTCACGCATGATTGCTTTAGAGCCGATAACCACAGGTATGTACCCCTCTACAAATGTCACAATATAATTCGTTTGCTACTTCTGAAGTAGTTCATGTTTGCTTCTCACTTCCAAAAGCTGAAAAGATTGTTCTAATTTTGTTTCCATGGAATTTCTGACTTGACTCAGAATGGCGATTTTTTGTTAATTGCGATATAATTTTTTAATCGCGATTTTCCGATATATATCGATAAGCTATATATAAAAAGGTTCTTGATGTCGTAAGCAAATAAAAATGGTATCGCAATATTCGATATATTATCGCTCAAACCTACTACTGGTGGGGATAATTATTTGAAAGCTAAACTTGATGTGTAGTTTGCAAAAAGTAACCCTGCTAGTATAGCTGCACTATAGTGGGAAGTTGCCATAGAGGTCAAAATCAGTCAACTGCCTGTTTTGACTGTTGACCCAAATGTGCACACAGGGGCATTTTTGACTGGTTTTTACTGTCATTTTGATCACCCTGAACAATACAAGACAATGCTTTTACTAAAATAAAAAAACAGTAAATGTACTTACTACATGTAAGGTTTGACAATGTTTGACTTTTAAAGGGGCAGTATCGTCATGATAAATAAAATCAGAATGCTAGTTTTAGAATAATTCAGTGACTACCATAATACCCCACATGATAAGGCCATATTACCGTTGCTGCTGCAGAAATGAGCTTGTAATTTTCAGTCACTGTGTTTAATCTTAAACAAGGACATCAATTCCATGTCCTGTCGAAAGTCTGCTCTAATCATGCCGATACTGCCCCTTTAAGTGCACTAGACATACCTTGGCAAGTATATCAACATTAATCTTAAACAAGGACATCAATTCCATGTCCTGTCGAAAGTCTGCTCTAATCATGACGATACAGCCCCTTTAAGTGTACTAGATATACCTTAGCAAGTACTAGTATATCAACATTTTGACCCTTGTAGTAGTAGTAGGAGGGTTAACAGTTATCCTGACAACAAAATGGAATCAGAATGCTAGTTTTAGATTAACAATACCCAACATGATAAGGTCATATTAAATCTTAAACAAGGACATCAATTCCATGTCCTGTCGAAAGTCTGCTCTAATCACGACGATACTGCCCCTTTAAGTGCACTAGACATACCTTGGCAAGTATATCAACATTTTGACTGATTTTGACCCTTGTAGTAGTTAACAGTTATCCTAAAAACAAAATATTTGTTTTCATTTTCGAGAATTCAGAAAACTTCATTTCCTTTTCATTACTTATATACTTTTAAACACATTGAGCTGAAAACTTAGTCACAGGTTGGTTGTTTAACATAATACCTTGAATCAAAGTAAAGATTACACAGAGGAGCACTAGTCAAGGACAGACCCTCTTGTTCATTTGGAGGACATCATTGGCCCATCAGGTAAAAAAAAAAGTCTATCAGCACGTGAGCATTTTTAATTTTCTTTTTTTTTCAAAATTGCTGGATTGATTAGAATACTGCCGTGCTGTTTGTTAATTGACTTTTTCACATTGGGGTCTGAACATCTGGCCAATTTGTGCAGCCTCTCTTAGCCATGCATGTATCACATATTTTGCTGTAGACAATAAAAACGATTACAGAAAAAAAAGCACAACACCGCTTCAATTTTGAAGCCGACCTGTGACCAGAAACCAGAGACTTTTGTTTGGTCTATTTAAACTTGACACCATTGGTGTTATTTTAACACCCAGTATTGGATGGGTATACTTGCTGGTTATATAGAAGACAGCGTAACAGAAGACCTGTTTATACAATATACATTCTATAAAAACACAAAATAGTAAAATGTATTATAACAATGATAAATAAACAATGTAAATAAATTTACATGAAAATGTGGGACAAATTTCAAGAACAAAATACCTCTCCAAAAATATGCTATTGTCTTAGAAATAGCCTATGAACGAATGAAGAAAATGTCACAAACACATGTTTTTTCCATTGGTGTGGATCATCTGATGACATCTTAGACTGTTTCTTTGTGAGAAGGATTTGCCACAAATGTCACAGACAAATGGTTTCTCATTGGTGTGGACCCTCTGATGACATTTTAGACTGCTTCCAAGTGAGAAGGATTTGCCACAAATGTCACAGACAAATGGTTTCTCATTGGTGTGTATTCTCTGGTGACGTCTTAAGTCATTTCCTTGTGAGAAGGATTTTCCACAAATGTCACAAACAAATGGTTTCTCATTGGTGTGTACCCTCTGGTGACGTCTTAGCTTGCTTCCATGTGAGAAGGTTTTTCCACAAATGTCACAAACAAATGGTTTCTCATTGGTGTGGACCCTCTGATGACATCTTAGACTGCTTCCTCGTGAGGTTTTTCCACAAATGTCACAAACAAATGGTTTCTCATTGGTGTGTACCCTCTGATGACGTCTTAGACTGCTTCCAAGTGAGAAGGATTTGCCACAAATGTCACAGATAAATGGTTTCTCATCAGTGTGTACCCTCTGATGACATCTTAGATTGCCTCCCTGTGAGAAAGATCTTCCACAAATGTCACAGACAAATGGTTTCTCATTGGTGTGTACCCTCCGATGACATCTTAGATTGCCTCCCTGTGAGAAAGATCTTCCACAAATGTCACAGGCAAATGGTTTCTCATTGGTATGGACCCTCTGGTGACATCTTAAATGACTTCCTTGTGAGAAGGATTTTCCACAAATGTCACAAACAAATGGTTTCTCATTGGTGTGTACCCTCTGATGACGTCTTAGATGGCCTCCATGTGAGAAGGACTTTCCACAAATGTTACAAACAAATGGTTTCTCATTGGTGTGTACCCTCTGATGACGTCTTAGACTGCTTACTTGTGAGAATAATTTTCCACAAATGTCACACACAAATTGTTTCTCATTTGTTAGATCCATTGGATGACTTGTGATTCAGGTTGAGAACACAAAGAATCAAACGGCTTGTCATTGGTGAAGACTTTCTGACTCAAGTAGCTTTCTATAGGAAAAAAATAAAGGTAATTAATAAAATATTTATTGAGGCAGGAATTCGATAGTATAAGAGCAGGGTTGAAATTTCCCCAAGACCACTAGCCCAAGTGGATTAACAGAATGACTAACTAGATCTGCTTGGTTTGATAGTCTGGGGGCTAGTGTACAAATATAAGAAACACATCATCACAATTTAAAAAAATTGTTTTTGCTGACAGTGCAAGAAAGTTCTTTGGCATTTTTACTATAAACTTTTTCGAATGAGGTTGAAATACAAACATACATTCATACATAAACACAAGAGTGAGCAGAAGTTAGTGTCCTGGGACCGGACAAATGATTACACATGAATAGACTGAGTAAAACAAAACAAATAAACTAACAAGCAAAACAAATGTAAAACAAATGTAAAAATGTCTGTAGAGAGAAAGACAAAAATGATAAAAAAGGAAAAAGTAGTCATTCATTCCCTTCTTTGAAATTGGTTAGATATAATAAAGTATTCTGTTTATGATCTTATCAATTTCAATGAAAAATTTTCCCATAATGTTGTCATAATACAAAAAAAACTTTCAACTTATTATCAAAAAAAATTCCCACCCAAATAATATTCCCCTTTGATATGTTTAAAATTAATCAAGTTTTTAACAATAAATTCGGTATCAATTTAAATTCAGTTAAAAAGTATAATTAAATGCAAAAGAAAAAAGATCAGTACGAGTTAGCACACGTATGAGTTGACGTCCCATAAAGTACGAGTTTACGTGAGTATGAGTTGGCAAATGTACGAGTGTGTAAAAGTACGAGTTGACTCGAATTCGACTGCAACTACTGGTACTACTGGTACTGGTACTAGTCTCTAGCCGGGCCATGATGTCACCAAGATTTAAGGTGCTCTTATATCCTGAAATTGTGTGTCACACGTCACATTCTTATAGCACAATTATATCTATAATGTAATATTTATATACTGTAAATATAATCGTTAAAGCTTATTTATGTCTCAATTTGTCGCACAAAACCTTCCTTTTGAACTCACCACTGTTCCGTGGCGAAACAACCTGCTTGATCATGTGATTATCTGTTGTTCCCGTTCAACACAGGGGTCCAAAGTTTGGACCAAACTCTCAAAATACATAACATTTCCCTTTTTCCTCAGTACTACGAAGCCTAAGCAATCGAAATACACATTAAAATAATGATTTACGCTCATTTTCTTTTAAAATGTGTTTCATAATTATACATTCACTGATTCAGTAATATTCACCTGCGAAAATCACCCCAATAAAAAAAGCCTTTTCGGAATTGTGCGCGCAATGAATTATGTGAGTTGGGTTTTGGAAAAAAAAGTGAAACGAACGCACATGTTTGTGCACAAAGTCAATGGAGGATAAAGGTGGTCGGCCAGAAATGGACAGGTTTTTTTTTTACGTATTAGGCTATAGCAAAATTATAGAGACAGTAGAGAAAATTTTTCAGAAATCAGTTAAATTATGAATAGAACATTTTTATAATAAAAAAAATTATATCCCCGAAAACTACGCAATTGGAGGAATTCTCAGCTGATTTCTGGATATAGCAGAAGGCAGCGGTGGGGACGAACGAAATGTGTGCAACTTGTTTCTGTCGAAAAATGTTTTTAGGACTATTCAATGAAGGAAATATGAAAACTGTATAATATCATGCATTTAGTAATTATAATTCCCATTTTTATAATTTTGGAAAAACGAGCCCGTGAAAATGATCCTAATGATTAAAGCTGGCGGTGGGGAATTATACTTTGAAATTAACTTGGATTTAATAAGTCTTAAGGAATTGTGCGCGCAATGAATTATGGGAGTCGGGTTTTAGAAAATTACATACAGCTGGTATCCGTGACCTCTCACCATTGGTTAATGTTTATTTCGCTGGTGGCCAGGGAGTTCACAAGTGAAAACCCAGGGCCGCGCCGGCCGGCCACATATTTTTGTATGGTAAGCCAAATGCAAAATGGTGTGTTGCATGGACTTATGTACCAAAACGTATGTGCCAATACGATTTTATTTAACAAGCTTAATTATTAAAACAGTATATAAAAGCCAAAAATCTTATAGTATTAAACAAGATTTTATTCGATGGAAATTAGAAAATCTGAGTTACATAATTTGTTCGAATAATTATAAAAACTGTTTTCATAAATTTGTGATTTTATACTCAGCAGAGCCATAATTGGGATACGGCCACTGTACTAGAGATCAGTGGATACGGCTCGAGCCGAAAATTGATACTCAGAACATAATGGCGCCCTCTTTCGTGTAACACCGTTTAGTCTAGTTTGTCTGGGGAGTTTTTGCAAATAAAAGGTCCCTGGATTTTTATTGTCAGTGATTGTCTGAAGGTCAGGAATTGGACATTTTACTGGTATGCACATTTTGTAGGATACTTTTGGCGAATGAGATCGAGTCGACGCGTGTGTTTTTATGATTGTGGCACTCGGGAGTTGAACAAATTAATATCACTTTTTATTACTAGTGTCATTTTGTTGTTGCAGTTTTTAAAATAATAATTTTTATATCTATGATTGATTGATTAAGCTAGCTCTCGTCGTCACACGTACGTATAGATGGAAATGCGCATGCGCATGCGCGCAAACTTAAACAGTTGCCTGTAGTACTGTAGTGTGTATGTGTGCGTTAACGTTAGCCACCGAAGCATAAAACAAGTGGGAAATATCACCATTTTCAGGTAAAATGTTTCGACCATCATGAGATTACATAGAAACAGAAAGTGTTCTTTAATGGGCAAAAATGAGGAAGGAAATTGTGGAAAAATGCATCATTTTATAACTTATATAAGTTATAAAAAGTAATAGCCTTATCGGAATTGTTCGCGCAATGCCAATGGGAAATGGGTTTGTGGAAAAAAGTTGTTAACAAATGCACACGTTAGTCAATGGAGGAGAAAGGTGATTAGTAAGATGTTTTTTTCGTTTTAGCAAAATTATGGAGAAAATTTGTCAGAAATCAGTTAAATTATAAACAGAACACTTTTATATCTAAGTTATCTAAGAAAAGAATTGATTTCCCCCCGAAAACTACACTGGAGAGTTCTTGGATGATTTCTGATCCCCGGGTGTGACGACCATATTATTAAAAAAAATAATAGTAATAATCAACTCAAATTATCTTTAGGATAAGCATGCATGTCTATTCAAATGTTGAAATTCTTTTTGGGTGGTTTCAGATATTAAAAAAAAAATTACAACCATTACTTAGAAAAACTGCTAACGTGACGGTAGGAAAGTGGCCCCCTTTATTGTGTTTTATGTCATATGACGACTTCCTCAGTCATGTCAGTCTGATCTTGTAAACTCCACAATTAGTGACCAACACAGTCATTGTACATGCGTAGTGGCAACTATAATAGGATCCTTCTATTTTCTGAAGGGGAGGATTTTTTTTAGAAGGGAAATCAAGTCCGAAAACCATCATAAAAGTGGATTTTAAAGATAGTTTTCGCTTTCTGTACCACCAAAAATCGATAGAATGATTTTTTAACTGGTTAGTGGTTGCAAAAAAATCCAAAAAAGTCCTTAAAAAGTGGCAGCTGGATACGACATTCTTTCCGAGCTTTTTTTCTTCTAAAAAAGGGGTAAATTGCAGATAATTTTCATCATATTTAAAAAACAAATAAAGGCGCATTATGGTCAAACCGTGGTTAGTCCGAATACTTCTTCCATTCACAGTCCTATTTTTAGAATAATTATGTAATTTGTCATAAATATTGTGTAAAAATGGTCCAATGACCTAGGCAGGGGTCCTTGACTTCCAACATACTAGAGTATTTTGGACACACTAGGCCCTGAAAAAGTGCTCCTAATTTGATTTCAAGCATAAGGCCTTTTTCCAAAATGGCTGCTTTTCAGTGTGGGGGTTTTCACTAGTGTAGAGGGTGTAGGTTTCTATTGGGATGAGAATAACTCAATGGAAGCCTGGACTTTCCTCAATAAATTGAGAAGAAAGTAAAGGTTATATATCGATCAATATTTTTCCTTTTGGTTTTATAAGCTGTACGACTTTTTAATGATATTTTGTATTTTGTCTTTAGCACTGTTTATTATGAGAGTTTATTTGCCCTTGGGGTGCACCCTATATTAAAAATGGCGGCATCCATGGTTTGTTTTGATGGTGGGATTTAAACATGTGCTTTTGTTTACAGTATTAGTAAGGCTGACAATAAATGAAAAATCTTTACACATTAAATGTTCTCATTCAATATCCTTGTATTTCAGGTCTTTAGGCCTATTGGATGAATACAGTACTGTTACAACAAAAAGGTATGTGGAATTGTGAAATTCATACCATAGTCTGCATGTGCTCTTTGTTGGCTACTGTTTATATTTGCCATTTGGTCCTGTGTTTACAAAAATTACCTTTTTCTTCATTTATACATATCAAATCGGGTTTGAATTTTAGAAAAATGTTTTTAAACAAGTTTTCTGCCCTTCATTTATGAACTTTAATAAAATCTGATTACTGGTATACATGGGTAACTGAGGTAAAACTTCTAGCCAATAGTTTTATTGTGGTTTGCTAGTTGTAAACATGGAGGCTTTTTGTGCCAAAATAAAGAGTTCTCTCGACAAGAAGACACTTGTTGGAATCCACAGGGTGTATAATTTGGCAAGGATTTAATAGGAAAAAATATGGAATAATCAATGTCAAATTACCAAGATCAAACAAATGCATAATGATGCATGTGCACAGAGTGGCTTACAATCCCTAACCCTATTCCCTAACCCTATTCCGTAACCCTAACCCTATTCCCTAACCCTAACCCTAACCCCATTCCTAACCATAACCCTATTCCCTAACCCTAACCCTAACCCTATTCCCTAACCCTATTACTATTCCTATTCCTATTCCGTAACCCTAACCCTAACCCTATTCCCTAACCCTAACCCTAACCTATTCCCTAACCCTAACCCTATTCCTAAACCCTAACCCTATTGCCTTACACGCTTAGAGCAGGGACCCTTTACTCTATGGGAGCTATAGACAACCATACTCAGTATAACCCATTGCCTTACACCCTGAGAGCAGGGACCCTTTACTCTATAGACATCCATACTCAGTATAACCCATTGCCTTACACCCTTAGAGCAGGTACCCTTTACTCTATGGGAGCTATAGACAACCATACTCAGTATAACCCATTGCCTTACACCCTTAGAGCAGGTACCCTTTACTCTATGGGAGCTATAGACAACCATACTCAGTATAACCCATTGCCTTACACCCTTAGAGCAGGGACCCTTTACTCTTTGGGAGCTATAGACAACCATACTCAGTATGAGAGCAGGGACCCTTTACTCTATAGACAACCATACTCAGTATAACCCATTGCCTTACACCCTGAGAGCAGGGACCCTTTACTCTATGGGAGCTATAGACAACCATACTCAGTATAACCCATTGCCTTACACCCTTAGAGCAGGGACCCTTTACTCTTTGGGAGCTATAGACAACCATACTCAGTATAACCCATTGCCTTACACCCTGAGAGCAGGGACCCTTTACTCTATGGGAGCTATAGACAACCATACTCAGTATAACCCATTGCCTTACACCCTGAGAGCAGGGACCCTTTACTCTATAGACAACCATACTCAGTATAACCCATTGCCTTACACCCTTAGAGCAGGGACCCTTTACTCTTTGGGAGCTATAGACAACCATACTCAGTATAACCCATTGCCTTACACCCTGAGAGCAGGGACCCTTTACTCTATGGGAGCTATAGACAACCATACTCAGTATAACCCATTGCCTTACACCCTTAGAGCAGGGACCCTTTACTCTTTGGGAGCTATAGACAACCATACTCTGTATAACCCATTGCCTTACACCCTTAGAGCAGGGACCCTTTACTCTATGGGAGCTATAGACAACCATACTCAGTATAACCCATTGCCTTACACCCTTAGAGCAGGTACCCTTTACTCTATGGGAGCTATAGACAACCATACTCAGTATAACCCATTGCCTTACACCCTTAGAGCAGGGACCCTTTTACTTTTGGGAGCTATAGACAACCATACTCAGTATAACCCATTGCCTTACACCCTGAGAGCAGGGACCCTTTACTCTATGGGAGCTATAGACAACCATACTCAGTATAACCCATTGCCTTACACCCTGAGAGCAGGGACCCTTTACTCTATGGGAGCTATAGACAACCATACTCAGTATAACCCATTGCCTTACACCCTGAGAGCAGGGACCCTTTACTCTATAGACAACCATACTCAGTATAACCCATTGCCTTACACCCTGAGAGCAGGGACCCTTTACTCTATAGACAACCATACTCAGTATAACCCATTGCCTTACACCCTTAGAGCAGGTACCCTTTACTCTATGGGAGCTATAGACAACCATACGCAGTATAACCCATTGCCTTACACCCTTAGAGCAGGGACCCTTTACTCTATGGGAGCTATAGACAACCATACTCAGTATAATCAATGTTATCATTACCATCAAATGTAAGTGACAATTTGTTGACTTGTTTGTGATGTGTCACCAATTCACTGTGAAATCTGGCAGACACATTTTCAGATCAAGTGTATTTAAAATGTACTTGAATCTAAAGTGAAACTTCTAATTTCTTTATCAAGAATTTAACAGTCAGATAGAATAATAATAATAATAATTTATTTTTATAGTGCGCCATCTGAAGATGTTAGAGGCTAATTACATCAAGACTCAATAAGACATACAATAAAGCCAAAAAATCATACAATATGAATCTAAAAGTCTATACAAATTCAGCATAAAAATACACACAATTACAGTCAGACACCCTCACCCCTAAAGGGGGGAGGGGAAAATTCCATTTTTAAAAATTCCATTCTAAAAATTCCATTTTTAAAAATTCCATTCTAAAAATTCCATTTTTAAAAACCATAATATACTATACAAATCCAGCAGGGGAGACAAGGCAAGAATACACAATTAACTTAAATTAAAATTAAGAATAAAGAATAAGTATTTACAGACTGTATGCTTCTTTAAACAAGTAAGTTTTTAATTTCTCCTTAAAGGACCCCAGTGAATGAGCCCCCCTAACAGATGAAGGTAGTGCATTCCACAACTTTGGGGCAGCCGAAGCAAATGCTCTATCGCCAAAAGTACCCCTCGGGTACTCCAGTAAAATTTCTCCTGTTGACCTAAGGCTATATCTGTGCCGTCTTTTGATGGTAAAAAGGTCACAGACATAGTCAGGTGCTAAACAGTTAATACATTTAAAAACAAGCAATAAAATTTTAAAATTTTAAAATGAATTCGAAATTTAATAGGCAACCAATACAGATCCTTAAGAATGGGGGTAATATGACAAAATCTATGTGTGTTTACAACTACCCTGGCAGCAGCATTCTGTATCCTTTGTAACTTTGCTAGTTGAACAAGTGGCAGACCATAAAATAAACTATTACAATAATTTATTACAATAATCTATTACAATAATCTAGACGACTGGTGATGAACGCATGAATTAAAATGATAAGAGAATTATGCGATAAATATTTACTAATACGTTTTATATTATGGAGATGGTAAAAACTGGTAGAACAGACTTTAGTGATATGAGAATTCAAAGACAAATTGGAGTCAAACCAGAAGCCCAGATTTCTAACATTTAAGACAGGCGTGATATTAGTACACCCCACTGTAATATGAGAAATATTGATCTTAGACAATTGTTGTTTGGAACCCAGAATAATAAACTCAGTCTTACTATCATTCAACATAAGTCTATCATGTAACATCCACTCGCTGATATCTTTGATGCAATTCTCCATCGCCAAGATGGCAACCTGTTGATTAGCCAAACTAACCGGTTTAAATGATATGTACAATTGTGTATCGTCTGCATAACAATGAACATCAGGTAAGTGGGTTTCAACAATATCAAATAACCTTGAGGAGTACATGACAAACAGCAGGGGTCCGAGACATGAACCTTGTGGTACGCCACAGGTAAGATCAAACTTATCTGACTTGGATCCCTGTATCAGTATACGCTGACTCCTGCCAGTTAAATACGATGCAAACCAATCCATTGCAAGTCCACATATCCCAAATTTAGATTTAAGACGATTTAAAAGAATGTTGTGGTTACTTTAAGAAGTGATGTTTCGGTACTATGATTCTTCCGGTAGGCAGACTGAAGTGGTGGATACAGATTATTAACAGTTAAATACTCGTGAACCTGATTAAAAACAGCTCTCTCAATCAGTTTTGACACAAATGAAAGATTACTGACTGGGCGGTAATTATCAAGCACAGGGTCAAGGTTTTGTTTTTTCAACAGAGGTGTTACCAATGACTCTTTCCAATCTTCTGGGAAGGTACCGGAGGTTAGTGATGCATTGATGATCCTAGTAATAGTCGGAAGCAAGACATCAATGCAATCAACCACAACAGAAGTATTTAGTAATTCAAAATCACTGACTTACTGGAATTTTTCTCTGTTGTTGTTTTACCATTGAGAATGATTCTGTGCATGGGTGGATCCAGAGTCTTGAAAATGACACAGCAAAAAAGGAGGACACACAAAAAATGTATAATAAATTTACATGCACGGTAATAAAAGATGGGGGAGGGGTAGATGAACCTTTGACCCCTGGATTCACCAATGATCCTATGCTATGTTAGAATCAAAACTTCACACCTTCCTAATGTTTACAATATCTCTGTAATTTATGTTTGAACTCAATCATGTTTTGTGTAGATGAAATTGTAAATCATTTTAATCATCACTCATTATATCCAACGAATCCTACAAGAATCACATGTGTAATGAAGCTGCTTCATTGTGCAGGAAGACAAATGATATACAATGTAGGATTATTGTAGATTGATGTCACCATACAAAGCTTTAATTCTAACATCATATCCTTGATTTGTCAGGGATACTTGACTGTCAGAAAGTAAACGACTGGTCTCGCTTGGGTCAAATTTGCAATGAATTTGCTCTTTAAGTTTACAGTAGACCAATATATATACAATATAGAAAAATGTAAATTTGAATACAAATTTGTGTAATTCATTAAATACATTTAAATTCATTTGATGATGGTGAACCAGTAATACAAATATTGGAGTAATACATGTTTTGTCCCCACTGGATCAACCCATGATATACAACCAAAAGAAATGAAACTGATTCAAAAGTTATACATTCATAGATATGATTTATTCAATATCATTTATTTTATTCACAAAATTAGATTTGTACAATATTTTATTTTGATTAGATCTATGTACATGCAGAGAGAGAGACTTATGGATTGCAATATGAATGACAAGTAAATTAAATCTTATTGAAACTAAATTGAACTTTAA
>CM055831.1:30852713-30979371 GCA_029582265.1 Zoroaster sp. YZ-2022
TGGGCCCAAAAAAAAGAAAATAAAAAGAAAAGGGATTCAGAGAGTGAAGAGATAATGACTCCATTCGACTGAGTTACAGAATTAAATGAATTCTTTTGACTGTTGTAAAAATCCAAATCTGTACCAATGAATTGTCATGTTCGCGTTCAACAATTAAATATAAATCCATATTTAATGGGAAAGACTTGCAAAGACTTCCAAAGTGAGGCATTTGTGATTTATTGATGAAAGCTTTGCTTTTTTAAGTGATTTGAAAAATTAAAACTGATCCAATTTCTGAGTGAAACATCTATGTCAAATAGGAGACAGGGGAGGGGGCTTTTATGATGTGCTTGTATGAATATTGTGGTCATTATTCTGAGACAGTTACATGGCTGAAATGAAATGGGTCATAACCAAAATAGAGGCACATTGGTAGTATACAGGGATGTAAATATTGATTTTCAGTCGACAATAAACCGCCAATTCAATCCATCAAAGCATGCAGGCTTGTATTTTTATTTATTTGCAAAGGTGGTTTGAAATGCCTACCATCCCCCCTCAAAAATATCCCCACACTAAGCCCCGGCCCCACCTAAATATTTTCTCACATAGGCTATACCCTCGTCCAGCGATTTTGAAGGTGTTTCATTTTTCACTGCTGCTAGTTAAGTCAGTCGGCACATTGGCTTTCATGCACCAAAACAAATAAAAAAATAAAAAAATAATGAAAATAACGCCAGTGCTGGTAGTATAGCTCGATATGGATTTCTGAATAATAAGAAGAAAAAAAATTCCAAGTGAAGACAGACAAATGTAGCCAATAAGATCAAAACAAAAGAAACAGGTATATAATGCTTTTAGAAGTTTAATATTATACATTAAAGGGAAGGTAAAACATTGGTAATGTTGGGTATATGCTTCTATGAGTATGTTTTCTCTCTTTGAATCAAGATATACACTGAAGGGAAGGTAAAACATTGGTCATGTTGTCAAAACTGCTTCTATGAGTATGCTTACTCTCTTTGAATCAAGATATACATTGAAGGGAAGGTACAACATTGGTAATGTTGGTAACATGCTTCTATGAGTGTTTTCTCTCTTTGAATCAAGATATACATTGAAGTGAAGGTAAAACATTGGTAATGTTGGTAACATTCTTCTATGAGTATGCTTACTCTCTTTGAATCAAGATATACATTGAAGGGAAGGTACAACATTGGTAATGTTGGTAACATGCTTCTATGAGTATGTTTTCTCTCTTTGAATCAAGATATACATTGAAGTGAAGGTAAAACATTGGTAATGTTGGTAACATGCTTCTATGAGTATGTTTTCTCTCTTTGAATCAAGATATACATTGAAGGGAAGGTACAACAGTGGTGATGTTGGCCAAACTGCTTCTATGAGTATGCTTACTCTCTTTGAATCAAGATATTCATTGAAGGGAAGGTACAACATTGGTAATGTTGGCCAAACTGCTTCTATGAGTATGCTTACTCTCTTTGAATCAGGATATACATTAAAGGGAAGGTACAACATTGGTAATGTTGGTAACATGCTTCTATGAGTATGTTTTCTCTCTTTGAATCAAGATATACATTGAAGGGAAGGTAAAACATTGGTAATGTTGGTAACATGCTTCTATGAGTATGTTTTCTCTCTTTGAATCAAGATATAAAAATACATTGAAGGGAAGGTAAAACATTGGTAATGTTGGTAACATGCTTCTATGAGTATGCTTACTCTCTTTGAATCAAGATATACATTGAAGGGAAGGTAAAACGTTGGTAATGTTGGTAACATGCTTCTATGAGTATGTTTTCTCTCTTTGAATCAAGATATACATTGAAGGGAAGGTACAACAGTGGTGATGTTGGCCAAACTGCTTCTATGAGTATGCTTACTCTCTTTGAATCAAGATATACATTGAAGAGAAGGTACAACATTGGTAATGTTGGCCAAACTGCTTCTATGAGTATGCTTACTCTCTTTGAATCAGGATATACATTAAAGGGAAGGTACAACATTGGTAATGTTGGTAACATGCTTCTATGAGTATGTTTTCTCTCTTTGAATCAAGATATACATTGAAGGGAAGGTAAAACATTGGTAATGTTGGTAACATGCTTCTATGAGTATGTTTTCTCTCTTTGAATCAAGATATAAAAATACATTGAAGGGAAGGTAAAACATTGGTAATGTTGGTAACATGCTTCTATGAGTATGCTTACTCTCTTTGAATCAAGATATACATTGAAGGGAAGGTAAAACATTGGTAATGTTGGTAACATGCTTCTATGAGTATGTTTTCTCTCTTTGAATCAAGATATACATTGAAGGGAAGGTAAAACATTGGTAATGTTGGTAACATGCTTCTATGAGTATGTTTTCTCTCTTTGAATCAAGATATACATTGAAGGGAAGGTACAATATTGGTAATGTTGGTAACATGCTTCTATGAGTATGCTTACTCTCTTTGAATCAAGATATTCATTGAAGGGAAGGTAAAACATTGGTAATGTTGGTAACATATGCTTCTATGAGTATGCTTACTCTCTTTGAATCAAGATATACATTGAAGGGAAGGTAAAACATTGTTTTTGTTTGTAACTTGCTTCTATTAGTATGTTTTCTCTTTGAATCAAGATATACATTGAAGGGAAGGTAAAACATTGGTAATGTTGGTAACATGCTTCTATGAGTATGTTTTCTCTCTTTGAATCAAGATATACATTGAAGGGAAGGTACAACATTGGTAATGTTGGTAACATGCTTCTATGAGTATGTTTTCTCTCTTTGAATCAAGATATACATTGAAGGGAAGGTAAAACATTGGTAATGTTGGTAACATGCTTCTATGAGTATGTTTTCTCTCTTTGAATCAAGATATACATTGAAGGGAAGGTAAAACATTGGTAATGTTGGTAACATGCTTCTATGAGTATGCTTACTCACTTTGAATCAAGATATACATTGAAGGGGAGGTAAAACATTGGTAATGTTGGTAACATGCTTCTATGAGTATGTTTTCTCTCTTTGAATCAAGATATACATTGAAGGGAAGGTAAAACATTGGTAATGTTGGTAACATGCTTCTATGAGTATGTTTTCTCTCTTTGAATCAAGATATACATTGAAGGGAAGGTAAAACATTGGTAATGTTGGTAACATGCTTCTATGAGTATGTTTTCTCTCTTTGAATCAAGATATACATTGAAGGGAAGGTAAAACATTGGTAATGTTGGTAACATGCTTCTATGAGTATGTTTTCTCTCTTTGAATCAAGATATACATTGAAGGGAAGGTAAAACATTGGTAATGTTGGTAACATGCTTCTATGAGTATGCTTACTCTATGATCAAGATATACATTTAAGGGAAGGTACAACATTGGTAATGTTGGCCAAACTGCTTCTATGAGTATGCTTACTCTCTTTGAATCAGGATATACATTAAAGGGAAGGTACAACATTGGTAATGTTGGTAACATGCTTCTATGAGTATGTTTTCTCTCTTTGAATCAAGATATAAAAATACATTGAAGGGAAGGTAAAACATTGGTAATGTTGGTAACATGCTTCTATGAGTATGCTTACTCTCTTTGAATCAAGATATACATTGAAGGGAAGGTAAAACATTGGTAATGTTGGAAACATGCTTCTATGAGTATGTTTTCTCTCTTTGAATCAAGATATATACTACTGGAATAAAAGTAATCTGTGCATCATTTGAAGTTATGCTATTTTTAATGAAAAGATAATACAATGATTTGTGGTGTTCTGTTAAATCACTGTTTAACTGTTAACAGGATAATCTCGAAATCTGTATGCTTGGACACTGAGGCTTCGTGACACGTCCTTGAAGAGATGTGGTGTCAAAAGTCAGTTCACAAACTCAGTATCGTGTGTGTCCACCATTGGCGTTGATGCAGGTCTGACATACAGGGACGAGATCATTGGGCCTCATGTGCAAGCGTTCATTCAAAGACAAGGACGTAACATCACGCTTCAGCAAGATAATGCCCGTCCACATGTCGCTCGTGTTGTGACAGATTTCCTGAGACAGCAGAACATTCCGGTACCCCGGCCAGCTGTTTCTCCGACCTGTCCCCTATCGAGCACGTTTGGGATGAAATGGAGCGACGTTTACGTCAAGCCCAGAATCAGCCATTGACGTTAGCTGAATTGGGACAAGCGTTGGTTCAGACATGGAACAACATTCCCAAGCTTTCTTCAATCGCTTAGTGTCGTCTATGCGTCGTCGTTGTCAAGCCTGCATCAACGCCAATGGTGGACACACACGATACTGAGTTTGTGAACTGACTTTGACACCACATCTCTTCAAGGACGTGTCACGAAGCCTAGTGTCCAAGCATACAGATTTCGAGATTATCCTGTTAACAGTTAAACAGTGATTTAACAGAACACCACAAATCATTGTATTATCTTTTTTCATTAAAAAATAGCATAACTTCAAATGATGCACAGTTACTTTATTCCAGTAGTATACATTGAAGGGAAGGTACAATATTGGTAATGTTGGTAACATGCTTACTCTCTTTGAATCAAGATATTCATTGAAGGGAAGGTAAAACATTGGTAATGTTGGTAACATATGCTTCTATGAGTATGCTTACTCTCTTTGAATCAAGATATACATTGAAGGGAAGGTACAACATTGGTAATGTTGGTAACATGCTTCTATGAGTATGTTTTCTCTTTGAATCAAGATATACATTGAAGGGAAGGCACAACATTGGTAATGTTGGTAACATGCTTCTATGAGTATGTTTTCTCTCTTTGAATCAAGATATACATTGAAGGGAAGGTACAATATTGGTAATGTTGGTAACATGCTTACTCTCTTTGAATCAAGATATTCATTGAAGGGAAGGTACAACATTGGTAATGTTGGTAACATGCTTCTTTGAGTATGTTTTCTCTCTTTGAATCAAGATATACATTGAAGGGAAGGTACAACATTGGTAATGTTGGTAACATGCTTCTATGAGTATGTTTTCTCTCTTTGAATCAAGATATACATTGAAGGGAAGGTAAAACATTGGTAATGTTGGTAACATGCTTCTATGAGTATGCTTACTCTCTTTGAATCAAGATATACATTGAAGGGGAGGTAAAACATTGGTAATGTTGGTAACATGCTTCTATGAGTATGTTTTCTCTCTTTGAATCAAGATATACATTGAAGGGAAGGTAAAACATTGGTAATGTTGGTAACATGCTTCTATGAGTATGTTTTCTCTCTTTGAATCAAGATATACATTGAAGGGAAGGTAAAACATTGGTAATGTTGGTAACCTGGTTCTATGAGTATGTTTTCTCTCTTTGAATCAAGATATACATTGAAGGGAAGGTAAAACATTGGTAATGTTGGTAACATGCTTCTATGAGTATGCTTACTCTATGATCAAGATATACATTGAAGGGAAGGTACAACATTGGTAATGTTGGCCAAACTGCTTCTATGAGTATGCTTACTCTCTTTGAATCAGGATATACATTAAAGGGAAGGTACAACATTGGTAATGTTGGTAACATGCTTCTGTGAGTAAGTTTTAACACTATGAAAAAAGATATACCATCAAGGGAAGGTAAAACAGTGGTAATGTTGGTAACATGCTTCTATGAGTATTATTACTCTCTTTGAATCAAGATAAATAAATACATTGAAGGGAAGGTATAACATTGGTAATGTTGGTAACATGCTTCTATGAGTATGCTTACTCTCTTTGAATCAAGATATACATTGAAGGAAAGGTAAACATTGGTAATGTTGGAAACATGCTTCTATGAGTATGTTTTCTTTTGAATCAAGATATACATTGAAGGGAAGGTAAAACATTGGTAATGTTGGTAACATGCTTCTATGAGTATGTTTTCTCTCTTTGAATCAAGATATACATTGAAGGGAAGGTACAATATTGGTAATGTTGGTAACATGCTTACTCTCTTTGAATCAAGATATTCATTGAAGGGAAGGTAAAACATTGGTAATGTTGGTAACATATGCTTCTATGAGTATGCTTACTCTCTTTGAATCAAGATATACATTGAAGGGAAGGTACAGCATTGGTAATGATGGTAACATGCTTCTATGAGTATGTTTTCTCTCTTTGAATCAAGATATACATTGAAGGGAAGGTACAATATTGGTAATGTTGGTAACATGCTTCTATGAGTATGCTTACTCTCTTTGAATCAAGATATTCATTGAAGGGAAGGTAAAACATTGGTAATGTTGGTAACATATGCTTCTATGAGTATGCTTACTCTCTTTGAATCAAGATATACATTGAAGGGAAGGTAAAACATTGGTAATGTTGGTAACATGCTTCTATTAGTATGTTTTCTCTTTGAATCAAGATATACATTGAAGGGAAGGTAAAACATTGGTAATGTTGGTAACATGCTTCTATGAGTATGTTTTCTCTCTTTGAATCAAGATATACATTGAAGGGAAGGTACAACATTGGTAATGTTGGTAACATGCTTCTATGAGTATGTTTTCTCTCTTTGAATCAAGATATACATTGAAGGGAAGGTAAAACATTGGTAATGTTGGTAACATGCTTCTATGAGTATGTTTTCTCTCTTTGAATCAAGATATACATTGAAGGGAAGGTAAAACATTGGTAATGTTGGTAACATGCTTCTATGAGTATGCTTACTCACTTTGAATCAAGATATACATTGAAGGGGAGGTAAAACATTGGTAATGTTGGTAACATGCTTCTATGAGTATGTTTTCTCTCTTTGAATCAAGATATACATTGAAGGGAAGGTAAAACATTGGTAATGTTGGTAACATGCTTCTATGAGTATGTTTTCTCTCTTTGAATCAAGATATACATTGAAGGGAAGGTAAAACATTGGTAATGTTGGTAACATGCTTCTATGAGTATGTTTTCTCTCTTTGAATCAAGATATACATTGAAGGGAAGGTAAAACATTGGTAATGTTGGTAACATGCTTATATGAGTATGTTTTCTCTTTGAATCAAGATATACATTGAAGGGAAGGTAAAACATTGGTAATGTTGGTAACATGCTTCTATGAGTATGCTTACTCTATGATCAAGATATACATTGAAGGGAAGGTACAACATTGGTAATGTTGGCCAAACTGCTTCTATGAGTATGCTTACTCTCTTTGAATCAGGATATACATTAAAGGGAAGGTACAACATTGGTAATGTTGGTAACATGCTTCTATGAGTATGTTTTCTCTCTTTGAATCAAGATATAAAAATACATTGAAGGGAAGGTAAAACATTGGTAATGTTGGTAACATGCTTCTATGAGTATGCTTACTCTCTTTGAATCAAGATATACATTGAAGGGAAGGTAAAACATTGGTAATGTTGGAAACATGCTTCTATGAGTATGTTTTCTCTCTTTGAATCAAGATATATACTACTGGAATAAAGTAACTGTGCATCATTTGAAGTTATGCTATTTTTTAATGAAAAAAGATAATACAATGATTTGTGGTGTTCTGTTAAATCACTGTTTAACTGTTAACAGGATAATCTCGAAATCTGTATGCTTGGACACTAGGCTTCGTGACACGTCCTTGAAGAGATGTGGTGTCAAAAGTCAGTTCACAAACTCAGTATCGTGTGTGTCCACCATTGGCGTTGATGCAGGTCTGACATACAGGGACGAGATCATTGGGCCTCATGTGCAAGCGTTCATTCAAAGACAAGGACGTAACATCACGCTTCAGCAAGATAATGCCTGTCCACATGTCGCTCGTGTTGTGACAGATTTCCTGAGACAGCAGAACATTCCGGTACTCCCCTGGCCAGCTGTTTCTCCGGACCTGTCCCCTATCGAGCACGTTTGGGATGAAATGGAGCGACGTTTACGTCAAGCCCAGAATCAGCCATTGACGTTAGCTGAATTGGGACAAGCGTTGGTTCAGACATGGAACAACATTCCCCAAGCTTTCTTCAATCGCTTAGTGTCGTCTATGCGTCGTCGTTGTCAAGCCTGCATCAACGCCAATGGTGGACACACACGATACTGAGTTTGTGAACTGACTTTTGACACCACATCTCTTCAAGGACGTGTCACGAAGCCTAGTGTCCAAGCATACAGATTTCGAGATTATCCTGTTAACAGTTAAACAGTGATTTAACAGAACACCACAAATCATTGTATTATCTTTTTTCATTAAAAAATAGCATAACTTCAAATGATGCACAGTTACTTTATTCCAGTAGTATACATTGAAGGGAAGGTACAATATTGGTAATGTTGGTAACATGCTTACTCTCTTTGAATCAAGATATTCATTGAAGGGAAGGTAAAACATTGGTAATGTTGGTAACATATGCTTCTATGAGTATGCTTACTCTCTTTGAATCAAGATATACATTGAAGGGAAGGTACAACATTGGTAATGTTGGTAACATGCTTCTATGAGTATGTTTTCTCTCTTTGAATCAAGATATACATTGAAGGGAAGGTACAACATTGGTAATGTTGGTAACATGCTTCTATGAGTATGTTTTCTCTCTTTGAATCAAGATATACATTGAAGGGAAGGTACAATATTGGTAATGTTGGTAACATGCTTACTCTCTTTGAATCAAGATATTCATTGAAGGGAAGGTACAACATTGGTAATGTTGGTAACATGCTTCTTTGAGTATGTTTTCTCTCTTTGAATCAAGATATACATTGAAGGGAAGGTACAACATTGGTAATGTTGGTAACATGCTTCTATGAGTATGTTTTCTCTCTTTGAATCAAGATATACATTGAAGGGAAGGTAAAACATTGGTAATGTTGGTAACATGCTTCTATGAGTATGCTTACTCTCTTTGAATCAAGATATACATTGAAGGGGAGGTAAAACATTGGTAATGTTGGTAACATGCTTCTATGAGTATGTTTTCTCTCTTTGAATCAAGATATACATTGAAGGGAAGGTAAAACATTGGTAATGTTGGTAACATGCTTCTATGAGTATGTTTTCTCTCTTTGAATCAAGATATACATTGAAGGGAAGGTAAAACATTGGTAATGTTGGTAACATGCTTCTATGAGTATGTTTTCTCTCTTTGAATCAAGATATACATTGAAGGGAAGGTAAAACATTGGTAATGTTGGTAACATGCTTCTATGAGTATGCTTACTCTATGATCAAGATATACATTGAAGGGAAGGTACAACATTGGTAATGTTGGCCAAACTGCTTCTATGAGTATGCTTACTCTCTTTGAATCAGGATATACATTAAAGGGAAGGTACAACATTGGTAATGTTGGTAACATGCTTCTGTGAGTATGTTTTCTCTCTTTGAATCAAGATATACATTGAAGGGAAGGTAAAACATTGGTAATGTTGGTAACATGCTTCTATGAGTATGTTTTCTCTCTTTGAATCAAGATATAAAAATACATTGAAGGGAAGGTATAACATTGGTAATGTTGGTAACATGCTTCTATGAGTATGCTTACTCTCTTTGAATCAAGATATACATTGAAGGAAAGGTAAAACATTGGTAATGTTGGAAACATGCTTCTATGAGTATGTTTTCTCTCTTTGAATCAAGATATACATTGAAGGGAAGGTAAAACATTGGTAATGTTGGTAACATGCTTCTATGAGTATGTTTTCTCTCTTTGAATCAAGATATACATTGAAGGGAAGGTACAATATTGGTAATGTTGGTAACATGCTTACTCTCTTTGAATCAAGATATTCATTGAAGGGAAGGTAAAACATTGGTAATGTTGGTAACATATGCTTCTATGAGTATGCTTACTCTCTTTGAATCAAGATATACATTGAAGGGAAGGTACAGCATTGGTAATGATGGCAAAACTGCTTCTATGAGTATGCTTACTCTCTTTGAATCAAGATATACATTGAAGGGAAGGTACAGCATTGGTAATGTTGGCCAAACTGCTTCTGTGAGTGTGCTTACTCTCTTTGAATCAAGATATACATTGAAGGGAAGGTACAGCATTGGTAATGTTGGCCAAACTGCTTCTGTGAGTGTGCTTACTCTCTTTGAATCAAGATATACATTGAAGGGAAGGTACAGCATTGGTAATGTTGGCCAAACTGCTTCTGTGAGTGTGCTTACTCTCTTTGAATCAAGATATATTAGAGTACATCATTGGTAATGTTGACAAAATTATGCTTACTCTCTTTGAATCAATTAAAGGGAATATACATTGGTAATGTTGGCTAAACTGCTTATATGAGCATGCTTACTCTCTTTGAATCAAGATATATATTAAAGGGAAAGTATACATGTACACCCTTGGTAAAGTTTGAAAAACTGCTTCTATGACTATGTTTAGTCTCCAAGATATTGACACATAGGCCTACATTTAAAAATAAAAAAACGTATGAAAACTGTGTCTATAATGCGAACATTGTGAAAATGCATTGTTGTTACATGGAATATAAGAACGTACTCTTTCCTAAATTCAAACTGGAAATTATTTCATTTCTCTTAGTTACAGCAGATAAAATAATTTCTTAGGGAGATTCACACCATCAGCTTTACACAAAGTAAGTTTTACATTAGAATTTGAACATTTGGTAATTTTGTAATTACAATCCTATACCTTAGCTTTAAAGAAAAACATCATTTTGAAAATATGACAACTTTCCATTGTCTACTGGTGGGGATAATTATTTGAAAGCTAAACTTGGTGTGTAGTTGGCAAAAAGTAACAGTCATCCTGAAAACAAAATATGACAACTTTCCATTGCCGCTACAAAAACAGCCCATGGTGGGGATAATTATTTGAAAGCTAAACTTGATGTGTAGTTTGCAAAAAGTAACCCTTATATAGATTTTTGATAATATCACGATTATTTTTTCATTCATGCATGATTGCTTTATAGCCGATAACCACAGGTATGTACCCCTCTACAAGCGTCACAATAAATTTTGTTTGCAGAGCTTGTATGAATAACTATGAATAACTTTACCCTGAAAATGCAATTTCATGGTGTCTCTTCCTCTCAGATATTGGCAATAATGTTCATAGTGATTTCAGGGCAAATTCACGGCGATCTTGAGAATAAATGAGCTGCCCCAAAACTGCCACAAGAAGTTCATGTTGCTTTCACGGCGTTTTCACTTCGAAGAAATTCCAAGAGTAGTTCATGGCATTTTCACAATGTTGTGTCATCATGAAATTGCTGTGAACTATTTATTTCAAGGTAAAACAGATTTTCAGGGCATTTTCAGGCTAAAGTTACTCATAGTGTATGTACTTGTGAAGTAGTTCACTTTTGTTTCTCACTTCCAAAAGCTGAAAAGACTGTTCTAATTTTGTTTCCATGGAATTTCTGACTTGGCTCACAATTGCATTTTTTTTTTAAATCGCGATATATTTTTTAAATTGTGATTTGCCGATATATCGATAAGTTAAAAAGGTTCTTGATATCGTAATCGAATAAAACAATGTATCGCAATATTCGATATCATTGTGTTATCACCCAAGCTTACTACTGGTGGGGATCATTATTTGAAAGCTAAACTTGATGTGTACTTTGCAAAAAGTAACCCTCCTAGTATAGCTGCACTATAGTGGGAAGTAGCTACAGAGGTCAAAATCAGTCAACTGACTGTTTTGACTGTTGACCAAAATGTGCACACGGGGGTATTTTTGACTGGTTTTTACTGTCATTTTGACCACCCTCAACAATACAAGACAATATGCGCCTTGAGCACCATTCAGTTGGTGGATACGTGCGCTATATAAGTCCACACATTATTATTAGCTGTTTCGCAGCGAAGCGCAGCGAAACAGCTGTTGTTTTTGTTAAAGTTTTTTTTCTTTTTTTTCTTTTTCTTTTTCAGCGCTTTCCGTACCGGAAGTGCATTGCAATAACACATGTTTCATTCTGAACGCCTTTTTGCAGTGTTCCATAAATGCGATTGCAATGAAACTTAAGGGGACCAAAGGCAATAGTGCAATAGTGTGCATATTGCAATGACGTCATAATTACGTCATCTGGTGTCAAGTTACACTAAATCAAAGATTAATAATGAAAAACATAAAAAAATTAATAACTCCTGAACCACATATGCTATCAATTTCAACTTTATGGCATATTGTAGGTCGTTACCCACTCCGTATTTCGTGCACAGATATGACCCCATTTTGACCTTAGCTTCCGGTCCAAACTGGAAGTTCAAGTTTAAAGAGCTCTACAGCCAATATGATAAAAAATAATGCTATGATTTCTGTGTATGTAATCATCAGTAGGGCGTACTCTTTTGGATAGCAGGTTTGATGACGTCATCATATGCAAGAGCGCCCTCTAGCGACAGGTTTAAAAAGACGTTATTTACACTTGTACACTTGCCAATATCACATTACCACAAATGATATGTCATATTGTAGCTTATGAATCACCTTAAATATCAAAATAAATTACGTCATAATGACATCATCAGGTGTCAAGTTACACTAAATCAAAGATTAATAATGAAAAACATTAAAAAATTAATAACTCCTGAACCACATATGCTATCAATTTCATCTATGTGGCATATTGTAGGTCGTTACCCACTCCGTATTTCGTGCACAGATATGACCCCATTTTGACCTTAGCTTCCGGTCCAAACCGGAAGTTCAAGTTTAAAGAGCTCTACACCCAATATGATAAAAAATAATGCTATGATTTCTGTGTATGTAATCATCAGTAGGGTGTACTCTTTTGGATAGTAGGTTTGATGACGTCATCATATGCAAGAGCGCCCTCTAGCGACATGTTTAAAAGACGTTATTTTCACTTGTACACTTGCTAATGTCACATTACCACAAATGATATGACATATTGTAGCTTATGAATCAACTTAAATATCAAAACAAATTACGTCATTATGACGTCATCAGGTGTCAAGTTACACTAAGTTAAAGATTAATATTGAAAAACTATTAAAAAAATTATAGCTGTTGAACCACAATAGCTATAATTATGATCTTTGAGTCATATTGTAGGTCGTTATCCACTTGACAATTCGTGCAAATATGACCTTATTGTGACGTTTGCTTCCGGTCGAAACCAGAAGTTCAAATATAGCAATGCAACATGACCTGCGACTTCACTCCCAAACCAAATTTATTCAAAACATGATGCGCGCGTATACCGCAGGGCAGAAACATAATGTTTTGGTTTAGGTGTGACGTCAGAGGGCACATTGTCTATACTGTCACTGAGAACTACTCGCACATGATGCAAAACATGTTAACCCTCATGTAGGCAGTGCACTCTCATGCCCAACTGGCTCTTTCGACTAAAACTGACAGTCTCCATAATCCCAACTGTACAAATATAAAAAGAAGGTACTCTATAAAGTATGGTATTTTGTGGAAGTCTGTAACATTGAAGTAATAAACCTACTGGACATTACATTTTAGTTAACCTGCATATGTATTATGCAACTAAACAATTCATCAGTTGTATATATTTGCATCCGGTGTTGAATGGTGACATTATAGGGATACAAACAAAACATGCACTGTCACCAGAAGTAAGCAGTGCATGTAAATGACGGTACATGCTTCAAAATTTGACATTTATTTGAGCTTTACAACTAATGCTTATAACTAACAATCTTTGTGTCATCTTGTAGCTAATTATTTGTATCACAATCCATTCAATGATGTCATAACATTTCAAAAGTCCTCACGGCTCAAAGTGGAAGTTAATATGATAAAAAATAGCGAAACAGCTGGGTATTCGTTCACGAATACAATTGAGCTCTAGTTATTATTATTATTATTATTATTATTAATGCTTTTACTATTAAAAAAACTCATTTTGACCTGTAAATGTACTCACTACACATAAGGTTTGACAATGTTTGACTTTTAAAGGGGCAGTATCATCTCGATAAACAGGAATCGGAATGCTTGTTTTAGATTAACTCAGTGACTGCCATAATACCCAACATGATAAGGTCATATTACCACTATGTAATCAATGTCCAAGTTTAAGATTAAACATGGATGTTTAATCTTAAACTTGGACATCGATTACATGCCCTGTTAAAAGTTTGCTCTGATTACAATGACAATACTGCCCCTTTAAGTGCACTAGATATATCTTGGCAAGTATATCAACATTTTGACTGATTTTGACCCTTGTAGTAGCAAGAGGGTTAACAGTTATCCTGAAAACAAAATATTCTTTTTGGAAGTTTTTGATGTGTTTTCGTTTTAGAGATTTCAGAAAACTCAAAAAGAATATGCACATTTACTTTTCATGACTTGTATACTTTTAAACGCATTGACTTAGAGGACATCATTGGCCCATTAGGTCAAAAAAAGTCTCAGCGCATCAGCATAGGGCTGTACGTTTTCGAATATTTTTGGAACCGGATACCCGAAATCAGGAAACTTCGGATACCCGGATACCCATTTTCATTTTTGTTGAAAACATGCCTCCGGCGGTGTACAAATACATGTACTGTAAATGGTAACAAATTGACTTTTATAATACAGAGGATACCATACTATCGATCTTTTCTTTATTGGAGTGTAATCTCTTGAATTTAAAAATAATTGTCTGTACAAGTGCATTGTTCAAGAGTCACAGATTTCTGTTTGCACCGCTCAAATGTTAAGTTCGAATTTTAAAAAGTCGTTTACGGGTAATTGGAACCGAAAAATGGAACCGGGTAATGAGTGTTTTGGTTGGGTATCCGGATACCCGGCACAGCCCTCCATCAGCAATTTTGATTTTCTTTTTTTCAAAATTGCTGGATAGATTGGAATACGGCCGAATACTGGTCCCTGTGTGTATACGTATCATATATTTCCCTGTGGCAAAAAAAAAGATTACTGAAAGTAAAAAGCGCATCACCGCACCCATTTTAATAATAATAATAATAATAATGAACATTTGTAATGCGCCGGTATCCGTCAAAAGAGACGCTCATGGCGCAGTGACACATTAGAGTAAACAATAAAACAAAATACATGGTAAGAACAATGCAATATAAAATTACAAGGAACAATGATTGTAAAAAGGCTGACTGGCTCTGGTCAGAATATGCTAGACAAAGACGATAGGAAGGAAAAACCCTGCATACACAACCATGCAAACAAGGTTGATTTGCAAAAAATATAAACATTATAAACACCGCAGCGATATTCTTGACATATTAAACAAACAAAAAAACTTATAAATACATCATCATGAAAGTCAATAGTTAAACATAAGTAAATTATACATTAATTTTCATCAAATGAGTTTTGAGAGCAGTTTTAAATGAAGCAAGAGATGGAGATTGTTTGACATGCTCAGGTAAATCATTCCACAAAGAAGGAGCAGCAGCAGCAAAAGAACGTTTTCCCCAGGATCTCTTTGTCAATTTCTTACTCAGAAGAAGTTTATGATGTGATCTCATGAAATCACGATTTGAGTGATACGGTTGAAGTAATTCTGATAAATATGATGGTGACATATGAATGGAAGAGCGGTAAACATACATTAAGATTTTGAAAACAATCCTGTCCTTAATCGGGAGCCAATGAAGATCTCGCTATATTGGTGTAATGTGTTCTCTTGGTTTAGTCCGGGTTACAATTCTAGCAGCTATGTTTTGAAGACGGGACAGAAGATAAATTTGTGTATCTGGTAGACCATATAAGAGTGAATTGCCCATGTCCAGGCAGGAGGTGACATACGCATGTACAAGTTGTTCTGTAGCCTCTTGAGAGATGTATTTTCTGATGAGGCCGATGTTGCGCAGATGAAATGAGGAACATTTAAAAATTGAAGAAATATGATCATTAAGTGACATGTCGCAATCGAATATAGCGCCCAAATTGCGAACTCTAGTAGATGTAGATATCTTGGAGGTGGCAATACATAGATGAGGAATTTTGACTTTTTCACGCTGCTGTTTTGATCCAAATATAATAAACTCAGACTTGTCATCATTTAATTTTAAGAAATTAGAAGACATCCAGTTACGAATTTCATCAATACATGATTCAAGTCGACGTATAGCAGTGTCAGCTTCAATTTGATCAGGGTTAAATGAGATGTATATTTGTGTGTCATCAGCATAAAAATGGTATTGCAGATTATGTTTCGAATGATTTTCCCAAGGGGACCAGTGTAGATAGAAAATAGTACAGGTCCAAGAACAGACCCTTGTGGCACACCGAAAAGCAGCATGGTAAGTACTGAACATTTGTTTTTAATTTGAACACACTGTGATCTGTCGGTGAGATACGATTCAAACCATTTCAGAACTATTCCATCAATACCAAATGATCGAAGTCGTTGCAATAGAATACGGTGGTCGACAGTATCAAAAGCAGCTGACAGATCGAGTAGTACCAACGCAACAAGTCTGCCATTATCCATAGCGGTAAGTACATCATTTTCTAATCGAAGTAGAGCAGTTTCAATACTGTGGTTGGCACGGTAGGCAGACTGGCGATTATCAAGAAGGTTGTTGCTTTGAAGAAATGGAGAGACTCTAGCAAGTACAACACGTTCAAGTAGCTTTGAAAGGAAGGTAAGGTTAGAGATTGGGCGATAGTTTTCAAAGTGTCAGTGTCAAGAGTAGGTTTCTTTAGAAGTGGTCGTACAATTGCAGATTTTAAGGACGATGGTACAATTCCGTTAGCAAGTGACTGGTTTACAATATGAGTTATAACAGGTACTATTGTATCTGCACAATCTTTCAATAAAGTTGTTGGTATCGGATCAAGATCACAGCTTTTAGATGTAGATTGTAGAAGAATCCGGCGTATTTCTTCTGCAGTTGCAGGTTCAAAATATAAAGGCTTTGGATGCGAACAATTATCTATTCCAACACTGATGGGCACATGAGAAGGAAAAGCATCACGGATGTTTTTAATTTTATCATGGAAGAATGTGGAAAATTTGTCAGCATGGCTCTTCTTCTGAAACACAGGCATGGGGAGGTTCTTTTATGGTGAAGAAGTTGATCCACCACTTGAAAAAGTTGTTTTTGGTTTAGATGAGCAATCCTTTATTAGTGTAGAGTAATGATTCTGTTTAGCTTTGCGAATGAGCTTGTTGACAAGATTCCGCTTGGTCACGATACAGCTGGCGGTTGATTTCAAGACCGAATTATTTATTTATGCTCTCGACGACGCTCACATTTTGCATTAGTGATTTCTTGATTATACCAAGGTGTGTTTGGTCGTATACGAATTGTTCGCTTTTTGGACAGTGCATGGTTATCCAAAATAGATGCAAGAACTGTGTTGTAATTCTGAATATTTTTACAGATGTTAGTGCTATCTGAGTTCAGGAACAAATCAGAATTCTTAATGTCAACACAAAAAGAAGCAATATCAATATTTTTCACATTTCTTGTTGTTATAATGTTTGTAGGAACTTTTGGTTTCTGAATGGCAAGATTGCAAGTGATGGCATAATGATCAGAAAGCCCTTCTTGTACAGATATATTTGAAATGGGAAGATCATCAGAGGAACGAGTAATTAACAAATCTAAGGTGTGTCCATGTTTATGCGTACAGGATGAAATATGCTGGTGAAGTCCAATAGATGATAACAAATCCTTAAACCGGGTAGCATCAGAGTCAGCGGGGTTGTCAACATGAATATTAAAATCGCCTGCAATGATGAGTTTAGATCGGTTCAGAATATAGGAGTCAACAAGGTCGTTAAATTCACACAGAAATTGACTAAATGTATATGCAGTTTTTGGTGGTTTGTATACAATGATGAGAGAGATTGAAGTTGAAGAGGATGATAGCTCAAGTTCAAGAGATTCAAATGACTGAAGTTTTCTTTGGTTGGTAACTTTAACTGGCAGTCCAGACTTTGACAGAAATGCTACACCACCACCTTTTCTATTAAGGCGGGGTACATGATGAAAAACGTATCCACTAGGAGTAATATCACCAATAAAAGTCAGGTCGTCAGGGCGGAGCCATGATTCACATATCGCAACTGCATCAAAATTATTCTCAAGAACAAGATCAAGAAGTTCGACAGTTTTATTCCGCACAGACTGTGTATTGAGCAGGCAAAATTTAACTTGTTGCTGGATATATCCATGGTGAGCAGTGGTTTGGTCTGTACTTTCAGTAGGCTTAGTATTCAAGTTGGAGTTATGACTTCCAACTTGGTTTAATATAGGTTTGGATCTATCAGTAGGTTGATTTTTTCTTTTGTCCGGGTTTTTCATTCCAGCTTTATGCTGCCTTGGTCTATATTTTATGCCTAGATCACTAATGATTGACCAAGTAGAAGGGGAAAGTTTGTATTTTCCATTAAGTTCAAGGAGCTGACTTCTTGAGTAAACCAAGTTTGAACAACTTTGATGAGTAGCTGTATGATTGTTAGTAGTTGAGGATGTGTTGGGTTCAAAAGTGTACTCAGGACCAGGGTTTGTATGAATATCACCAGCAATGAGTAAGCAATATTGGAAGGTAGCACAAGAGTTGCTATAATATCCAATTCTTGTTTGAAGAAAATGGCCGTATTTGTAAGGGCCTACAGAAGATAGTTTCCACTGTGTACTTGGTACCTCACAAACAATATAACATGCTTGAGAGCACAGTAAAAGCAGCAGTAGAGTTGTCTGGCAGTAGCCCTGCATGGTGATTCCTTTGTGTACAGGAAGTTCTCTGCTAGCATCCTATGGTGATTAGCATAATAAGATTAATTCCAGCCAAGATAAACAGTTAGCAGCAACACATAGTACAGTATGTAGAAATCCAAGTTGAAGTTTCAGAAATATTATCACAAAATACAGCAGAAACACACAAAATCCTGAAGAATTATATATCCCAGCAGTTTCCTGGCAGATAAATCTTGAAGATGATATAAAACAAGTTGCACAAAAGTTAGTAAATCCAACATAAAATGGTTTAAAATGAAGAGCACTGATGTGTCTGTGTCAGCCCTCCTAAGTGAGGGCGCCAATATTTTGAAGCCGACCTACAACCAGAAACCTGCGACTTTTTTGTGTGGCCAATTAGTCAGCTTGCCCAATATAAACACCCTGGAAGAATAAAGTTGACACCATTGGTGTTATTTTAACACCCAGTATTGGATGGGTATACTTGCTGGGTATATAGAAGACACCCTAACAGAAGACCTGTTTATACAATATACATTCTATAAAAACACCAAATAGTAAAATGTATTAAAATAAACAACTATGATAATAAACAATGATGTAAATAAATTTACATGAAAATGTAGGACAAGTTTCATGAACGAAATATCACTCCAAAAATGTGCTATTGTCTCAGAAATAGCTTATGAGTGTATGAAGAAAATGTCACAAACAAATGGGTTTTTTCATTGGTGTGGGATCCTCTGACGACTTCTTACTTAGTTGCTTCTATATGAAAAAAAGGATTTACTACAGAAACCACAGACAAAGGGTTTCTCACTGGTGGATCCTGTGGTAATTTATTTGTGAGGATATTTGGCAAAATGTTACAACCCAAGTCATTTATTGGTGTGTACCCTCTGATGACGTCTTAGACTGCTTCCATGTGAGAATGATTTTCCACAAATGTCACAAACAAATGGTTTCTCATTGGTGTGGACCCTCCGATGACGTCTTAGATTGCTTCCATGTGAATAGCATTTTCCACAAATGTCACAGACAAATGGTTTCTCATTGGTGTGGACCCTCCGATGACATCTTAGATTGCTTCCATGTGAGAAGGACTTTCCACAAATGTCACAGACAAATGGCTTCACATTGGTGTGGACCCTCTGATGACATCTTAGACTGCTTTCATGTGAAAACGATTTGCCACAAATGTCACAGGTAAATGGTTTCTCATTGGTGTGTACCCTCCGATGACATCTTAGATTGCTTCCTTGTGAAAAGGATTTTCCACAAATGTCACAGGTAAATGGTTTCTCATTGGTGTGTACCCTCTGATGACATCTTAGATTGCTTCCATGTGAGTAGCATTTTCCACAAATGTCACAGACAAATGGTTTCTCTTTAGTGTGGACAATTTGATGCATTCTTAGTGAGCTTCCTTGGGTGAAGGATTTGCCACAAATTTTACAAATAAATGGTTTCTCATTGGTGTGTACCCTCTGATGACGTCTTACATTGCTTCCATGTGAGAATTGTTTCTCATTTGTTAGATCCATTAGGTGACTTGTGATTCAGGTTGAGAACACAAATAATCAAACGGCTTATCATTGGTGAAGACTTTCTGACTCAAAGCAGCTTTCTATATTAAGGAAAAAAGTATAGGTAATTAATAAAATATTTATTGAGGCAGTGCCTAAAGCCATGTTGTTTATCGTTCTTTGTGTGATTCAATGTTTGTTTACTTCCTAAGTGGTAGCATCAGGAGATCAACTCGACAGTAATCTAGTTTACTTTTTTGTAATCCTACAGGGGTGCTACCTTTGTTTCTTTTTCTGATAATTTAATGTAAACTTGTGTTGATTTTTTGTTCTACCTGTGAAATCAATAAATCAATAAATGAATTAAATGAATGAATGAAAGAGCAGGGTTGATAATTTCCCCTAGTGCCTTGGGCTAGTGAATTAACAGAATGATTACTACATCTGCTTGGTATGAAAGTCTGGGGGCTAATGTACAAATATAAGAAACACATCATCACAATTTAGAAAAAATCAGTGATTTTTTGGCTGACACCATAAGGCAGTTCTTTGGCATGGTGGAATATAATTCATCCTATAAACTTATTCAAATAAGCTTGAAAATTGTGCAACCAATTTTCAAGCTCAGTTTTGAGACATTAAGTATACAGTATACATGAACTTAAAACAATAATTGTTTGTTTTTATTTATTGATACTCTTTATGTATTATGAGAACCTTATTTGAAATTGCAAAATAACGGTTGTGGCCTTACATTTTGAACCTAACAGGATCTTTCTCAAAGGCAAAGTGGGACGGAATACAAACATACATTCATACATAAACACAAAAGTGAGCCAAAGTTAGTCAGGTGTGAAATGAACACAAAAGAAGAAGATACAAGAAGCAGAGTCATGTACTGATCCTGGGACTGGACAATAGAGGGATTACACATGAATAGATAGAGGTACCATACTATAAGAGAGGAAGTTAGTCAGGTGTGAAATGAACACAAAAGAAGAAGATACAAGAAGCAGAGTCATGTACTGGTCCTGGGACTGGACAATAGAGGGATTACACATGAATAGATAGAGGTACCATACTATAAGAGAGGAAGTTAGTCAGGTGTGAAATGAACACAAAAGAAGAAGATACAAGAAGCAGAGTCATGGGGATAACACATGAATAGATAGAGGTACCAGGAGTTTTTGGCTAGGAGAAGGGGTAGAATGTCATATCCGACTGCCACTTTTTCTCATTAAATATATCCAATAATGTAATCTTACCTACCTAGTAAGGTGGAGATCATAATGGATGATGATGGACATATACTTCAAATTATTCCAGGATATTTATTTCATGAAAAATCAGGCATTTGTGGTATACGATGACTTCCTCAGTCATGTCAGTCTGATCTTGTAAACTCCCCATAAGTGACCAACACGGTCATTGTACATGCGCAGTGGCAACTATAGATCCTTCTATTTTCTGAAGGGGAGGATTTTTGTAGACAGGAAATCAAGTCCGAAAACATCATAAAAGTGGATTTTAAAGATAGTTTTCGCTTTCTGTACCCCAACAAAATTTTGTAACTGGTTAGGCCCAACAGTGAGTTAGTGGTTGCAAAACAATCTTTTTTTCAAAAAACCCTTAAAAAGTGGCGGTCGGATAGGACATTCTTTGCTGCGTTTGTTCATGTCATTTGTCCCCAAAACCCAATTCCCATTGTTCTTTGCGCAGACAATTCCGAATAGGTCTCGAGTCCGGCGGGAGTCGATACTTACGCTAGGCTGGCTCGCGAGACCTCAGCGTTCACCAACGGACAAAACAAACCCATTTATTTCACTGTCACAACTACCTACAAAAACTACATTAACTTACCTATATATTCTATATCCTCAGTGGAGTATCATACGTTGTCTTGATGACATTTTGTATATTCCTGATGTTTAAAGTCGTTACATTCTTCGACAATTTCACCACACGTGCGAAATTCCAAGGCGCCATTTTCAAAATTAACCCCCCACCCCCCGGCCGGCTACACACACTAGCAATGCGTATGCGTATATAAGGCACTGCGCAAGCACAGGATCCAAGAGGGCGCGTGGTGACAATTATGCTAAGTTTTTCTAGGAAAGAAAGTGATGTGCATTTTGTTTAATATTTGAATAAGAATGAAGTGACATGTTTACAATAGTGGAGTAGTTAGGCGGGGCGGGGCGGATCTATGTCAAATAGGAGACAGGGATTTTATGATGTGCTTGTTTACCCCACAAATTTCCAGTGTTCCCCAGGTTTCCCCCACGAAAAATCCCAATAATGCCCAAAAAAAGAAAAGAAAAAGATAAGGGATTCAGAGAGTGAAGAGATAATGACTCCATTCGACTGAGTTACAGAATTAAATAAATTCTTATGACTATTGTAAAAATCCCACTGTACCAATGAATTGTCATGTTCTCGTTCAACAATTAAATATAAATCCATATTACTGGGAAAGACTTGCAAAGACTTCCAAAGTGAGGCAGTTGTGATTTATTGATGAAAGCTTTGCTTTTTTAAGTGATTCTAAAAATTAAAACTGATACAATTACTGAGGGAAACATCTATGTCAAATAGGAGACAGGGGAGGGGGCTTTTATGATATGCTTGTTTGAATATTGTGGTCATTATTCTGAGACAGTTACATGGCTGAAATGAAATGGGTCAACCAAAATAGAGGCACATTGGTAGTATACAGGGATGTAAATATCGATTTTCAGTCGACAATAAACCGCCAATTCAAGCCATCAAAGCAGGCTTGTATTTATTTTTTTGGTTTTTTGCAGAGGTGGTTTTAAACGCCTACCCCCCCCCCCTCAAAAATATTCCCGCACTGATCCCCACCTAAATATTTTCTCACATATACCCTCGTCCAGCGATTTTGAAGGTGTTTAATTTTTATTGCTGCTAGCACATTGGCTTCCATGCCCCCCCCCAAACAAAAATTAATACATAAAATAAATTAAAAAAAAAAAATTAATTTAAAATAATGAAAATAATGCCAGTGCTGGTAGTACAGCTCAATATGGATTTTTGAATTATAAGGAAAATTGTTCCAGGGAGTTAAAAAGTGAAGACAGACAAATGTAGATAATAAGATCAAAATAAAAGTTTGGTACATAATGCTTTTAGAAGTTTAATATTAGGTATGTCAAAACTCAGGTCTTGGCTTGCTGGGGGAGGGAGTGAACCGTCCAGATGAGATTGTAAGGGAAGGTATATATAACATTGGTAATGTTGGCAAAACTGCTTCTATGAGTATACTTACTCTCTTTGAATCAAGATATACATTGAAGGGAAGGTACAACATTGGTAATGTTGGCAAAACTGCTTCTATGAACATGCTTACTCTCTATGAATCAAGATATTATTTGAAGGGAAGGTACAACATTGGTAATGTTGGTAAAACTGCTTCTATGAGTATGCTTACTCTCTTTGAATCAAGGTATACATTGAAGGGAAGGTACAACATTGGTAATGTTGGCCAAACTGCTTCTATGAGTATGCTTACTCTCTTTGAATCAAGATATACATTAAAGGGAAGGTACATCATTGGTAATGTTGGCAAAACTGCTCATTTGAGTATGCTTACTCTCTTTGAATCAAGATATTGACACATACATTAAAAACCATCCTATGAAAGTTTAAGCAAAAACACGAAAATTGTTAAATGCATTATGTGGAATTTAGGAAAGAGTAGTCTTTCCTAAATTCAAATTGGAAATTATTTCACTTTTCTAAATTACAGCAGATAAAATAATTTCTAGGGGAGATTCATACCATCAGCTTTACACAAAGTAAGTTTTACATTAGAATTTGAACATTTGGTAATTTTGTAATTACCAGTCCTATACCTTAGCTTTAAAGGAAAACATCATTTTGAAAATATGACAACTTTCCATTGCCTACTGGTGGGGATAATTATTTGAAAGCTAAACTTGATGTGTAGTTGGTAAAAATAACAGTTATCCTGGAAACAAAATATTCTTTTTAACCCTCCTACTACTACAAGGGTCAAAATCAGTCAAAATGTTGAAATACTTCCCAAGGTATATCTAGTGCACTTTAATAAAAGTCAAACACTGTCAAACCTTCCAGGTCAAAATAAGTCGACTGTTTTTGACTGGTAAAAAGCATTGTATTGTATTGTTCAGGGTGATCAAAATGACAGTAAAAACCAGTCAAAAATGCCCCTGTGTGCACATTTGGGTCAACAGTCAAAAACAGGCAGTTGACTGGTTTTGACCTCTATAGCAACTTTCAACTAAAGTGCATCAATAGTAGGAGGGTTAATGTGTTTTCATTTCATTTCATGCACATTTACTTTTCATGACTTGTATACTTTTAAATATATTGAGCTGAAAACTTAGTCATGTTGGTTGTTTAACATGTACCTTGATTCAAAGTAAAGCTTTCACAGAGAAGCATTAGTCTTGCCATTCATTTAGATGAAAAAAGTCTCTGCACATCGGTACTTTTAATTTTCTTTTTTGGCTATGAATCGATGTCCAATCGCAGCCCAAATTGCTGGATTGATTGGAATTCTATCATGGCGTGTTTTAAGTAACTTTTTCACATTGGGGTATCAATGAATGTTTTCCCGATTTGTGAGGCCTCTCTTAGCCACCATACTTTGTACATGGGAAATTTGGTCCCCACGTGCACATGTATCACATATTTCCCTGTGACAAAAGAAAAAGATTAGGCCTACAAAAAAAAAACATCCCAGTTTTGCATATACTTCCTGGACATATAGAGACACTGTAACACAAGACCTTATACAATATAAATACATTCTATAAAAAGACAAAATATGTTTTAAATTAAACGATAATTTACTAAAGAAACAACAGACAAATGGTTTCTCACTGGTGGATCCTGTGGTAATTTATTTGTGAAAAGGATATTTGGCACAATGTTACAACCCAAGTCATTTATTGGTGTGGACTCTTTGATGACGTCTTAGGTTGCCTCCTTGTGAGAAGGATTTTCCACAAATGTCACAGGCAAATTGTTTCTCATTGGCGTGTATCCTCTGATGACGTCTTAGATTGCTTCCATGTGAGAAGGATTTGCCACAAATGTCACAGACAAATAGCTTCTCATTGGTGTGGACCCTCTGATGACATCTTAATTCACTTCCTTGTGAGAAGGATTTTCCACAAATATCACAGGCAATTGGTCTCTCATTGGTGTGTACACTCTGATGACGTTTTAGATTGGCTCCTTGTGAAAAGGATTTTCCACAAATGTCACAGACAAATGGTTTTTCATTGGTGTGTACCCTCTGATGATGTATTAGATTGCCTCCATGTGAGAAGGATTTTCCACAAATGTCACAGACAAATGGTTTCTCATTGGTGTGTACCCTCTGATGACGTCTTAGACTGCTTCCTTGTGAGAAGGATTTTCCACAAATGTCACAAACAAATGGTTTCTCATTGGTGTGGACCCTCTGATGACGTCTTAGATTGCCTCCACGTGAGAAGGATTTTCCACAAATGTCACAGACAAATGGTTTCTCATTGGTGTGGACAATTTGATGCGTTCTTAGTGAGCTTCCTTGGGTAAAGGATTTTCCACAAATTTTACAAATAAATGGTTTCTCATTGGTGTGTACCCTCTGATGACGTCTCAGATTGCTTCTCTGTGAGAATTGTTTTTCGTTTGTTAGATCCATTGGGTGACTTGTGATTCAGGTTGAGAACATGAATAATCAAACGGCTTGTTATTGGTGAAGACTTTCTGACTCAAAGCAGCTTTCTATATTAAGAAAAAAGTATAGGTATATAATAAAATATTTATTGAGGGAGCCGCAGGAAGTCGATAGTATAAGAGCAGGGTTGATAATTTCCCCTAGTGCCTTAGTCTAGTGAATTAACAGAATGACTACTACATCTGCTTGGTTAGATAGTCTGGGGCTAATGTACAAATATAAGAAATAAATCATCACGATTTTTTAACAAATCAATGATTTTTTTTGCTGACACCATAAGGCAGTTCTTTGGCATGGTGGAGTATTACTCATATAAACTTATTCAAATAAGCTTGAAAATTGTGCAACCAATTTTCAAGCTCAGTTTTGCGACATTAAGTATACAGTATACATGAACTGAGAACAAAAATTTTGTTTTTTACATTTATTGATGCTCTTTGCATTGTTAGGGGGTGGGAGTGTTGCCTTGACAAATTTGGCATTGACAAAAACAACCTTGCACTTAGGACAAAATGAGTACCCTTGCGTATGAAGATATGTAAAAAGTCAATGGGGTGATATTTTTTGGTGGGTTGAAAGTTTTTACATATGAGAACCTTATGGAAAAATTTTCTTTGAAATTGCAAAAATAATGGCCGTGGCCTTACATTTCGAACCTAATGGGATCTTTCTCAAAGGCAAAATGGGACGGAATACAAACATACATTCATACTGTTACATAAACACAAGAGTGAGTGGAAGTTAGTCAGGTGTGAAATGAACACAAAAGAAGATACAAGAAGCAGAGTCATGTACTGGTCCTGGGACTGGACAATAGAGGGATTACACATGAATAGATAGAGGTACAGGGAGTTTTTTGGCTGGAAGAAGAGATGATTTGTGAAAAACAGAGCCAGATGGAGTAAAACAAAACAGACAAATAAACTAACAAACAAAACAAATGTAAAACAAATGAAGAAATGTCTGTGGAGAAAGAAAAAAGGGGGAAAAAAGGAAAATTAGTCATTCAATCCCTTCTTTGATATTGTTAGAAATAATTAAAGTATTCTGTTTATGATCTTATCAATGTTGTCATGATACAGTGTATCGATGGGAGACTACTTTACCCTGCAATCTTAGTGGTGTGACAGTGCACAGAAAGGTAACCATAGGAGGACACTTGCAACAGCTAATGGCTTATAGTGGCCTGAATGGGTTGTTTTCAAAATTGCACTGATTGTGGGAGGTTAAGAGAACAAAATCTGGGCAAACATTTTGTTCATATTCATCAATTCTTCAAAGCCTAATTTTATATCAGGCCAGAGCCTTTTACAGGGAAGGGGAAATAAAATAAAATAAAATGAAACTGTGTATGTGCCTCTTTACAACATTGGGTAATTCACATTACTGACACCTTTTTTAGCATTCACGATACGAATCGTGATATGTAAAGTATCATGATCAAGCATCTCGATTTCGTATAACTATTGCATCGCTAAAAATTAGTATCGTTACACCCCTATTCAATAAAACCAATAATGTAATCTTACCTACCCAGTAAGGTGGACAACATATGGATAATGATGATGGACATATACTTCAAACTATTCCAGGATATTTATTTCATAAAAAACCAGCTATTTCTGGTATACGATGACTTCCTCAGTCATGTTAGTCTGATCTTATCAACTCCCCCAACCCTCCTACAATCAATGCAATTTTTGAAACAACCTATTCAGGCTACTCCAAGCCATTAGCTGTTGCCAATGGCCTCCTATGGTTACCCTTCTGTGCACTGTCTGAAACAACCCATTCAGGCCACTCCAAGCCATTAGCTGTTGCCAATGGCCTCCTATGGTTACCCTTCTGTGCACTGTCACACCACTGAGATTACAGGGTAATGTGGTCTCCCATGGATACATTGCAGGCCATACTAATATGTTCAAACATTTACAGTGGCCTTGGGTGACACACAGTTGATTTTGTAAAATTACTTGGAAAGGACAGCAGGCTTGTACATAATGTGTACTGAAAATTGCTTAAAAAAATTATAAAAAACTTTAAAAAGCGGCGGGGTAGAATGTCGTATCCGACTGCCACTTTTTTTTCATTCAATATACAGTGAAACGATTTTGACGTAATATGGACAATCTGCGATGGAATTTCAAATAATGCATTGCAGATTTTTCGATACAAATTTCGATAGATTTTTTCAACATTGTGGTTTAATAATAAACATTTCTGAAATCATATTCACAAACCTTTCCCGAAATAAATATTACATGTATATTACCAACCAAAAATGATCAAGGGATCCGTCCTGACTGGGTTTGTTTCCCAGACGACACCGGGGGTACATCCGTCCAACGTATGTGGTTAACGATGACTTCACGGGCGCGGTGTTGATGCAACAGTGACCACTCGCAGTGGTTTTACCTATTTGTGCAACCGTACATGTATACAACTTTATTTACCAGCAATCCGTAAGGATTTTATCCGCAATGCCTAAAATTCTATGTGCATACAATATTCAATATTTTTCTACTGATGAATTAACTACGGGCGAAATTCATGAAATGGAAAACACGCAACAACCACCCATTTTTTTTTTGGGGGGGGGGGGGAAGGGGGTTCGAACATTGATCAATTGAGCCCACCCCGATACACAATAGTACCATGTTCAGTACACATTTGCACCTTCATACAACCACTACGGCTGTATTCAAAGAAATCTATAAAGTTACTAAGTTCGTTTTTTAAAAGTTTTTAAAAATTAATAAAATGAGCATTCATTTATAGTGGTGAGATTTAGAATCATTTATAGTGGTGAGATTTAGAATCACTTGCTACACATGCACATGCATTAAATGCGCCCGGCCCGCCCCCACCGCGCGGTGAAACAATGCAAAGCGCATGCGTGGTGTCCCTTATTATAGCTAGGATGATCCTATCCCTTATGTTTCCACATAAGGGCTAGGATAAAGAATGTACAAAAAAACGTAGAACTACCGTAGCTTGCATGTTTTACGAAGAAATAATCACATTGCACTGTAATACCTTAAATCTATAAATCTACTATGAATCTATACTGTATAGTTATTATGTGTATACCTTTGATCAGAAAAAATATTGGAACTTACACTGTGTTTTGGACCAATTCTTGCCTTGTTTTGATCTTCTCTGCGGTTCGATTCTGTCCGCACGATGTGATAACACGGCGTACACCTACTGTTCCATCCGTTTTCACCAAAGATCGTATAGCGCCGCAAGGCGCAAGATGGTTCACTGACGCAAAAACATGAAGTATCCAATGGGCGCGTTTGGCCGCCATTTTAGTAAGCAGCGACACGACAACAAACAGTATGCATGCACCGCGCGCAAACCAAGTTACACTCGCTGCTGCTCAAATCGTCAGTAAATGACCCGACCTTTCATTCTTCACGTTTCCAAAGAACAAGGAAAGGTAGGATACAATGCTATTTTTATTACGTATTCAGGCCAATGTTCGTTTAAATTGTTTATTTTCTTAAACATTTGTTAAATTGATGTTAAAATTGGGGGCGCCAATCGTACATAAGTTAGCCTACATTGTATTTTATTTTGTTGACTCTGCTGACTCGAGTCTGACTTCTGACTGTATTTGTGGCATTATGCATTGTCAGTCAAAGGAATTTGATTCAGTAGCTAGCAGCACGCCAGCAGCAAGCCATGTCGGCATCGCTGTCATTCTTGAACTTGTTTAAATGTTTGGTTTTTATCCCATTTAAAATTTATTAGGGCAAATTAGGCTATTCATTGTTGGACGTTGGACGTTGTAGCAAACCAATACTCCATCATGGCGTTAAGTTCTACATCATCTGCTCACTGTTCTTCAATAAATTGCTCAAATCGTCAAAGTAACCGACCTGATCTTTCATTCTTCAGGTTTCCAAAGAACAAGGAGAGGTAGGATAGAACATTATTTTTATTAGTAATATTACTTATTACTTAGGCCAAAATTGTTTAACGTAACCAAAAATTAGTGTTAAACTTGGTGTAATGATGATGTTTTAAAATTAGTGGCGCCGATCGTTAAACATTTACGTTGCAAAGTTTTGTATTGCTTACCCTCTGCATAATGGTCTGATCCGGTGACATTAAGCAGCAAGATAGCAGCCAATAGTACTCAATCCATAAAATCAATTTTTGCGATCAAAACAACATATTTTCCTGTAAGTTTTAACAGTGCAATGCTGTCCAAGGCACTTTAAGTACAGAGTTTCTGTTACATCCTGAGTTTATTTTGTGTTAGGGGTTGTCATGGCGGATGAAAGGGTTGTCAGTGGGTTGTCAGCTTTTAGTATGACCCATAATGTTAGTTCTGATTTCCTTTTAACATACATTTTACCCATTTTTTCTTTGCAGATGTCAGCAGTGGGTCCAAAACACTCGTCGCGTTGATCTGCTGAACAGAACTCCTCTGTATTTGTCAATAAACTGCCGTTTGTGCTCAGAACACTTTGAACTTGAACAGTTCTCCAACAAACGGACTAAAAACAGACTGAACTGGAATGCACTTTCCAACTATATTCAAGGTGCCAAATCCACTTAAACTTCTGTCCACCCCACGTAGGCCACTTAAGAGGAAGAGTGACGACATCTCCACACCAAAAGCTCCAAAGCAGCAAGAAGGTATAAATAATATAGAATAATTTTTTCTTCTTTTGTACATGTTCATACATCGTAGTGTTGTAGTTGAGTCCTTTTCCGAGTCCGACACAAATGCTGAAATATGAGGTGGCACAGTTAGAATCAAGTAACAAGACTGTGAGGTCCGAGCACATTGACTTTCAAGAAGGAATAGCAGTACAAGTGTTTGGAAAGACAAGTGTGCTGTAAATAGACAAAATTAAGCAAAAGGACTCAGACTTGAGTCCGAGTCCTTTTACAAATATTTCTGTTTCCCCCTATATACAGCACACTTGTCTTTTTAAACACTCATACTGCTGTTCTTTCTTGAAAGTCAATGTGCTAAGAGCTCACAGTCTTGTTACTCAGACTTGATTCCAACTGTACCACCTTATACTTTTTTTTTGTATTTGCGTCGGACTCAGAAAAGGACTCGACTACAACACTGCAACACTGCATACACGTGTACCTGTTTGTTTATGTTAACCATATAATTATGTACTTCTATGCTAACCATGGAGTATTTGGAAGAGAAAAATCAATGTCTGGGTTTCTTACATTTTCCACAGGACTCAAACCCACAAGCTCTTGCATTTTAGAGCAGATATCTTAACCACTCGACCATCGAGCTTGCCCAATGATGAGAGGCCAGTTGGAGTCTCATGTAGCGGTGGGTCCCGCTGTAATTTATATTTTGTAACATTGAGACATTTGCCTCTCTTTTTTCTTTGCAGTGGCTGACAATGTGACTGACCATACATATTTTAAAGTTCCTGAAAACAATCACAAAGATGGTTCCAGGAGATTGTTATCATATGAATCATCTTGTGCCATCGATGATCATGCATCCAAAGGAAAGAACAGCAAACTGTTCAAGAAAGAGCGCCTTCGAACATTTAGACTGAAGAAAATGGTGCAACAGCTGAAAAGGTCAATGGACAAAGTGAGCAGAGAGTCGCAATCAATCAGTGATTTAATCAAAGGAGCAAGTGCTTTTTTAGAAGAGCCAGCATTGACCTTCTTTGCATCTCAATTGCGGAATTCATCACAGCGTTGCAAAGGCTAAAAGGCAGAGATGGACTTACAAAGACAAAGTAATAGCACTTTTCCCTTTATCACCAGAGTCCTCGTGCTTACCAATTCTGTCTACGTATTTTCACACTTCCATCTGTGTCATCCCTCCGAAAATGGTTGAGTAATGTGGAAGTAAGGCCTGGCTTTCCTCCCAAGGTATTTGAACTGTTGAGAGACAAAGTAGCTGGCATGACGGAAAATAATAATTTATGTGTCATCACATTTGACGAAATGAGTCTACGTGCAGGCCTGTCATACAACATCACAGAAGATGCGGTGGAGGGATTTGAAGACTTTGGCTCACTGGGTAAAACATCAAAGCCTGCAAATCATTCTCTTGTGTTCATGGTTAGGAGTTTGATTGGCAAGTGGAAACAGCCCATTGGCTATTTTTTGTCAAGAGATGCTACACGTGCTGAAAACCTGAAGAAATTGCTCAACGAATGCATTCAGAATGTAAAAGACACTGGACTGCAACCTAAGGCTGTTGTATGTGACCAAGGGTCCAGCAATGTTCGACTCTATAAACTCCTTTCAGTAACAGAAAAGCAGCCTTTCTTCATCCATGGGGAGGACAACATCTTCTGTTTGCATGACCCGCCACACTTGTTAAAAAACACGAGATCTAACTTGGAGAAATATATCTTCCATATCAATGGAAAAGATGGTGGCAAACACATCAGGTGGACACATATTCGTAATTTCTATGAATTTGATTCACAATTGGCAATCAGAAAAGCGCACAAACTCACAAAAGGGCACTTTGAGCTCTCAAGCTTCTCCAAAATGAGAGTAAATAAGGCAGCACAGGTGCTTAGTCATTCAGTGGCTGCAGGCCTGTACACATATGTAGCATTTGGTAAATTACCTGCAGAAGCTGCATACACAGCTGATTTCATTGAGATGATCAACAACTTGTTTGATGCATTTAACAGTAGATGTTTCAAGGATCCACAAAAATTGAGAAGGCCTTTGTCCGAAAACTCTGAACACAAATCATTCTTTGAGTCATGCAAGCCAATACTCAAGAGCTTGAAAGTAGTTGGAGCTAAGAATGTTCTGTTTATCAAGGGATGGCGTCTGGCTATTTCATGTATTTCTCAGCTATGGCAGCACTTGAAGGAAACCACTGATGTCCGATTTCTGCTAACATCTCGTCTTAACCAGGATATTGTAGAAAATATGTTTTCTACCATTCGACGAAAAGGTGGCTTTAGAGATAATCCATCGGCTAAGGAATTTCGTTGCGCCTTCAGGATGGTAATGCATAGCTGCCAACATTTCCAAATTCCAATTCGTAATCAACCTGTGCGGTCATTTTCAACTACGCGTACATACTAAAATAAAAATAACAGTGCATGTACCGACTATACCACTAGTATAGGTACATGTATACAAAATGCATACTGTTTGTCTTTTCTTGACGTTGTGATCAACTCAAATTCTTTTCCGTATTTTTCACTGTAAAACTGTCCCTTTTTGGTTGCCTTGTATCGCTCACAAAAAGTTTGAAAAAACTTTTCGTGAAAACTACTAACTTCGAAATTCACATGGCAATGTGTTGGGCGCCATTTTGAATAGCGATCACACGCTGGTTCCCAGTCGTTTTTTACACATTATAATCCACAAACTGGCTGGTGCCCTGCAATAATATCGATACTACACTAACCGAAAAGCGATTGTACGACAAACATGCTGGTTCTAAGTCGTTTTCACACATGTAATCTACGAACTGGCTGGTGCCCTGCAATAACATCGATACTACTAACTGATTTTGGGTGTTTCGGTTTTGTTTGCAATGAAATCAACATAAGTAGATGAGAAAAAAGAATCGATCTGAATCCGAATTCCGTGAATTTGGTTGTCAAAGCAAAGTTTGGGGGGGGAAATTTGAAAATCGTAACTTTCAAGAGTAAATTCGTATTTTTGTATTTTTTTCATTAATTCGTAATAATTACTATTTTTTCGTAATAGTTGGCAGCTATGGTAATGGTAGCTGCGCTTATTAAGCCAGTTGCTGGTTCCAACTGCTTACCTGACTCGGACAAATTTGTCCTGACACTGCGCTCTCTAACAAGCAATACAGGAAGAATAAAACAATCTCAACGTGTCACACGTATCAACAGCGCACGAAAAGCCGCCATGATCAACAATATTCCAATTGACCTCCCTGAACAGAACACGCTTGCATACATCGCTGGGTATCTGTGTCGCAAAGTTATCACCGGACACGAAGTACTCTCATCATGCCAGACCTGCAGATAAGCTCTGTTGAAAGGCAATGCAGAGTTAGACAACCCAGCGCTACTATTCATACATAACAAAGCCTATGACACATCAATATCTGACTTTGGATCATTAATGGTCCCCTCAGAGTGCTTCCTAGCTTTCTGTGCTGAATGTGAGAAGTTGTTTCGCACTGAATTTGATGACATAAAGATGACAAGGAGCAACATCTCCCACCTGCTCAATTGAGCGATGCAGGATCTAGATTTGTACAAGGAGATGCATGTGTGCAGTGAGAGAATAAAAGCCAAAATTGCTCTATATTTGTAAATGTTCGAATACATTATGCACTGAAGTTTAAAAACAGAGAACTACATGATGTCACTCTCAAGAGGAAATGTAGGAAAGCTCAGAAAGTGGGACATAAATAAAGTTATAATAACCGTAAATAATTGGGGTAATGGTGTTTTTGTTAAAAATAAAAGTGGTGAGTTTAATTTCAAAATTTGTATTTGTTTTAACACAGTGACAATGAACATAATGTAAACATTATTAAATGCAATTTTGGTTTATAAAATAAAGTTTCCATATTTTAAGGCTACAAAACCTCTCAAATTTTTTTTCGAATTAAGGAACCGAAGGCCCTAGGCCCAATTTTTGTACACTGTTTGCCAGGGAGCAGAAGAAACATGTATTTTTCCAACGTAGTTTTAAAAATAGATTTACTGTCGGTTAACCGTGTAACTTACCATTTAAAAAAACGGTTACAAAAATAACCGTTAAATTGCAAGTCTGATGGTAGAACATGTGATCACAGTTTCACATGTGTCTGTCTGAGTTGTAATCATTTACGTTTAAAAAAAATATTTACCTGATGATTTGTCATCTCAGGAAAATCAGAATTCATCATTAGAATGACATGACAACTCTGAATTATAGTTGTATTTACATACACATTCCCATTACTTCATTAGAATTTTTTTTTTTTAATTTAATTGGAAAATGTTTATTTGTTGATTTGTCATTAAAATGTTGATTTGCTAAAGTAAATGTCCCATTGTGGTTTTTGCTAAGTATTTTTATTTGAGGCCCTTTTTATTGTTCAAAGCTTATAGATACCTGTAATTTCTGTATTTTATTGAATATTAAATTTAAAAGTACTGTGCAATTCAGCCTTTTGGCTGTGCAAAGTGTTTTTTAATAAACCAATAATGCTAATAATAATATTGTTTCCCAATGTTCAAAAATACTTTAACTTTTTCCCTGAAGAATTTTCAGTTAATTAGGCATAATATTTCAGAGTAAAAAATTTGCTCAGGGTGGTGGTGGTGTGTGTGTGTGGGGGGGGGGGGGGGGGGTGTAAGACAGGATGAAGTTCCCTGACCAAATGTGAAAGAAATTTTTTGATAATTCCGATTTTCAAGACATGAATTTTATGTCAAGATATACGCCAACAATTAATGATTGAAGTCTATGTGTTCTCTTATTTAATTTTTTTAACTTGTAGTTTCAATAAGTTCACTGTCGTAGTCCCGTGGAATGTTTTTCTTGGCTAGGATGAATGAGGAAAATTTCTCAAGAAATTGTTGAAAAAGAAATTTGTTGAAATTAACATTTTATAGAAATTGACCATCTTATAAAAAAAAACAGGCCGGGCCCAGCATCAGCTAGTACACTGCGGAATACGTTTTATTAGAACTGAAAATTCTAATTAATATTAACCCTGACACCCCCCCTCCCCTCAAAATTATGTTTTTTCGTTTACACGGAAAAGCCTGAATTCTGGCTATTGTCCTAAATCTGGCATTTATAATGCATCCAACAAGTCGAGCATTGCATGCATCGTACATCATGAACATTATTGCGCGCGCAAAACTGATTGTGCTTCCTAAAATGGCGGCCGTTCCACTCCAGTACAGTGCGTACTTCAATCATTTACGTGCGTTTGCGCGTCAGTTGCGGCGCTATACGATCTTTGGTTTTCACGGTCATAGGTGCAAATTACCGGCGCCGAGCTTAGCCGTATTTTGGACCAGCTCTGGAGTGGTGGTGCGGCAAACAGCGCCCCCGACCGACTCAGTGTGAACCCTCAAACGAGGGACCTGTTTGGTCGTAACGTAAATGCGTGACGTTGTCAGAAACATCTGACACACGGTTTTAATAAGTTAAGAGGCTTTCTTTGGCATTTCCCCAACGATTTTGTTATATAATTGTGTTGTTTACATGTCTAGGTATTGCGGGAATTAATTTAAGCAAGCTATTTGTAATAAACTTAGAAACCTGGCACAATTGTTTACATACTTGAAACAAGCCACATGCCCACTCTAGTACATGTATGTCCTGAAAGAAAGGGGGGTGGGGGGGGGGGGACATTACAACTTACACTGTCGGCAAGAGATCAAAAGATATTTATCTACTACTAGCCCAGTGACTGAACAGATGGTTCCACTTATCACTGGACGAGTTCCAAGTGTATTCAATTCCCCATGCATCCAACATGCATTGATGTTGTACACAGAGCATGCTGTCAAAATTTGTGCACAAACCATACGGGCAGAATTTTTCGATGGCCCTCCCCACAACGTCACTGACTCCTGTTGAATGTAGGATGTAGGATGTGTGTTATGGTCCAGCTTGAGATATCATTGACTGATAAGTGGGTGGTGTTTATTATTTGTTTAGGGGAACGAAAATACTGAATTGTGTCAGACACTTCTGACAACGTGCCTCCCTTGAGGGTTAATTTGTGTAGAAAACTTGTGCAATACAAACCTACGGCTGTTTTAGTTTTATTCAATATGTTCAATGGAAGAAATGCGCTATTCAATTGATGGAATTAACCATTGTCATTTGTCTTCCCACATATGTTCCTTTACATTGTCATGTACAATTATCAGAGATTTCCTTAACAATTTCATTGTGGAAACATAAGGGATAGGATCATCCTAGCTAGGTGTCCCTGTGTAGCACGACCTTGCGCTCGGGCCGGGTGTACGCTTTCCTGAGCCGCTTTTACAGACTCGCACTGTCCGCACTGGACTTATGGTCTCGGGAAAAGTTACCTGGTTAGTTTTCCTGGGCAGCAGTTGGCCAGTAAAAGCATGGAAGTAGAATACCTCCATGGTAAAAGTAACCGCTGGACTCAGGAAAAGTAACTGAGAGGAAAATGTCCCAGGCTGTCCGCACTGGACTTAAAATGGGAAAAGTACCCATCGTCTCGGTAAGTTTTACCAAAAAAAGTCCAGTGCGAACACGGCTTAAGACTGTAGAGAACATGTGCTAATGATTATAGCGCACATAGGCCTACTGTAGTGTAGGAACACTAGGATAAAGAGTGTACAGAAAAACGTAGAACTACCGTAGCTTGCATGTTTTACGAAGAAATAAACACATTGCACTGTAATAGCTTAAATCTATGAATCTACTATGAATCTATACTGTATTGTTATTATGTGTATGCCTTTGATCATAAAAAATATTGTAACTTACACTGTGTTTTGGACCAATTCTTGCCTTGTTTTGATCTTCTCTGCGGTTCGATTCCGTCCGCACGATCCACGATGTGTCACATATCATTGCTTACGTACCCTTCCTCCATGCTTACACCTACTGTTCCAACCGTTTTCACGGCCGGCCGGCCGGCCGGTCATAGGCATTGACTGGAGCCGATAGAGCCGTATTTTGGACCGGCTCTGGATGGAGCTAGCGGTACGTACGTGCAGAGCGGTGGATCGATGAGCGGTGGTGCGGCAAACAGCGCCCCCGCCCGACTCAGTGTGTTAATTTGTGTAGAAAACTTGGGCAATACAAACCCACGGCTGTTTTAGTGGCCCCCCCGGTTTCCCCCACGAAAAATCCCGATAGTGCCCCAAGAAAAGAAAAGGGATTGAGAGAGTGAAGAGATAATGACCCCCATTCGACTGAGTTACAGAATTAAATAAACCCTTTTGACTATTGTAAAAATCTCAATCTGTACCAGTAATTTTCATGTTCTTATTCAATAATTAAATATATATCCATATTACTGGGAAAGACTTCCAAAGTGAGGCAGTTGTGATTTATTGATGAAATCTTTGCTTTTTTAAGTGATTCGAAAAATTTAAACTGATACAATTTCTGAGGGAAACATCTGTGTCAAATAGGAGACAGGGGAGGGGGCTTTTATGATGTGCTTGTATGAATATTGTGGTCATTATTCCGAGACAGTTACATGGCTGAAATGGGTTATAACCAAAATAGAGGCACCTTTGTTAGGATACAGGGATGTAAATATCGATTTTCAGTCGATTCAAGCCATCAAAGCAGGCTTGTATTTTTTTTTTTTTTTTGCAGAGGTGGTTTGAAACGCCTACCACCCACCCTCAAAAATATCCCCACACTTAGCCCCACCTAAATATTTTCTCACATATACCCTCGTCCAGCGATTTTGAAGGTGTTTAATTTTTATTGCTATAGTTAATCAGTCAGCACATTGGCTTCCATGCCCCCACAAACAAAAATTAATAAATAAAATAAATTACATTTTTTTTAATTTTTAATTTAAAATAATGAAAATAATGCCAGTGCTGGTAGCTCAATATGGATTGCTGATTATAAGGAAAATTGTTCCAGGGAGTTAACAAGTGAAGACAGACAAATGTAGACAATAAGATCAAAATAAAAGTTTGGTACATAATGCTTTTAGAAGTTTAATATTAGGTATGGCATGCAAAACTCAGGTCTTGGCTTGCTGGGGGAGGGAGTGAACCGTCCAGATGAGATTGTATAAGGGAAGGTATACAACATTGGTAATGTTGGCAAACTTTTCTATGAATAACCCTCTCTCTTGAATCAAGATATACACTAAAGGGAAGGTACAACATTGGTAATGTTGGCAAACTGCTTTCTATGAGTATGCTTACTCTCTTTGAATCAAGATATACATTAAAGGGAAGGTACAACATTGGTCATGTTGACAAAACTGCTTCTATGAGTATGCCTACTCTCTTTGAATCAAGATATACATTGAAGGGAAGGTACAACATTGGTAATGTTGGCCAAACTGCTTTTATGAGTATGCTTACTCTCTTTGAATCAAGATATACATTGAAGGGAAGGTACAACATTGGTAATGTTGGCAAAACTGCTTCTATGAGTATGCTTACTCTCTTTGAATCAAGATATACACTGGTGAAGGAGTACAATATCAAGATATTTACATACACATTAAAAAACCAACCTATGAAAGTTTAAGCTTAGGCCTACTACTATACACTGTGTCTTATGCAACAATAGTGAATGCATTGTTATGTGGAATTTAGGAAAGAGTACTTATTCCTAAATTCAAACTAGAAATTATTTCACTTTTCTAAAATATTACAGCAGATAAAATAATTTCTAGGGGAGATTCATACCATCAGCTTTACACAAAGTATGTTTTACATTAGAATTTAAACATTTGGTAATTTTGTAATTACCAATCCTATACCTTAGCTTTAAAGGAAAACATCATTTTGAAAATATGACAACTTTCCATTGCCTACTGGTTAAGCTTGAGCAATATCGATTTTTTCCATCCACGATATATCAGTAAACATATATTGTGATTATTTTTTCATTCATGCATGATTGCTTTACAGCCGATAACCACAGGTATGAAGCCCTCTACAAGCGTCACAATAAAGTTTGTTTGCAGAGCGTGTATGTATACTGCAGTAGTTTGCTTTTGTTTCTCACTTCTAAAAGCTAAATAGACTGTTCTAATTTTGTTTCCATGGAATTTCCGACTTGAATCACAATGGCAATTCTGATTCAAAAACCGGTCGACTCATTTTGACCTGTAAATGTACTTACTACATGTAAGGTCTGACAGTGTTTGACTTTAAAGTACACTACTGATATACTTTGGCAAGTAGGCCCATATCAACATTTTGACTGATTTTAACACAAAGCATAGGAGGGTTAACAGTTATCCTGAAAAACAAAATATTCTGTTTGATGTGTTTTTATTTCAGAGAATTAAGAAAACTCATAAAAATATGCACATTTACTTTTCATGACTTGTATACTTTTAAACACATTAACCCTCCTACTTCTGGTACCTTTTTCATACATGTTGATCCACCATTTGAAACCATTCGCTTTTGTGGTTTTGAATGGTGAAATAACTGTGTACAGTATTGATTCCCCCAAATGGTTTTAAATGGTAGGTCAGCTAATACAAAACCTTGTTTTGATCTTTCCAAATGGTAGTACAGCTAATACAAAACCTTGTTTGGATACTTGTAAGTGGTGAATCAATGCACCCTCTATGCATTTGAATGGATTTGAATGGTAGTAAAGCTTGCTACCAACACTGTTCAAATGGTATCACCATGTGTGTACAAAACCAATGGGCATTTTGGTAAGTGGAAATTTTGAATGGTTTCAAATGGTCAAACAGTAGGAGGTTAAGCTGAAAACTTAGTCACATATTAGTTGTTTAACATGTACCTTGATTCAAAGTAAAGCTTACACAGAAAATCACTATAGTCTTGTTGGAACTAAATTTTACACAACTCACGTTAACGAGACAGCCGTGAAGCACTAGTCTTGCCAGTGGATAGACATGAAGCACTAGTCTTGCCAGTGGATATACATGAAGCACTAGTCTTGCCAGTGGATAGACATGAAGCACTAGTCTTGCCAGTGGATATACATGAAGCACTAGTCTTGCCAGTGGATAGACATGAAGCACTAGTCTTGCCAGTGGATAGACATGAAGCACTAGTCTTGGCAGTGGATAGACATGAAGCACCAGTCTTGCCAGTGGATAGACATGAGTTGGAATTCTGCCGTGCTATGTTTTAAATCACTTTTTCAGATTGGGGTATGAACATTTTCTGAGGCTTCTCTTAGCCACCATACTTGTATAGGAAATTTGGTTACCGTGTATACATGTATTACATATTTGTGGCAAAAAAAAGATTACCAAAAATGGAAAAACAAGTCAATGCACAATTTTGAAGTCAACCTGTGACCAGAAAACAGACTTTTGGGGCCTATTGGTCAGTTTGCCCAATATAAACACCATGGAAGAATAAAGATGGTGTTATTTCACTATGAATAACTTTACCCTGAAAATGCCCTGAAAATCTGTTTTGCCGTGAAACAATAGTTCACCATGATTTCACAGCAAATTCATCGCGTCTCTTCCTCTCGGATATTGGCAATAATGTTCACAGTGATTTCAGGGCAAATTCACGGCGATCTTAAGAATTAATGAGCTGCCCCAAAAACTGCCACAAGAAGTTCATGTCGTTTTCACAGCATTTTCACTGCGAAGAAATTCCAAGAGTATTTCATGGCGTTTTCACAGTGTTGTGTCGTCATGAAATTGCTGTGAACTATTTATTTCAAGGTAAAGTTATTCATAGTGTTTTATTACCAAGTTTTGGATGGGTATACTTGCTGGGTATATATAGAAGACACCGTAACAGAAGACCTGTTTATACAATATACATTCTATAAAAACACAAAATAGTAAACTGTATTAAATTAAACAATTATGATAATTAACAATGATGTAAATAAATTTACATGAAAATGTAGGACAAGCTTCATGAACAAAATATCACTCCAAAAATGTGCTATCGACTCAGAAATAGCTTACGAAGAATGAAGAAAATGTCACAAACAAATGTTTTTTCATTGGTGTGGAACTCCTGATGACTTCTTATAATTAGTTGCTTCTGTATGAAAAAAAAAAGGATTTACTACAGAAACCTCAGACAAATGGTTTCTCACTGGTGGATCCTGTGGTAATTTATTTGTGAGAAGGGTATTTAGCACAACGTTACAACCCAAGTCATTTATTGGTGTGGACTCTCTGATGACGTCTTTGACTGCTTCCTTGTGAGAAGGATTTTCCACAAATGTCACATACAAATGGTTTTTCATTGGTGTGTACCCTCTGATGATGTATTAGATTGCCTACATGTGAGAAGGATTTTCCACAAATGTCACAGACAAATGGTTTCTCATTGGTGTGGACCCTCTGATGAAGTCTTACATTGCATACTTGCGAGAATGATTTTCCACAAATGTCACAAATAAATGGTTTCTCATTGGTGTGGACTCTCTGATGACGTCTTAGACTGCTTTCTTGTGAGAAGGATTTTCCACAAATGTCACAAACAAATGGTTTCTCATTGGTGTGGACCCTCTGATGACATCTTAGATAGCTTCCATGTGAGAAGGATTTTCCACAAATGTCACAAACAAATGGTTTCTCATTGGTGTGGACCCTCTGATGATGTCTTAGACTGCTTATATGTGAGAAGGATTTGCCACATATGTCACAGACAAATGGTTTCTCATTGGTGTGGACAATTTGATGCGTTCTTAGTGAACTTCCTTGGGTAAAGGATTTGCCACAAATTTTACAAATAAATGGTTTCTCATTGGTGTGTACCCTCTGATGACGTCTCAGATTGCTTCTCTGTGAGAATTGTTTTTCGTTTGTTAGATCCATTGGGTGACTTGTGATTCAGGTTGAGAACATGAATAATCAAACGGCTTGTCATTGGTGAAGACTTTCTGACTCAAAGCAGCTTTCTATATTAAGAAAAAAAGTATAGGTATGTAATAAAATATTTATTGAGGGAGCCGCAGGAAGTCGATAGTATAAGAGCAGGGTTGAAATTTCCCCTCGACCATCACCAGCCGAAGTGGATTAACAGAATGACTACTACAACTGCTTGGCTTGATAGTCTGGGGGGTAGTGTACAAATATAATACATCATCACAATTTTTTTTTAAATCAATGATTTTTTTGGCTGACACCATAAGGCAGTTCTTTGGCATGGTGGAGTATAACTCATATAAACTTATTCAAATAAGCTTGAAAATTGTGCAACCAATTTTCAAGCTCAGATTTGCGACATTAAGTATACATGAACTTAGAACAATAATTTTTTTTTTTACATTTATTGATGCTCTTTGCATTGTTAGGGGGCGGGAGTGTTGCCTTGACAAATTTGGCATTGACAAAAACAACCTTGCACTTAGGAAAAAATGAGTACCTTTGCGTATGAAGATATGTAAAAAGTCAATGGGGTGATATTTTTTGGGTAAGGTTGAAAGTTTTTACATATGAGAACCTTATGGAAAAATTTTCTTTGAAATTGCAAAAATAATGGCCGTGGCCTTACATTTCGAACCTAATGGGATCTTTCTCAAAGGCAAAATGGGACGGAATACAAACATACAAACATACATTCATACTGTTACATAAACACAAGAGTGAGTGGAAGTTAGTCAGGTGTGAAATGAACACAAAAGAAGATACAAGAAGCAGAGTCATGTACTGGTCCTGGGACTGGACAATAGAGGGATTACACATGAATGGATAGAGGTACCAGGAGTTTTTGGCTGGAAGAAGAGATGAGATTTGTGAAAAACAAAGAGTCAGATGGAGTAAAACAAAACAGACAAATAAACTAACAAACAAATGTAAACAAATGAAGAAATGTCTTTGGAGAAAGAAAAAAGGAAAATTAGTCATTCATTCCCTTCTTTGATATTGTTAGATATAATAATGTCACGAAGAGGGGTAGGGTGGTGTCACCCTGTGAAGTGGTAGTAAGCCAAATTAATTAAAAGATGTACTCTTCTCACAATGTCGGACAAAATAAAGTCAGAAAACTTCAATTTGCTTTGCTTGTAACAATTTTTAAATAATTTATTTGAAATAATAAAATTTGTGTGAAATAAAGCTCACAAATTCAGCTTACTGTGTATTATTCTTAAATTATAAACGATCAGGATTTAAACTCAGTTGAAAAGTTATTGATCATGACTTATCACTTTACTTAGGCCCTATGATATGAGTAAGCACAAAGCGAACTAAACAGCAATGCACAAATCTATAAATCACAATATCCAAATCTAATCCAATCCAAATCTATATCCAATCCAAATCTAAATTCAGATCTAATCAAATAAATCTAATCAATCTAATCAATCTAATCAATCAAATCCCCAACCGCTGCTAAGCCAGGCTGACAAATGACCACTCACTCACAAACTGTCAAAATGAGAACCACGAAAAGATTTCAGTGAACAGCCGTCGCGTATGATCACGTACGGTTCACGTACGTTTCCTCCGCCAACTTGGTTTTCCTCCGCCAACTTGGTTTTCCTCATTGTGCAGATCTACAGTTTACCCTTTGTGTTGTACAAGTGACGTCAGATCAGTTTCTTTTTTTAAGCAATGAGGCGCTTATTTGCGTTTGAATAGGCATAATGGTGTTGCATAATTGATTTGCATAGTAGCCTTTTACAAGCAGTGATATTCATTGATGTCCTCTGTTGCTGTCATAGTTTTCAGGAGATTCTTTGGAAGCAGGGTTTTTACAAGAATGCAAATCCCATGGAAGTGAAGCTAACGACCAACTTGAAACCTTTCTGGTGATTACTAGTGTGCAAAGGTTTTTTTGGTCAGATTCACGAGTTCCGAACCCGGTGTAGCTGTGCTTGATTCTGTTGCAGCAATTGATTAACTGAACCAGCGATCCTGGTGATTTTCGAATAGTGCATAATTCAATAGCTTTTAATCATATCGAATACCAATCACTATATAAATATGCCAGAATCGATACTATCTACTTCTGACTTTACTTGACAATGTTACAAAGAAATCAATAAATATTACTTTAAAAAAACTTTTGCACGCCTGATTTTATAATATGTGTCTTGGGATACTTCTTGTGCACATATATTTCTGGGGTACATCTGACAGAAAACCCCGAAAGAGATAATCTGAATGGTTCGTGTTGTCATAGCGTTTGTACAGTATATTGGCAACACGCCTAGTAGCATCCCATGTAAGACTATCTCACAGACATTATTATCAATGGCTACGGCTCTTCACTGTAGCCTGCCAATGGCCAAATTCGAAGCCGCAGCCAGACTATGCGAGTGCAGCATAACCAGCCTGTGAATAAACCAAACTGATACACCCGCAATAATACGTCAACATACGTGGGTTGTCTACACACGAGCATAGCACACACGTTGTCTTTCACAACGAGCATGGCTTAACAGAAATGGAAATAAAATCACACTTTCTCGTAAGTGCATGACACTAAAATCACCGACAATAGTGATCTACAAACATCGTCTGATCAACATAGTCAGAATTTGTAAAAATGATGGTTTAGTCGGCAACAAAACAAAGTTTTACTCACGGACCGACCCAGGTGAAAAGAGAGTCTGGAATTGAACTTGTCAGCGGCCAAAGCACTTGCAACTATTAATCCGCGGTAAACTATTTTACCTTAACAAAATGCTAAGCACAATTTTAACACAGCATGACCCAATAATGTTACTTGCTGAATTAATCAGTAGCCTTAATTAATGGGTAAAAATGATTTAAATACACAATGCAAAGATGTTTCCTTAAACCAAACAAGGACTATATCATAGTCGCATGAGCATGACCTCACTGCGTCAAAAGGCCACAGTTTATATGCAAATGAGCTTAAAGGAACTAAAATGGTTTAAAGGAACTATGTGAAATATCCACACCGCCACAACAATTAAAGTATTCTGTTTATGATCTTATCAATGTTGTCATGATACAGTGTATCGATGGGAGACCACTTTACCCTGCAATCTTAGTGGTGTGACAGTGCGCAGAAAGGTAACCATAGGAGGACACTTGCAACAGCTAATGGCTTATAGTGGCCTGAATGGGTTGTTTCAAAAATTGCACTGATTGTAGGAGGGTTAAGAGAACAAAATCTGGGCAAACATTTTGTTCATATTCATCAATTCTTCAAAGCCTAATTTATATCAGGCCAGAGCCTTTTACAGGGGAAGGGGAAATAAAATAAAATGAAACTGTGTATGTGCCTCTTTACAACATTGGGTAATTCACATTACTGACACCTTTTTTAGCATTCACGATACGAATTGTGATATGTAAAGTATCATGATCAAGTATATTGATTTCGTATAACTATTGCATCACTAAAAATTAGTATCGTTACACCCCTATTCAATAAAACCAATAATGTAATCTTACCTACCCAGTAAGGTGGACAACATATGGATAATGATGATGGACATATACTTCAAACTATTCCAGGATATTTATTTCATAAAAAACCAGCTATTTCTGGTATACGATGACTTCCTCAGTCATGTTAGTCTGATCTTATTAACTCCCCCAACCCTCCTACAATCAATGCAATTTTTGAAACAACCTATTCAGGCCACGCCAAGCCATTAGCTGTTGCCAATGGCCTCCTATGGTTACCCTTCTGTGCACTGTCTGAAACAACCTATTCAGGCCACTCCAAGCCATTAGCTGTTGCCAGTGGCCTCCTATGGTTACCCTTCTGTGCACTGTCTGAAACAACCTATTCAGGCCACTCCAAGCCATTAGCTGTTGCCAGTGGCCTCCTATGGTTACCCTTCTGTGCACTGTCACACCACTGAGATTACAGGGTAATGTGGTCTCCCATTGATACATTGTAGGCCATACTAATATGTTCAAACATTTACAGTGGCCTTGGGTGACACACAGTTGATTTTGTAAAATTACTTGGAAAGGACAGCAGGCTTGTACATGTGTGTACTGAAAGTTGCTAAAAAGATTTTTAAAAAACTTTAAAAAGTGGTGGGGTAGAATGTCGTATCCGACTGCCACTTTTTTTTCATTCAATATACAGTGAACGATTTCCCCGATGTAATATGGACAATCTGCGATGGAATTTCAAATAACGCATTGCAGATTTTTCGATACAAATTTCGATAGATTTTTCACTATTGTGGTTTATTAATAAACATTTTGAAATCATATTCACAAACCTTTCCGAAATAAAGATTACATGTATATTTCCGACCAAAAATGATCAAGGGATCCGTCCTGACTGGGTTTGTTTCCCAGACCACACCGAGTACATCCGTCCAACGAGGGCCTATGTGGGTTAACGATGACTTCACGGGCGCGGTGTTGATGCAACAGTGACCACTGCACTGGTTTTACCTATTTGTGCAACCGTACATACAACTTTATTTACCAGCAATCCGTATGATTTTATCCGCAATGCCTAAAATTCTATGTGCATACAATATTTCAATACTTTTCTACTGATGAATTAACTACGGGCGAAATTCATGAAATGGAAAACACGCAACAACCACCCATTTTTTTTTTGGGGGGGGGGGTGGGTAGGGAGGGGGGGTTCGAACATTGATCAATTGAGCCCACCCGATACACACAATAGTACCGTGTTCAGTACACATTTGCACCTTCATACAACCACTACGGCTGTATTCAAAGAAATCTAGAAAGTTACTACATGTAAGTTCGTTTTTTAAATGTTTTTAAAAATTAATAAAATGAGCATTCATTTATATATGTAGTGGTGAGATTTAGAATCATTTCGGCACACAATATGATTGCACTTTCAACCACTAATTCTCCGGACGAATTTTTAATAATCAAAATCAAGCTTGATCGAACCACAAAGTAACCTTACACTCGAAATTAACTTTGAAAAGCACCTGAACATGTCGCAGTCAGTAATTTGTTTTTGTGATGTTGCCTCTGCTTTAGCGATCGATATAATAGTGTAAACAAAAATTAAAATAGATGGAGGACTAATTACTTTCATGAATGACTGCAATTTGTCAAAAATAATGAAGAAACCTGTTAACTTTTTTACCACCTGTGGCTCAATTTCCTGGCACTAAAGATTATTATTTCTGATAAAATTTGGACATTCATTTTATGAACCAAACGACAGTAAAGCCTTGAAAAACAACACCTGTACCTGTGCACACTACATACTGTAATTCTAAGCATTTTAAATTTGCTATACAAAATTCACAGATTGCAATACAAACAATTATTTTTCTATGCAAATTCATTTTTTGCATCACAGTTTTGCTATGCGAAATTTTTGAATCAAATCGTTCCCCGATATAACCAATAATGTAATCTTACCTACCTAGTAGTAGTAGGGTTTTCAGTTTGTACGTGCTTGACCGAAGCCCTCCACACGCACAGCGCATCGCCCGCAACAAAAAACATCAAAATTTTAAATCAAAAAATTATATTACTTTTACCTGTCGAAATCTTACATGTAATAGCTCATTGGAAAGCTTATAGTTTCAGCTATCCAACAATGTACATAAAATACATGTAGCAATCGGAAGTACGTGCGAAAGCCTAGGTGTTCATGAATGAACCACTCTCGTCCCGCCCAGCCTTTCGCGAAGTGTTCCGAGATCGCGTGCATTGTGCCCGTAAAATTTGGCGCGCTCTGCTGAGGGCATCCACTTGGGAGCTGTCTCCGCGCACGACTACATTGTAATTGACATGGAAACGGGTTTCCCTATTGAGTCAAAGGGCTTCTTTACATACCCATGCTTGCTCGATCTCCATAACTACTCTACAACCGAAGTTACGAAGAGATAAAAAGTAAACACTGTTTTTTCGAGGTGAAATCTTCATGTTGAAAGGTAAGAGCGGTGTCTGAATTAATTTTACACCTCTTTTCAGTTTCAGGTTCAGTTTCAGTTTATTTTCCACTCAATCAGAACACAACAAATTGAGATATAAGGCCAATAAAAAATACAAAATCAGTTAAACAATAATACATGTAATTAAAAACGAAAGGCCAATGTGACAAAGTGATTAAGTGGTGGAGGTCTCCAAAAAGCAAGCTTGTCGAGTGGAGACCCCCAAAAATAATGTGTGTAGAAATTTATCTGAGCTAACACAACTGTAAATACAACTAGATGCATAAATTACACACACAGAGAAATATATTAATGTTACCTACACATAAACAAGACAGGACAAACACTAATGAGACAAGGCAGCATGGTGTAACTGCACAGCAGTAAAATATAATGAAAGATCAGGAGGGCATTATTAATATATGAGTAAGGAGTAAATTATACAATTAATTAAAATTAGCTGAAATTAAATGTTACAGTATTTTTCCAACAAGCTATACTTAAGCTTCCTTTTAAATACGGGGCAAGTTTTAAGAATTTTAAGGTTAATGCCTAAAGAATTCCAAAACTATCATATGTGAAAGTTTTGAGCCGTAATTTTGTTTAGTTTTGAGCGGAGAGTGTATTTTTTACACCCTTTCAAAAGCTCTTATGAGGGAAACGAGCACGAACGCTGTGCGTGTGTATCACGGTGTGTGTAGGCTGATTCAACGGTTTTGTTGCCATTAGGGATGTACACAGTGTATGGACAGTCGCGCTTCATCGAATGCTGTATACTTGATTAAATAACACAGGATTCCTCAAAAACTACTCGTCTGATTTTCTTGATTTAAAAACCATTGTATTTCTTTCATCAAGACCTTTAATTTGATATAAATATTGAGCATATTGGTTTAGGAATAATTTTTCAACTGAAAACCCTAGTAGTAGTACTACGTGGAGAACATAATGGATGATGATGGACATATACTTCAAATTATTCCAGGATATTTATTTCATGAAAAATCAGGCATTTTTGATATAATAAGATGACTTCCTCTGTCATGTCAATCTGACCTTGTCAACTTGCCCATAAGTGACCAACACGGTCATTGTACATGCGCAGTGGCAACAATAATAGGATCCTTCTATTTCCCTGAAGAATTTTTTAGACAGCATCAGGTCCAATATACTATATCTTTTTTATTCTTGGCATTAACAATCTGTAAAGTGTACTAATGATATGTCATGGGAACGTACTATTTGTAAAATGTTGGGTCATGGTATTTATGTATTACGTAATTTAAAGAACAAAATTCCCCCTGAACATTTATTGATTGTATACAAGACAATAATTCAACCCCACATTGATTATTGTTAATGTTAGCTAGGATGATCCTGTCGTTATGTTTTCACATTTATAAGCGCTAGGATAAAGAGTGTACAAAAAAACGTAGAACTACCGTAGCTTGCATGTTTTACGAAGAAATAAACACATTGCACTGTAATAGCTTAAATCTATGAATCTACTATGAATCTATACTGTATTGTTATTATGTGTATGCCTTTGATCATAAAAAATATTGTAACTTACACTGTGTTTTGGACCAATTCTTGCCTTGTTTTGATCTTCTCTGCGGTTCGATTCCGTCCGCACGATGTGTCACATGTCATACACCTACTGTTCCAACTGTTTTCACGGGGTCATAGGTGCATTTACTGCGGAGCAGAGCGGAGCGGCAAACAGCGCCCCCGCCCGACTCAGTGTGTTAATTTGTGTAGAAAATTTGGGCAATACAAACCCACGGCTGTTTTAGTGCCCCCGGTTCCCCCACGAAAAATCCCGATAGTGCCCCAAGAAAAGAAAAAGAAAAAGAACTAGAAATTCAGAGTTTGTGCACAAACTCAAGGTGTTCGGAAGTGACGGTAATTGATGTCCTCATCAATTGTGATCATTGTTAAAATGTGACTTAAGATTCGTCAAATGAGTACTTGCACGCAATAAGTAACAGTTAAAAGATATCGCTAGAAGGCGCTGTAACGTGTGATGACGTCATTAACAAATATTTTGAAAAGGTCATAATGTCAATAAAGATTTCATGCACAGAATTATAACGGTTATTCAGGTACCTTGCTGAATGTAACAAGATCCCACAAAATCCAAACTAGAAACCTGGTGGACATAAGAGAATGCACCTGACCTTGAAATGTACAGGTACACTTTGAAGTTTGCTCAAACCAGCAATATGCAAGATCTAGTTGGTACCGATGCCATGTGTAGCAATATTTAACTGCTAATATGTATCTGAATCCAAAACAGCTTATCCCCAAGCGTGAAAACTGCACATTAATTTTTTTGAGAGTTATTAATAAAACTGTACTTATGAATAATGTAATAGGCTGCATATGCAATGCACTAAGCACTGTACCATGTTGATATGCTTCAAAAGTTCAAGCATAATGAAATGTGGTGTTTGCCCATGCAACCTTGGGGTAGGGTGGTGGTGGACAGTTTTATCTTGAGTAGTGGTCTTGCCGGGAGATGGGGGTGGGGGATGGGGGATGGGGTTGGGGGTGTCCCCCCCACCCTGCTTTGTTTGTGTAAACTTATAGCTATGTAAAGACATATCCATTTACCAACTGTTCTTTCTCATGTATAAATGTTCCCCTCCCCTGTACTGAAATACTGAAATGCAGGGTCTGGGACAGAGATAAGGAGTGCAAAGAAAGGGACTGGGAGAAAGGATTCGCTGAAAGGACGTGTAACCCCCCCACCCTTTTGTTTTTAAAGGAATGCAACAACTTTTAGCTTTGATTCGGTAGAGGTTTGATTTGGGCACATTCCACTCCCTCTCCCGGGAACCCTTCTCCACGCAACCTGCACCCCAACCCATCATCTCTACCATCACCATCTATCCAGGGGGCAGATCTAGAGGGGCAAAAGGGAGGCACACGGCATCAGAAATTACATATGTCATGTCTGATTTTATACATGGTTGATTTTCAAAAAGAGGGAACCTCCCCCGAGATCTGCCCCCTGCACCCACACATCCTCATCTACATCCCTCTGTACATAATGGTAATTGTTTTCAACCTACTTGACCTATTTTGTCTGAGCGGGGAATGGTTTCAACTGGTAAAAGAAAACTGCTTATCAGAAAAAAATTGTATTTGGTAATAGAAATATGTCATGATGACATTAAAACTTTTTGCATTAATTATTCATCAAAATCATTCCCTGCAGACACACAGTTTTTTTGTAAAAAAAAAAAGTACAACAGTACATACATGTAGTATTAAAATATTACCTGTATGTCTTGTGTTTGCAAAATAAAATGTATTAATTGAAATGCTGCAATACTACTGTATTTTTTTCTGTTTAATTTTTATTTTCATGACCACAGTAATCAGTAGCAAGCCTATATCCAATATATGCCGGGCTTGTAAACTTTCAAATTTGGCTCAACAATTGGGGGAGGGGGAGGGGTATGCATGATTGTTATTTCAAGCCAAGCCCCAAACACAAGACCAGATGGGGTGCACCAAAAAATATGTATCCCCTACCCTTTTTTTCTAAACAAAATTTTACTGTGAAACCCCCTGCAACCCCTCCCCAATAATGTTTTTATATAAAAATTCATTTTGCCTAGCCTTCAAACAGAAAAAGAAAAATGATCAAAAGGAGCAAAATTACATGGGTGAAGCTTTTGCAGTTGATACAATTGTGATCTGATGTCAGCACAGACAAAAAAAAAACTGTATGCATCTCATGGCACATATTTTTCATTTCATTAGAAAGGACTTACATGTACAGTGTAACCAAATTTCCTTTCAGTTGTGTCAGAAACATGTCGTGGATGGCAAATTGTTTTGGTAGGAGTTAGGCTAAACAAAAAACAGCCAATCTGAAGATGGTACTTATTTCTTTGTTAGTTTCAATTAAATTTTCACTGTGGCCTGCCAAGAAGTTACAGTTTTATGATTTTAGATATTATCACTTCGCCGAATCAATTATCCTTGTGATACACAAATGCAGTGGATTTACAATTCCCTTATGGAAGTTGCATTGGGACTTTGAGTTGGCGGTGCATCTTCATCCTTGCTGATGTTGGCGCTGTTGTCATCTTCTATTGAGCTATCACCTGATGTTGATTCTTCCAACAAATCTTCGACAAGGTCCTCAGCAGACAATGTTTCTGTAAAACTATGTCACTCATTCTTCGGTTTGAAGGTCTTATGAAAATCAACTGAGGAAAGGTCTGCTGAAGTCGCTTTAAATTCCATGTGCGATATGGAGCATCGATGCCATGGATTTCTCTGATTTTACTCACAAACAGTTTATTCAGCCTTGCCAATGTCAAGATTTCCTTATTTTGAATGAGCCGTCGGATCACATCATCAGCGATTTCCGAAAATGCATCCTCATATCCAGCTTGAATTGGAGTGAGGGGTCTGCTCTTCTTGCCAATGAATCTTGTATATGCTTTGTAGCACTCGATGATACTGAAGTTCTTGGGCGACCAAGTCTTGACCATCAATTTTCTGAAGGAGAATTGTGTCTTCCTTTTTGCGGGCAGCTGTCAGAAGTTGACCCCTTTAACCTGCTCACATTTTATTAACCTTACCAATGATCTTTTCCCTGACACACGATCTCTGCGATATTTTGCCCCATTACATAACAAACACTCATCTGGGAACATGTGTCTTCTTATCCATGGTCTTGCCCTCTTTCCTTCAGAAGATCTAAGCTCACGCTGATAGCTGTCATCAACACTGCTCAAACCAGAACATTCTCCAGGGTCTTTGTCTATGCTGGTGCCTGGTTTGTGACAAAAGTGAAAAATAAAAAAATATTCATTATACAGTGAATGTGACATTTCATTTTATACACTTCTAAATTGTACTGTATCAATCAAAGAATTATTTCACTTCAACTTTAACATTAAACATAGTTTATCAAAGTAAATATTTATTATAATGTTCTGATTTCAACTCTCAGCCCATGACAAAGTCAGATGTAATTAAACCCAGCACAGTCACATCATGTGACATATGGACAAAACAAAAAAAGAAAAATACCCGATAACACAAGAAGTGAGATGTACGATGTAGGACAATTAATGAAAAATTGCTGTCTAGCCAGCAGCAGGTGTACCAGTGGAAAGTCATCAGTCTACAATTGTAGTACAACATGGACGGATCATCATGAGCACAGGCCCTGGGCACAAATTCACCACGGGCCCATACACGCGCATAATACTACTAGTACGATGCGTTTTTTTTTTTCTTCTTTTTTTTGAAAACCAAGGGTCCCTATTGGCTCCTGGGCCACGTGCCCAGTTTGCCCGTCTTGATAATCCGTGCATGGTCTACAATCTATTACCTATTACTGGTTTATCAATTTAGCCCTGATAATTATAGTAATTTGATCCAAAGTGTCTTGCCAAGCCCTAAACATGAGTGCAAAATTGTTATGGTAGCAGATTAAACAAAATGCTCTTAATTGATAGACTCCCCACCCTGCTCATCTTCTGCCCCCCCCCCCAACTGTCAGAGCATAGGCAGCACTGTATTTATTTGTTTGCTATTATCAAAAATGGATGATTGCTCTTTCAGTGCATTTTTTTTTAATTCTCAAAAGCCATGAATTATTAAGCCAACAGAGCTAGCTTCTAGATTGGTCTTGTAAAAAAAAATTACCAAAAATTCTCACTGGGATTTGAACTCACAAATCTTGGATTCAAAGAATGGCACTCTAACTAACGTTCGAAGAGTAGTTGTGATTTAATTACATTTAATCAACATGTGCAACATGTGCACAACATAATTTCCTGTCGACGTCGTTTGACTTTGGGTGCACAAATTACTCAGCAACCCAAATAGACAAATTGTAAAATGAGTCGTAATGGAAAAACAGAAAGGGTCAACTTGTTCCCGATCCCCCAAGTCAAAAAGCCTGTATACTCAGTCAAGTAATAAGTATGCACAGCAAGTTAACTATGTGCATACCAAAACCTTTAAAAAAAAAATTAGAAAAAAAAGGTTTTCTTTGTGATTCAGGAGGAAACAACTCCACACTTGCCGCAGTGCTTCAGGGGATTTTTTGCATGAAGTAGATCTAGATCCCCCCCAAATATTTGGAAAATAATTCTACCATATGCTTTTCCCTTTCCTAATAATAAGTAAAACTTGGTAAATTTCACTGAAAACAATTTATGGTCGTCCCGTGGCTGGGCAGCAAACTAACTTTAAAATGAATAGGGCCTAGATATGTTCAACATAAAATTTAAAAAGGATTGCTGAAATATATGAGTAGGTGCAGGGCCAAGTTGATTTCATTAACCTGTTTCCCTTCGCTCCATTTTCATTTTTTTGAAAAGGCCTAAATACTCCCACCCCACCTCCCAAAAATTATCACAAACCAAAATCTAACCTGTGTTGTTCACTTCTTTCAACTTCTGGGCTGTTTCCTCCTTTCTCCGGACCTTACTGATGTCACAGAAACGTTTGTAGCACTCAGTCAGCGATACCCAACATGGTCCGAGTAGGGTTGTGCATTCAAACATTCTTGCTCATCTTGAAAATCAATACCGAGATTGATAGCAGAACTCCGTGCAATTTCTCCTTCTCTGCAGTCAAATTTTGTCCATTTGGTTCCAAAACGTACAAATTTACTCCACGAATCCTTGCTAAATTCAATGAACCTACTTTTTGTTGATGGTACTATGTGCATCACACACAAAAAGTCTGAAAAACGTTGACTTTTACTCCCCACATCGTCACACGTTGGGAGTGCCGCCATCTTCTTTGTTGACAACATGTGGAATGTGGCCCAACTCAGAATAACGGCCCAACTTGAAATTAGTATTTACAGATTGTGCGTACTGGATTTGAAGTTGGGACAGATTTTGGATTGGGTATTATGATGATTTTTCAATGAATTACGGTAATTTTTTCGTCATTTTCTCGACCATGTGCACAAAATACATCTGGGGATAAGTGAATTTGACATTACTATAGCATTTTCTTTATATAGTGAAAAAAGTAAGTAATCCCCTTCTGTGTTGCACGAACAAACACAAAAATGACCCACGTATTATGGCTAAATGGGCCCCAGAACCACGAGTGTCTGGTGTGTTAAGTCAATGGGATTTTGGCCAGAAAAGGAATTTTGAAGAAAAAAACAAATCAAAACTTTGACCTTCCGGTACGACCGGAAGCAAATGTCAGACGATTTTGACGTTAACTTTTCAAATGTTGCCTAAGCCTTGATCTATCAGATGCCAGATTATGAACATCATAGCTTTAGTATATTTTGATATACAGTCGATAGCAAATGGTCATTTTTGATACCTGATGACGTCATCATGACGTAACAACTTCTGACGTAACAACGTCTAGATTCATCTAAATGATAAGGTCTTTATATGTGTGAAGTTTCAAGGTTGTGTGAAATTGTTAACTTGCACTTTCGATGTAGAGAAGAGTTAAGGAGAAGAAGGAGAAGTGTAAAAAAAAAAAAAAAAAAAAAAAAAACGGAACAATTACAATAGTTGTTCGCGCTGTAGCTCGAACACCTAAAAAAAAACAAAAAAAACTAGAGGTATAGAGTTTGTAAAAAACAAACTCAAGGTGTTTGGGGCCTTTTCATCATGTTATGGTGTCATCACCTAAAGTTGTTTAAAAATGCAAAATGAATCCAAAATGTTAAGTTATGAACATTGTATAAGTTTGTATTTAATAGTAATTGCAGAAATAAAGACCCTATTTTAAGTGTACTATGAATTAAAGAGCTTTTGATTATCAGATTATTTGTCTTTCTCCCAGTTATGATAAACAAAACATTTAAGAAATTTAATCATAACAGAACGCCCATTATTACAGCTAAAATGGGAGACATTGCATGTACGAGCCAAGCCAGGCAGCTATTTTTTCTGCAGTACAATTCCTCATTCACTTACAAATTCCCATAAAAATCTAATGTTACAAAGGTTGAAAGGTTCTTCAATAGCTAATTCACCAAGAACTTGCACGAGCATGTTAGTCTAGTGAGTAGAGTGCTCGTTCTCAAGGTGTTTGGTTGTTCATCATGTTATGACGTCATCACCTAAAGTTGTTTAAAAGTACATTAATTAAGTTGGAACTTGGTAAATATGGTTTTCTTCAGAAACGTTTCATGATAAAACTTGCATCCGTGGTGCCAAGTGCGAATTGACAAGAGACTACGGCTATGGAGTTAAGTTCAGCATGTGACTTGACTTCAGACTACTAGACCATGGCTATGGAGCGTGCAATGAAAATGCATTCAGAAATTGAGTTTCGTGACATATCAAGCATGAGTAGAAACAGTTTAATAGATAATTACATGTAAATTCTAATATATAATCCGCACTCACAAAACTTGCCAGTTTGGCAGATATTTGCATTTGAACTATGACATGAAAATAGCGCCCTCTTTCGGTCATTCTTAGAAAACTGTACATTTTAATGGGGATTTTTGTATAATTGAATAGTTCACATGGGCTATGTTTTTTGTTTCTCATTGTAAAGAAAGGAACCAGTTTAAAAAAATCTTGCCTTGAATAAAAGGTCTGAACCCGACTGCTCCCTGAACGTCTGACCCCCACCTCTACCCCCCACCCCCGTCCTCTACCCATTACTCCCAGGGTAGGATCTATGGTGTCGTGGTGTAGTATTCCAATTTAAGTGATCATGTGAAAAACTTATAAATTGTCCATACATTTCAATACTTTGGGGTTTCATTTCCCATCCCCCATCTCCTTGCCTTGAGCCCCACCCTCTTTGGGCAACCCTGTATCTAACCCTGCCTATATCAAAGACCAATTTGTAAATCTTTTATCATCTTTAAAAAGTACAGTATTGGTTATTGTCAATGTTTTGTGTAAATATTTAAATTGATAAAACACATTCTTCGTTAATACACACAATTAATAAGTTATTTAAATAAAGGAAATGCAAAACAAATTTATCTTTTGTATGACACTTCTGCTTTATTTTGTCATGGTCATGATGATACTCCTTTTCCATCCATTTTTGCACCCATCAATAATAATCCATTTCATACAGGATATATATAAAGGTTATCCAAACTTCTAGGTCTAATTTGCAATGAAAAATATTAATTTTGTCTGAAGTACTAAATATTCCAACAAGTGAACCTGTAGTCCCTGGCATTAATTGGTTTTGGCTAGTATTGTTGAACCTTTAAGCACACTTTAAAAAAAAACTTTTACTGGTGCATGAAAAAAAAAAAATTCAATTAAAGATAATGGTTAAAGGGGCAATATCATCTCAATCAGAGTAGACTTTCAATGGGTCATGGAATCAGTGTCCTAGTGTAAGATGAACAAAGCGGGTGATTGAAAATTACTGGCTCATTTGTTAAGCAGTCTGCAAGGATAAGTCATCTGAAGTTGATGGCCAGGGTAGCTGTAATGCCATGTGATTTCTTCATTAAAAGTGTATTATATAGTACAGCTGTGTGAAGATATGCACTTTCATGTAAAAATCTCTCTGCTTTTCCAGCACCTTCACTGCTGTCTGTATCAGTATAAGTACATAATGTATCTGAGCCAACTGCAGTCTCTATACCAGTTTTTTTGCAGTGAGAGATTGGCTGTACACCAAGTCAATTGTATTCTTAGTAAATGATCTATGAATTACCAGCGTTGGAAATGTACTTTTCAGACGTGTTTTCAGATTGTGGGTCAACTCCAGTCAACTCCCTCCACTTCTTGTACACAATTGATGAACTTACGATGTAATGACTTTGTGAAAAGAATTTCATTGTTTTTATTATTCTCTTCTGGATGACTTCTTCACAGAATTTTATTTATGCATCATTGTACTAAATAGGTATTTCATCTGATGGATCTGGCCTTGTCAAGAATTGGGTACATACTCATTATAGCAAAGACAATGATAGCAAACTTCTAAACCCACAAGATCTTTATCTTCGATTTGCAAAAGTAACCTCTCATCTTTCCGTTGGGCTGCTTCAAACAGTTGGCATGTAATCAAGGTTTGGCACTGTGAATACTTATCAGTTTTTTCTCAATTTTTCTCGGTTTGTCAGGGAGTAACTCTGATGAAGACCACGGTTTTCTTCTCTGGGGTTCAGTGCTGCATTCTTAACGCTCGACCTCATATTGACCTGAATATGTATGAAGAAAGAATTATAAATATTTAATAGAAATAGAGGAATAAGTGAGTAAGGGGAATGGGCATTGTAGACAAAAAGAGAGTGAAAATTAACAAAAGTAAACACACAAGACAAGGTAAACAGATAGAAAGAAACGAAAAAGCAACATATAACTTTACAAGATCAGACTGACATGACTGAGAAAGTCATTGTATACCAAAATGCCTGATTTTTCATGAAATAAATATCCTGGAATAATTTGAAGTATATGTCCATCATCATCCATATGTTCTCCACCTTACCAGGTTAGGTAAGATTACATTATTGGTTATATTTAATGAAAAATTGTGGCGGCCAGATACGACATTCTACCCGAATGTTTCAATATTTGCCTACCTTGATGTTTCCGCTTTTCTCATTTCTTTTCTCAGCCCTGCAAATGGCATGGAAGCATTTGTACCACTCAAAGAGTGGTACCCATGAATCTGTAAATCAAGTGGTAATTAATTTTAGGAATGTCGGCTATTCATCCATTAATACATACATGTAAAATAAAAAATAAATGGGTCAGCACCCATCTTCATTGTATACACTATGAAAAATTAACTTAAGTTCCCCAAAACTTTAGTTCAGCTGAATAAGCATCATTTCCATGCTTAGTTATTCACACCGCCAAAGGTTGAATATTCTTGGCCCATGTACAAAGTTAGGTTTGTGCAACTACATTACAAGTATTACTTTTAAGTATCTGATAAACGCCAGTATAAAGATGCCATTTTTCAACAGTGCTGATTTTTTTCCCCAAAAAAGTGGCCCTTTGAGGATTTTGATGGATTTGGGGTGGTTAGGGTAATTATAGTATAGTTTATTTAGTTGGTCAAGGTTATTTTGTTGGTCAAGGTAACATGGTAACTATTGAAAATAATCACCAGGAATGATCTTTTTTGAAATTGTCACTTCTAAAAAGTATGACAATAATATGTCAACAAAGAACAATAGACACGATATTGAAGGACAGACGAGAATGAGAGATTAAAACTATTAAAAGTCTGACGACACATGTTAAATTGTCAAGGATATTTTTCATATAAGTCCAACTATTGTACCAAAAATATGTAGTCTGATTAGGTCCAGATATTTTTCAAATTTATTTAAAAAAATAATTCCTATGTTACCTGTTTACCTCCATGCTGTAACAGAGTCAGAGATTCTGAGTTGTTCGTTACCGGCTACGGCTTATAATATTATTATTATTATTATTATTATTATTATTATTATTAATCATTTCTGGTAATGAAACCAAGGGATGCCTCAGAAAAGCACACTTAAGCACTGTAAGCTCGAAAGCCTGAGGAGACCTGTAAACAAGGGCGCTTGCAATGTGAACCAGAACACCGGGTAAACCCTTACACTTCCACGATAAGTGTTCTGGGTTCTTTACGTGCATTACTTAATCTAGTACACGGACCCACGGCTTAACGTCCCATCCGAAGGACAAGCAATTATGGTTAAGTATCTTGCTCAAGGACACAAGTGTCACGACCGGGCTCGAACCCACACCCTGCTGCTGGCAAACACCAGAACTTGAGTTCGGTGCGCTTAGACCGCCGCCACGACACTCCACATATTATGCATATGTTGTGTACGTTAGCTCCAGCCCCAGCGTTAGACCATTCCTTGCTCCATGGTTAGACATGGTTTATTGGCAATATCACACTCAACCGTATTATTTCTTCCATCCACTTGCACGTGAAAGAAACTAGCTTTTGTCCAACTCATTTCCGAAAATGAAAACAATTTGGATTACATGCTAGACATAAGACAAATGCATTAGTACATTTTCTGCTACGCATTTTCTGCAGACGGGCCCCGACAGCTAGGTAAGCCATTGTTGTTCCTGCCCATGCATGGCGGTCATGACCTACAAATGTAACAGCTAGTTTTACCACCGCTGTCGCTGTGCGGTCTTCCTACGAAGGTATTATATGCTAATTAGATACTGCAGTGAATGTGTTTACGAGGCATGTACATTGTACATGTACATGTACATGTACACACTATAGGCCGATATGTTCAGTGTGTATTAGTGACCGTCAAGGCCGTTCACACATTATGGCTGTCAACTTCTGAATAGTTGTTCATTTAAACTTCTGTTTTCGACCGGAAGGAGACGTCAAATTGGGGTCATGTCTGTGTAAGAAATGTGACATAGTTCAAGGTCTTTAAGATGATGCAAAGATTGTGAAAATATTTTCTGTGGTTCATGAGATATGATTTTTGAAATTTTGAATTTTCAACTTCCGGTTTCGACCGGAAGGAGAGGTTGATTGGGGTCACTTCTGTGTACGAAAAATCACATAATTAAAGATCTATAACATGGTGCAAAGACTGTGGAAATATCGTTTGTGGTTCATGAGATATGATTTTTGAAAATATTAAACTTTGATTTAGTGTAATTCGATATCTGATGATCTCACTATGACGTCACAATTTGACATAAACCACATGTTAAGGTCTAACTATGTGTCAAGTTTTAAGGTTCTGTGAACTCTGCAACTATGTTTTTGTCTCTGGATAATTCTTAAAGAGAAGAAGAAGAAGAAGAAGAAGAAAAAAAACGAACAATATCAAGGAGGTGTTTGGGCACCAACCCAAACACCTAAAAAACGAACATCAATAGTTGTTCGCTGAAAGTCAACACCTAAAACGAATTACAATAGTTGTTCGGCTGAAAAGCCGAACACCTAATAATTAAAAAAAAATTAAATAATGAAAATAATGCCAGTGCTGGTAGTATAGCTCGATATGGATTTCTAAATAAGAAAAAAAATTGTTCCAAGTGAAGACAGACAAATGTAGACAATAAGATCAAAATAAAAGAAAAAAGGTACAGAATGCTTTTAGAAGTTTAATATTATACATTAAAGGGAAGGTACAACATTGGTAATGTTGGTAACATGCTTCTATTAGTATGTTTTCTCTCTTTGAATCAAGATATACATTGAACGGAAGGTACAACATTGGTAATGTTCGCAAAACTGCTTCTATGAGTATACTTACTTTCTTTGAATCAATTGAAGGGAAGGTACAACATTGATAATGTTGGCAAAACTGCTTCTATGAGTATGCTTACTCTCTTTGAATCAAGATATACATTGAAGGGAATGTACAACATTGGTAATGTTGGCCAAACTGCTTCTATGAGTATGCTTACTCTCTTTGAATCAAGATATACATTGAAGGGAAGGTACAACGTTGGTAATATACGCCAAACTGCTTGAGTATGCTTTCTCTCTTTGAATCAAGATATACATTGAAGGGGTACAACATTGGTAATGTTGGCAAAACTGCTTCTATGAGTATGCTTACTCTCTTTGAATCAAGATATACATTGAAGGGAAGGTACAACATTGGTAATGTTGGCAAAACTGCTTCTATGAGTATGCTTACTCTCTTTGAATCAAGATATACATTGAAGGGGTACAACATTGGTAATGTTGACAAAACTGCTTCTATTTGAATCAAGATATTTACATGCACATTAACAAACCAACCTATGAAATGTTAAGCTTACTACACTGTGTCTTTAATACAAAAATAGTGAAAATGTGGAATTTAGGAAAGAGTAGTCTTTCCTAAATTCAAATTGGAAATTATTTCAATTCTACAAAATTACAGCAGATAAAATCATTTCTAGGGGAGATTCATCATCCATCAGCTTTACACAAAGTAAGTTTTACATTAGAATTTAAACATTGGGTAATTTTGATTCAACCAATCCTATACCTTAGCCTTAAAGGAAAACATCATTTTGAAATATGACAACTTTCCACTGGTTAAGCTTAAGCGATATCGATTTTTTTATCCATGCTATATCAGCAAACATATATCGTGGTTTTCAATATTATCATGATTATTTTTACATTCACGCATGATTGCTTTAGAGCCGATAACCACAGGTATGTACCCCTCTACAAATGTCACAATATAATTCGTTTGCTACTTCTGAAGTAGTTCATGTTTGCTTCTCACTTCCAAAAGCTGAAAAGACTGTTCTAATTTTGTTTCCATGGAATTTCTGACTTGACTCAGAATGGCGATTTTTTTAATCGCGATTTTCCGATATATATCGATAAGCTATATATAAAAAGGTTCTCGATGTCGTAAGCAAATAAAAAAAGTTATCGCAATATTCGATATATTATCGCTCAAACCTACTACTGGTGGGGATAATTATTTGAAAACTAAACTTGATGTGTAGTTGGCAAAAAGTATTACCCTCCTAGTATAGCTGCACTTTAGTGGGAAGTTGCCATATAGGTAAAAATCAGTCAACTGCCTGTTTTGACTGTTGACCCAAATGTGCACACAGGGGCATTTTTGACTGGTTTTTACTGTCATTTTGACCACAATGAACAATACCAAACAATGCTTTTACTATTTAAAAAACCGATAAATGTACTTACTACATGTAAGGTTTGACAATGTTAGACTTTTAAAGGGGCAGTATCGTCAAGATAAATAAAATCAGAATGCTAGTTTTAGAATAATTCAGTGACTGCCATAATACCCCACATGATAAGGCATTACCGTTGCTGCTGCAGAAATGAGCTTGTAATTTTCAGTCACTGTGTTTAATCTTAAACTAGGACATCAATTCCATGTCCTGTCGAAAGTCTGCTCTAATCATGACGATACTGCCCCTTTAAGTGCACTAGATATACCTTGGCAAGTACTAGTATTTCAACATTTTGACTGATTTTGACCCTTGTAGTAGCAGGAGGATTAACAGTTATCCTGAAAACGAAATATTCCTCGTTTTCATTTTCGAGAATTCAGAAAACTTCATTTCCTTTTCATGACTTGTATACTTTTAAACACATTGAGCTGAAAACTTAGTCACAGGTTGGTTGTTTAACATATACCTTGAATCAAAGTAAAGATTACACCGAGAAGCTCTATAGTCTTGCCAATGGATAGACCCTCTCGTTTATTTGGAGGATCACTGGCCCATCAGGTAAAAAAGTCTCTATCAGCACGTGAGCATTTTAAATTTTCGTTTCAAAATTGCTGAATTGATTGGAATACTGCCGTATTGTTTTTTAATTGACTTTTTTTCACATTTTGTGCAGCCTCTTTTAGCCATGTCACATATTTCGCTGTGGAAAAAAAAAACGATTACAGAAAAAAAAGCACAACACTGCACCAATTTTGAGGCCAAGCTATGACCAGAAACCAGAGACTTTTTTTGGCCTATTTAAACTTGACACCATTGGTGTTCTTTTAACACCCAGTTTTGGATGGGTATACATGCTGGGTATAGAAGACACCCTAACAGAAGACCTGTTTATACAATATACATTCTATAAAAACACAAAATAGTAAACTGTATTATAACAATGAAAATAAACAATGATGTAAATAAATTTACATAAAAATGTAGGACAAGTTTCAAGAACAAAATACCTCTCCAAAAATCGGCTATTGTCTCGGAAACTAGCTTATGAACGAATGAAGAAAATGTCACAAATAAATGTTTTTTTCATTGGTGTGGACCATCTGATGACTTCTTAATTAGTTGCTTCCATATGAAAAAAAGGATTTACTACAGAAACCACAGACAAATGGTTTCTCATTGGTGGATCCTGCGGTAGTTTATTTGTGAGGATATTTGGCAAAATGTTACAACCCGAGTCATTTATTGGTGTGGACTCTTTGATGACGTCTTAGACTGCCTCCTTCTGGGAAGGATTTGCCACAAATTTTACAAAGAAATGGTTTTTCATTGGTGTGGACCCTCTGATGACATCTTAGACTGTTTCTTTGTGAGAAGGATTTGCCACAAATGTCACAGACAAATGGTTTCTCATTGGTGTGGACCCTCTGATGACATTTTAGACTGCTTCCAAGTGAGAAGGATTTGCCACAAATGTCACAGACAAATGGTTTCTCATTGGTGTGAATTCTCTGGTGACGTCTTAAGTCATTTCCTTGTGAGAAGGATTTTCCACAAATGTCACAAACAAATGGTTTCTCATTGGTGTGTACCCTCCGATGACGTCTTAGACTGCTTCCTCGTGAGAAGGTTTTTCCACAAATGTCACAAACAAATGGTTTCTCATTGGTGTGGACCCTCTGATGACGTCTTAGATTGCCTCCTTGTGAAAAGGATTTTCCACAAATGTCACAGACAAATGGTTTCTCATTGGTGTGTACCCTCTGATGACGTCTAAGACTGCTTTTACATGAGAAGGATTTTCCACAAATATCACAGACAAATGGTCTTTCATTGGTGTGTACCCTCTGATGACGTCTTAGACTGCTTCCATGTGAGAAGGATTTTCCACAAATGTCCGAGACAAATGGTTTCTCATTGGAGTGGACCCTCTGATGACATTTTAGACTGCTTCCAAGTGAGAAGGATTTGCCACAAATGTCACAGACAAATGGTTTCTCATTGGTGTGTATTCTCTGGTGACGTCTTAAGTCATTTCCTTGTGAGAAGGATTTTCCACAAATGTCACAAACAAATGGTTTCTCATTGGTGTGTACCCTCCGATGACATCTTAGACTGCTTCCTCGTGAGAAGGTTTTTCCACAAATGTCACAAACAAATGGTTTCTCATTGGTGTGGACCCTCTGATGACGTCTTAGATTGCCTCCTTGTGAAAAGGATTTTCCACAAATGTCACAGACAAATGGTTTCTCATTGGTGTGTACCCTCTGATGACGTCTAAGACTGCTTTTACATGAGAAGGATTTTCCACAAATATCACAGACAAATGGTCTTTCATTGGTGTGTACCCTCTGATGACGTCTTAGACTGCTTCCATGTGAGAAGGATTTTCCACAAATGTCTGAGACAAATGGTTTCTCATTGGAGTGGACCCTCTGATGACGTCTTACTTTGGCTCCTCGTGAAAAGGATTTTCCACAAATGTCACAGACAAATGGTTTCTCATTGGTGTGTACCCTCTGATGACGTCTAAGACGGCTTTTACATGAAGGATTTTCCACACATATCAGACAAATGGTCTCTCATTGGTGTGTACCCTCTGATGACGTCTTAGACTGCTTCCATGTGAGAAGGATTTTCTACAAATGTCTGAGACAAATGGTTTCTCATTGGAGTGGACCCTCTGATGACGTCTTAGATTGCTTCTGTGTGAGAATTGTTTCTCATTTGTTAGATCCATTAGATGACTTGTGATTCAGGTTGAGAACACAAATAATCAAACGGCTTATCATTGGTGAAGACTTTCCGACTCAAAGCAGCTTTCTATATTAAGGAAAAAATAAAGGTAATTAATAAAATATTTATTGAGGCAGGAAGTCGACAGCATCAGAGCATGGAGGAAGAAAGAGCAGGGTTGAAATTTCCCCGTTTAGATAAAGTATAGTGGCTACCTCCCTCGTCGGAGAGTTAAAACATATTAGGGCTCAAATATACTTGTAAATAGTGAAACAAACATAAAAACATCATGGGCAAACCCTGTATTATTTTTTAGTCATGCTATAACACTGTTACATTCATGTGTACAGCAATACATCCACTCATGAGTTAGTGTCAAGTTTTCTACTTAATGCCCAGGAGGGTTTTAATATACAATATACATGAACTTAGAACAATATTTGTTTTGTTTTTATTTATTGATACTCTTTGCATGGTTGGAGTATTGCCTTGACAAATTTGGCATTGACTTGAAAAACAACCTCATGCTTGCGTATGAGGATATGTAAAAAGTCAATGGAGGGTGATATTTTTGGGGAAAAGTTGAAAGTTTTTACTTATTATGGAACCTTAGGGAGCGTTTCAAAAGTCGGAACGGATAGTCCGTTCTGCTGGGAATACCAGAGCGGTCCGTTGGGAACACGCCAGCGATCCCCCGGTCATACGCAAACGGTCCTGAGGAATGGAGCTGTATGCCCAGCGGAACGTTCGACTGGGCATACGCAAGCATACTCGCGATCCAAAGGATCGTTCCTTTTGTGAACAGTGGATACTGCAACACTCCGCCAACTGTTAATGGGCAGAAAAATGTAATGCATTGTGTTTACCGCATGCGCGGCATAGCACAGTTAGTGCACTACTACTGCACGAAAATAATTACAATTACAAAATTAATGATTTTGACATTCAAATAAAACAACAGCGCAGTATTCATAATAATACATACACTGAGTCACTCATTTTAAGGCCTTTTATTTTTACTGATTAGGACAAGTTTGTTTTTAGTCGAAGCGAACACAAAATGTTGCAATCCAGGAGGAAGAGGAATGCTTAAAAATTGATACGAAATGTGGCTGCTTTTTGTTTTTTGTTATACAAGTCTCATGTATTTCATTCATAATAGCCATAGTCGGTAGGCCTTTACACACATTAACCCTAACCCTGCTTCTATGAGTATGCTTACTCTCTTTGAATAAAGATATATACATTGAAGGGAAGGTACAACATTGGTAATGTTGACTGTTGGCTAAACTGCTTAGCCCTATGCTTACTCTCTTTGAATCAAGATATACATTCAAGAGAAAGTATACATGTACATCATGTGTAATATTTGCCAAACTGCTCATATGAGTTTGCTTACTCTCTTTGAATCAAGATATACACTGAAGGGGTACAACATTGATAATGTTGGCAAAATGCTTCTATTTGAATCAAGATATTTACATACACATTAAAAAACCAACCTATGACATTTTAAGCTTACTACACTGTGTCTTTAATACAAAAATAGTGAAAATGCACATCATTGTTATGTGGAATTTATGAAAGAGTACTTCTTCCTAAATTCAAAATGGAAATTATTTCACTTTTCTACAAAATTACAGCAGATAAAATAATTTCTAGGGGAGATTCACACCATCAGCTTTACACAAAGTAAGTTTTACATTAGAATTTGAACATTTGGTAATTTTGATTCAACTAATCCTATACCTTAGCCTTAAAGGAAAACATTTTGAAAATATGACAACTTTCCATTGCCTACTGGTTGAGCTTGAGCGATATCGATTTTTTTTATCCATTATATATTAGCAAACATATATCGCGGTTTTCAATATTATCACGATTATTTTTACATTCACGCATGATTGCTTTAGAGCCGATAACAACAGGTACATGTATGTACCCCTCTACAAATGTCACAATATAATTCGTTTGCTACTTCTGAAGTAGTTCACGCTTGCTTCTCACTTCCAAAAGCTGAAAAGACTGTTCTAATTTTGTTTCCATGGAATTTCTGACTTGACTCACAATGGCAATTTTTTTAATCGCGATATAATTTTTTAATCGCGATTTGCCGATATATCGATAAACTATATATAAAAAGGTTCTCGATGTCGTAAGCAAATAAAAAGGTAAGGTATCGCAATATTGGATATTATCGTGTTATCGCCCAAACCTACTACTGGTGGGGATAATTATTTGAAAGCTAAACTGGATGTGTAGTTTGCAAAAAGTAGGTCCTAACTCTCCTAGTATAGCTGCACTCGTGGAAAGTTGCCATAGAGGTCAAAACCAGTCAACTGCCTGTTTTGACTGTTGACCCAAATGTGCATACAGGGGCATTTTTGACCGGGATTTTACTGTCATTTTGACCACCCTGAACAATACCAAACAATGCTTTTACTATTTAAAAAACGGTAAATGTACTTACTACGTATTAACTTACGTAAGGTTTGCCAAAATTAGGGCAAAATTAAATCATTTGTTTATCTCCCGACGCAAGAATTTCACCAACCTATAGGTTTGACAATGTTTGACTTTTAAAGGGGCAGCATCGTCACGATAAATAAAATCAGAATGCTAGTTTTAGAATAATTCAGTGACTGCCATAAAACCCCACATGATAAGGCCATATTACCGTTGCTGCAGAAATGAGCCTGTAATTTTCAGTCACTGTGTTTAATCTTAAACTAGGACATCAATTCCATGTCCTGTCGAAAGTCTGCTCTAATCATGACGATACTGCCCCTTTAAGTGCACCAGATATACCTTGGCAAGTATATCAACATTTTGACTGATTTTGACCCTTGTAGTAGTAGTAGGAGGGTTAACAGTTATCATGACAACAAAATATTCCTCGTTTTCATTTTCGAGAATTCAGAAAACTTCATTTCCTTTTCGTGACTTATACTTTTAAACATATTGAGCTGAAAACTTAGTCACAGGTTGGTTGTTTAACATATATACCTTGAATCAAAGTAAAGATTACACAGAGAAGCACTATAGTCTTGCCAATGGATAGACCCTCTCGTTCATTTGGAGGACATCATTGGCCCATCAAGTAAAAAAAAATGTCTCTTTCAGCACGTGAGCATTTTTAATTTAATTTTTTTTTTTTCAAATTTGCTGGATTGATTGGAATACCGCCGTGCTGTTTTTTAATCAACTTTTTCACATTGGGGTCTGAACATCTGGCCAATTTGTGCAGCCTCTCTTAGCCATGTGTCACAAAAAGCGATTACAGGAAAAAAAAGCACAACACCGCTTCAATTTTGAAGCCGACCTGTGACCAGAAACCAGAGACTTTTGTTGGCCTATTTAAACTTGACACCATTGGTGTTCATTTAACACCCAGTATTGGATGGGTATACTTGCTGGGTATATAGAAGACACCGTAACAGAAGACCTGTTTATATAATATACATTCTATAAAAACACAAAATAGCAAACTGTATTATAACAATGATAAATAAACAATAATGTAAATAAATTTACATGAAAATGTAGGACAAGTTTCAAGAACAAAATACCTCTCCAAAAATCGGCTATTGTCTCAGAAACTAGCTTATGAACAAATGAAGAAAATGTCACAAACAAATATTTTTTTCATTGGTGTGGATCCTCTGATGACTTCTTAATTAGTTGCTTCCATATGAAAAAAAAAGGATTTACTACAGAAACCATAGACAAATGGTTTATCGTTGGTGGATCCTGTGGTAATTTATTTGTGAGGATATTTAGCACAATGTTACAACCCAAGTCATTTATTAGTGTGGACTCTTTGATGAAGTCTTAGACTGCCTCCTTTTGGGAAGGATTTGCCACAAATTTTACAAACAAATGGTTTCTCATTGGTGTGGACCCTCTGATGACATTTTAGACTGTTTCTTTGTGAGAAGGATTTTCCACAAATGTCACAGACAAATGGTTTCTCATCAGTGTGTAGCCTCTGATGACGTCTTAGACTGCTTACATGTGAGAAGGAATTGCCACAAATGTCACAGACAAATGGTGTCTCATTGGTGTGTATTCTCTGGTGATATCTTAGACTGCTTCCTTGTGAGAAGGTTTTTCCACAAATGTCACAAACAAATGGTTTCTCATTGGTGTGTACACTCTGGTGACGTATTAAGTCATTTCCTTGTGAGAAGGATTTTCCACAAATGTCACAAACGTATGGTTTCTCATTGGTGTGGACCCTCTGATGACGTCTTAGACTGCATCCTTGTGAGAAGGTTTTTCCACAAATGTCACAGACAAATGGTTTCTCATTGGTGTGTATTCTCTGGTGACATCTTAATTCATTTCCTCGTGAGAAGGTTTTTCCACAAATGTCACAAACAAATGGTTTCTCATTGGTGTGGACCCTCTGATGACTTCTTAAACCACTTCCTTGTGAGAAGGATTTTCCACAAATGTCACAAACAAATGGTTTCTCATTGGTGTGTACCCCCTGATGACTTCTTAAACCACTTCCTTGTGAGAAGGATTTTCCACAAATGTCACAAACAAATGGTTTCTCATTGGTGTGTACCCCCTGATGACGTCTTAAACCACTTTCTCGTGAGAAGGATTTTCCACAAATGTCACAAACAAATGGTTTCTCATTGGTGTGTGCCCTCTGATGATACCTTAGACTGCTTCCTTGTGAGAAGGATTTTCCACAAATATCACAGACAAATGGTTTCTCATTGGTGTGTACCCACTGATGACATCTTAGACTGCTTGCATGTGAGAATGATCTTACACAAATGTCACAAACAAATGGTTTCTCATTGGTGTGTACACTCTGGTGACGTCTTAAGTCATTTCTATGTGAGAAGGATTTTCCACAAATGTCACAAACATATGGTTTCTCATTGGTGTGGACCCTCTGATGACGTCTTAGACTGCCTCCTTGTGAGAAGGTTTTTCCACAAATGTCACACACAAATTGTTTCTCATTTGTTAGATCCATTGGATGACTTGTGCTTCAGGTTGAGAACACAAAGTATCAAACGGCTTGTCATTGGTCAAGACCTTCTGACTCAAGCAGCTTTCTATAGGAAAAAATAAAGGTAATTAATAAACAATTTATTGAGGCAAGAATTCGATAGTATAAGAGCAGGGTTGAAATTTCCCCAAGACCACCAGCCCAAGTGGATTAACAGAATGACTAACTAGATCTGCTTGGTTTGATAGTCTGGGGCTAGTGTACAAATATAAGAAACACATCATCACAATTAAAAAAGAAGAAGTTTTTGCTGACAGTGCAAGAAAGTTCTTTGGCATTTTTACTATAAACTTTTTCGAATGAGGTTGAAATACATTCATACATAAACACAAGAGTGAGCAGAAGTTAGTGTCCTGGGACCGGACAAATGATTACACATGAACAGACAGAGTAAAATAAAACAAATAAACTAACAAGCAAAACAAATGTAAAACAAATGTAAAAATGTCTGTAGAGAGAAAGAAGAAAATGATAAAAAAGGAAAAAGTAGTCATTCATTCCCTTCTTTGAAATTGGTTAGATATAATAAAGTATTCTGTTTATGATCTTATCAATTTCAATGAAAAATTTTCCATCATGTTAACATAATACCAAAAAACGTTATCAAAAAAATTCCCACCCAAATAATATTCCTTTAACCCTCCTACTTCTGGTACCTTTTTCAGACAAGTTGATCCACCATTTGAAACCATTCGCTTTTGTGGTTTTGAATGGTGAAATAACTAATACAGTATTGATTCCCCCAAATGGTTTTGAATGGTAGGTCAGCTAATACAAAACCTTGTTTGGATCTTTCCAAATGGTAGTACAGCTAATACAAAACCTTGTTTGGATACTTCTAAGTGGTGAATCAATGGACCCTCTATGCATTTGAATGGTAGTAAAGCTTGCTACCAACACTGTTCAAATGGTATCAGTATCACCTATGGTATCACCATGTGTGTACAAAACCAATGGGCATTTTGGTAAGTGGAAATTTTGAATGGTTTCAAATGGTCAAACAGTAGGAGGGTTAATATGTTTAAAATTAACTGATCGACGGTAATCAAGTTTTTAACAATAAATTCGGTATCAATTTAAATTCAGTTAAAAAGTATAATTAAATGCAAAAAAAGATCTGTACGTACGAGTTGGCATACGTACGAGTTGGCATACGTACGAGTTGACGTCACATAAAGTACAAGTTTACGTGAGTACGAGTTGGTAAATGTACGACTCTAGGAGTGTTAATGTGTAAAAGTAGTCGGCTACTCGTACTATAGTAGCCTTCTGGCCGTGCTACATGTATGTCACCGAGATTTCAGGTCCTCTTAATTATTTCATGAAATTGTGTCACACGCCACATTCTTATAGCACAATTATATCTATAATGTAATATTTATATGGAAAGAATGTCGTATCCGACCGCCACTTTTTAAGGGCTTTTTTGGAATTTTTTTGCAACCACTAACCAGTTAAACAATGATTCTATCGATTTTTGTGGTACAGAAAGCGAAAACTATCTTTAAAATCCACTTTTATGATGGTTTTCGGACTTTATTTCCCTTCTAAAAAAATCCCCCCCTTCAGAAAATAGAAGGATCCTATTATAGTTGCCACTGCGCATGTACAATGACTGTGTTGGTCACTAATTGTGGAGTTTACAAGATGAGACCGACAACTGAGGAAGTCGGTGTATACCAAAAATGCCTGATTTTTCATGAAATAAATATCCTGAAATAATTTGAAGTATGTCCATCACCATCCATACATGTTCTCCACCTTACTACAAAATACTAGGTAGGTAAGATTACTTTATTGGTTATATTTAATGAGAAAAAGTGGCGGTCGGATACGACATTCTACCGTAAAAGCTTATTTATGCCTCAATTTGTCGCACAAAACCTTAATTTTGAACTCACCACTGTTCCGTTGCGAAACAACCTGCTTGTTATCTGTTGCGTGTTTTCGCGACCCTAACCAGAAACTTGTTTCTGACGTCATATTCTTGACTAGAAACAAGATGGCAAAGCGACACGAAAACGCAAACGTAACTAGAAAATTATTTTCAGTTTGCGACATGTTAAATCATCAACGCTTCTCAAAATATACGATGTAATTCATTTTTTTTTACTCATGAGTGCTAGTAATAAACTTGAAAGATATACTGGTATACGAACAATCATTTCATCATGTTAGTAACAAATAATTCACAAAACTTCCGTTGTTTTTTCAATCCGCCATCTTGAAACCAAGCGTAACCGATCACAAACTTCGGTTCACGTTTGGTCAGAACAATGACGTCATCGCAGCACAACCGAACTCGTGAAAACGGTTAACCAATGACCAAAGCCCAAACATGTTTCTGGTTAGTCGCGAAAACGCGCCCCTGGGGTCCAAAGTTTGGACCAAACTCTCAAAATACATAACATTTCCTTTTTTCCTCAGTACTACGAAGCCTCAGCAATCGAAATACACATTAAAATAATAATTTATGCTTATTTTCTTTTAAAATGTAATTCATAATTATACATTCAGTAATATTCACCTGCGAAAATCACCCCAATAAGCCTTTTTGGAATTGTACGCGCAATGAATTATGGGAGTTGGGTTTTGGAAAAAAGTGAAATGAACGCACATGTTTGTGCACAAAGTCAATGGAGGATAAAGGTGGTCGGCCAGAAATGGACGTTTTTTTTAAAACGTATTATAGCAAAATTATATGGACAATAGAGAAAATTTTTAAGAAATCAGTTAAAAATTGATATCCCCGAAAAACTACATTGGAGGAATTCTCAGCTGATTTCTGGATATAAGGCAGCGGTGGGGACGAGCGAAATGTGTGCAACTTGTTTCTGTCGAAAAATGTTTTTAGGACTATTCAGTGAAGGAAATATGAAAACTGTATAATATCATGCATTTAGTAATTATAATTCCCATTTTTATAATTTTGGAAAAACGAGCCCGTGAAAATGATCCTATATTGCTGTCGACTAAAGCTGGCGATGGGGAATTATACTTTGAAATTAACTTGGATTTAATAAGTCTTAAGGAATTGGCGCCCTCGTGTAACACCGTTTATGCTAGTTTGTCTGGGGAGTTTTTGCAAATAAAAGGTCCCTGGATTTTTATTGTCAGTGATCGTCCGAAGGTCAGGAATTGGACATTTTACTGGTATGCAAATTTTGTAGGATACTTTCGGCGAATGAGAGTGAGTCAATATTTTCCCCCAAGTCTTTTAAAAATATTCCCACCCAAATAATAGGCTTATTCTCTCTTTTAATATGTTTAAAATTAACCAATCGACGGTAATCAATTTTTTAAACAATAAATTCGAATCAATTGAAATTCAGTAAAAAGTAATGCAAAATCCGTAGGCCTACGAGTTGGCACACATACGAGTTGACGTCCCGTAAAGTACAAGTTTACATGAGTACGAGTTGGCAAATGTACGAGTGTGTAAAAGTACGAGTTGACTCGAATTCGACTGCAACTAATTAATAGTAATACTACTACTACTAGTTAGTACGATATAATTGTGCTATAAAAATGTGATGTGTGACACACAATTTCAGGAAATAAGAGGACATAAAATCTTGGACTTGGTGACATCATAGCCCGGCAATAAGCCTACTGTACTAACGTTAGTAGTACTACTACTAAGTACTAGTACTAGAGTAGTACTAGTAGTAGTACTAGTAGTAGGAAACAGGTCAACTCGTACTCCAACCAACTCGTACTCCAACCAACTCGTGCTCATTTTGGTCAACTCGTACTCGTGCCAACTCGTACTCCAACCAACTCGTACTTCAACCTAGCTAGGATGATCCTATCCCTTATGTTTCAACATAAGGGCTAGGATAAAGAATGTACAAAAAAACGTAGATGCATGTTTACGTGCATGTTTTACGAAGAAATAAACACATTGCACTGTAAATACCTTAAATCTATGAATCTACTATGAATCTATACTGTATTGTTATTATGTATGCCTTTGATCATAAAAAATATTGTAACTTACACTGTGTTTTTGACCAATTCTTGCCTTGTTTTGATCTTCTCTGCGGTTCGATTCTGTCCGCACGATGTGTTAACACGGCGTACACCTACTGTTCCATACGTTTTCACGGTCATAGGTGCAAATTACCGGCGCCGAGCAGAGCCGTATATTGGGCTGGCTCTGGAGCGGAGCGGCAAACAGCGCCCCCGACCGACTCAGTGTGTTAATTTGTGTAGAAAACTTGTGCAATACAAACCTACGGCTGTTTTAGTTTTATTCAATATGTTCAATGGAAGAAATGCGCTGTTGCATTATCAGCAGCTTCTTTTCAATGAAATTGTTAAGGAAATCTCTGATAATTGTACTTGACAATGCAAAGGAACATATGTGGAAAGACAAATGATAATGGTTCCAATGGAAATCTAAATTCCATCTATTGAATAGCTCCATTCTGCCATTGAACATATTGAATGAAACTGAAACAGCCGTAGGTTTGTATTGCATTTTCTACACAAAATTAAAACACTGAGTCGGTCGGGGCGCTGTTTGCACCGCTCCAGAGCCAGCCCAATACGGCTAAGCTCGGCGCCGGTAATTTGCACCTATGACCGTGAAAACTGGGAATGGTGTACGCCGTGTTCACATCGTGCGGACAGAATCGAACCGCAGAGAAGATCAAAACAGGCAAGAATTGGTCAAAACACAGTGTAAGTTACAATATTTTTTCTGATCAGGCATACAATATAGATTCATAGTGGTCATAGATTTAAGGTATTTACAGTGCAATGTGTTTATTTCTTCGTAAAACATGCACGTAAACATGCATCTACGTTTTTTTGTACATTCTTTATCCTAGCCCTTATGTGGAAACATAAGGGATAGGATCATCCTAGCTAACTTCAACCAACTCGTACTCCGACAAACTCGTACTCCAACCAACTCGTACTCCAACCAACTCGTGCTCATTTTGGTCAACTCGTACTCATGACTGCAACTCGTGCTCATGACTGCATTAGCTGCTCATTCAGGGATATTCGACTCGCCCTCATAATACGCCCAAAATTTTAAAGCCTGGGAAACTCAACTTACTTAATTTATTCTAATAATATTTTCTAAGGTTTTCAAAAGTTACGGGTAAAAACCACACTCCAAAATTAAATATTTTTTTAATTGGATTTTCTTAAAGTTTGGGAATTTTCATATAATTTTAATACCTGGGAAACTCAACTTACTTAATTCATTCTAATAATATTTTAAAAGGTTTACAAAAGTTACGGGAAAAAACAACACACCAATTCAACACCAAGATTCCATTTTCTTAGTTATACGAGTACGAGTTGGTTGGAGTACGAGTTGGTTGGGGTACGAGTTGGTTGGGGTACGAGTTGGTTGAAGTACGAGTTGGTTGGGGCACGGGTTGGTTGGAGTACGAGTTGGTTGGGTACGAGTTGGTTGGGGTACGAGTTGACTCGAATTCTAGTACTAGTACTACTAGTACTAACGTTAGTAGTAGTACAGTAGGCTTATTGCCGGGCTATTTGTATGAATGATGTCACCAAGTCCAAGATTTTATGTCCTCTTATTTCCTGAAATTGTGTGTCACACGTCACATTTTTATAGCACAACTATATCTATAATGTAATAGTATATATTTATATACTGTAAATGTAATCGTAAAAAGCAATTTGTCGCACAAAATTCTTCATTTTAAAATACTCACGTGGCGAAATAACCTGCTTGGATGTTGGACCCAGGGCCTAGGGGTCCGAACATGATGGCGCCCTCTTTCGTGTACCACCGTTTTGGCTAGTTTGTCTTGTGAGTTTTTTGCAAATAAAAGGTCCCTGGATTTATTGTCAGTGATCGTCTGAAGGTCAGGAATTGGGCATTTTACTGGTATGCAAATTTTGTAGGATACTTTCGGCGAATGAGGGTGAGTCGACGCGTGTGTTTTTATGATTCTGGCGCAGCTAGCTCGGGAGTTGAACAAATTAATATCACTTTTTAATATCACTGGTGCATGCAGTGGTGGTATTCACACACATGTACAGATGGAAATGCGCATGCGCGCAAACTTCCAACAGTTCCGGCCCTGTGCGCGTGCGTGAACGTTAGCCATCGAAGCATAACGCATTGTTTATAAACAAGTGGGAAATATCACCATTTTCAGGTAAAACTAAAAGTTTACGTACTCAAGGGTCCAACGACCATCATGAGATTACATAAAAACAGAAAGTGTTCTTTAATGGGCAAAAATAGGAAGGGAAATTGTGGAAAAATGCATCATTTTATAATAATATAAGCCTTATCGGAATGGGTTTGGGGAATAAAAGTTGTAAACAAACCCAAACGCACATTAGTCAATGCCGGAGAAAGGGGGTGTGGGTATTTTGCAGAACACGCGGAACTCTGCAGAACCCTGCGGAACGCATATAAAACAACAAATACAGAGATACATACGCAGCCTAATAAAGAAGAAACCTTCCAAACTTGCTTCCATTTACCAATATCTGCAAAATTGGCCCATATTAATAGACTTTTATAGCCTTGCCCTTGGCTTCAGTCATGTTAATGCTTGCAGAACGCTCTTCTTTTGTTAAATTTGTACTGTTGTGCAGAACACAGCAGAACACATGCTGTTTGGGGATCTGCCATTGCCGATTTTGCAGATATTGGTAAATGGAAGCAAGTTTGGAAGGTTTCTTCTTTATTAGGCTGCGTATGTATCTCTGTATTTGTTGTTTTATATGCGTTCCGCAGGGTTCTGCAGAGTTCCGCGTGTTCTGCAAAATACCCATCGCCGGAGAAAGGTGATCGGTAAGATCATGGAGGAAGGAAAACAGAAATCGGTTAAAATATAAACACTTTTATAATAAAGAAAAGAATTGATTTCCCCTCAAAAAATACACAAATGGAGGAATTCTTAGATGATTTCTGATCCCCGGGTGTGACAACCATTTATAGTCTTTACAGAGCATTTTTTTTCTTCTAAAAAAGGAGTAACTTGCAGATAATAAACCCTTTCACGGTAATATGCGCCATGTTTTTGACGGGGCAAAATTGTTTATTTCGAACACTCGTTGACGTCTGCGACCCAGCGCTCGAACTTCACGTACATTCCAGACGCGTGCGTGAAGTTCGAGCATTATGGTCAATCCGTGGTTAGTCCTAATACTTGTTCCGTTCACAGTCTCCTATTTTTAGAATAATTATGTAATTTGTCATAAATATTGTGTAAAAATGGCCCAATATCATGACCTAGGGTCCTTGACTTCCAACATAGAGTATTTTGGACACACTAGGCCCTGAAAAAGTGCTCCAAATTTGATTTCAAGCATTTAAAGGCCTTTTTCCAAAATGGCTGCTTTTCAGTGTGGGAGTTTTCACAAGTATGAGGTGGTTTCTCTATTGGGATGAGAATAACTCAATGGAAGCCTGGACTTTCCTCAATAAATTGAGAAGAAAATAAAGGTTATATATCGATCAATATTTTTCCTTTTCGTTTTAAAAGCTGTACGACTTTTTAATGATATTTTGTATTTTGTATTTAGCACTGTTTACTATGGGAGTTTATTTGGGTGCACCCAATATTCAAAATGGCGGCGTCCATGGTTTGTTTTGATGGTGGGATTTAAACATGTGCTTTTGTTTACAGTATTAGTAAGGCTGACAATTAATGAAAAATCTTTACACACTAAATATTCTCGTTCAATATCCTTGTATTTCAGGTCTTTATTGAATGAATACAATACTGTTACAACAAAAAGGTATGTGGAATTGTGAAATTCATACCATCCCATAGTCTGCATACATGTGCTCTTTGTTGGCTACTGTTTATATTTGCCATTTGGTCCTGTGTTTACAAAACTATTTTTCTTCATTTATACATGTATATCAAATCAGGTTTGAATTTTAGAAAAATGTTTAAACAAGTTTTCTGTCCTTCATTTATGAACTTTAATAAAATCTGATGACTGGTATACATGGGTAACTGAGGTAAAACTTCTAGCCAATAGTTTTATTGTGGTTTGCTAGTTGTAAACATGGAGGCTTTTTGTGCCAAGAAGACACGCTTGTTAAAATCCACAGGGTGTATAATTTAGCAAGGATTTAAAAGGAAAAAATATGGAATAATCAATGTCAAATGACCGGGATCAAACAAATGCATAATGATTCATGTGCACAGAGTGGCTTATACATGGCACACTCTGGAATCTCTGATTTACCAGGAGAGTGTGATGTAAGTCACCTGTGCCATCACCATTGCTCACGCTTGTTTTGAACATTTATCTCTTGAACCGTAATCTGCTAATAATTCTAGAATAAGATGCAAATAGCGAAGATGTTGCCATGGGGCCTTTCAAGGTTTGTATAATTTAGCTACATGTAAGTAATTCATTCAATCCCAAATCCTAACCCTATTCTTTAACCCTATTCCTAACCCCTAACCCTAACCGGCTATAACCCTGGGTATTGGGAAAAAAGTGATGGAGAAAAATAAGTATGGAACAAGCACTCAAAAAGTCTATAATTAGTTTGGGAACTGTTTGCAATAATTGTGTTCATATTGAATTCTTTGCCAGTCATTATTGTCATTATTTTGCTTGGGATCTATAGGCCATGTTTATACAGTGCCTGTGAAGCATAATACAAATGAAATCATTTTGATCGACATTGTACCTTTCGTTTGTTGTACTCTTTTCCTTTCGTCCTTTTAGAGTAATATTTCTATTACAATAATGCATGCGCAATGCATGGTTATCCATTGCCAACTGCACAGAAACATCATAGACAAACCAAGTATGTTTAAAGCTGTCATTTTTTCCCCAGAAATATGACCTCTGCAATATACTTGATGTCCTGAGTGTGTTCTCAAGTCAAACTGAAAATAATAATTTCTTTAATGGGTGTGTAATTATATTCATATTCTAACTTGATCTCATGGTCAACAAGTTGTCTCTTATTTGCTTGAATCTTAACGATATTTAAATTCTTTTAAAACAATCTTCCTACAGATCATTCGGGTTGGGTAGTCTGAATAACATGATAGCTTCAATGTTGTAGCATGCTGCTCTGTCAGCAATGACCATGATAACATCAGATTGTGTTGTAGCTCGTTGTACAGGATGTGTCAACTTGTTCAGGGATCTTTGTAAAACTTGATAATGGTAAGTTTCTATAATACTTAATGGTAAGCATGTTCAATATTTTGTGTGTTTCTGAGGATTAAGAATCACTGAGTTGACATTTCAATTAGTTTACAAAAGGTCATTGCAGGAAAGTTTAGTTCTTAGACAAAATCCCCCTCATTCCAAAAGAGCTGATATTAGCTTTCTTTTAATGGGGACCTGAATTCAGTTGTTGACGAGCCACTCTCAAACATTTTGACTCAATTCCAACTTCATCACCACTGTGTAGCTCTGCTGTTTATTCCCCAGAACTAATGGAAAGATCCATTGTACAATATTTTATTTTGATTAGATCTATACATGCAGAGAGGTTTATGGATTGCAATATTAAGAACCCAGGACACATATCACTAGTCTGAGGTATGGTAATGCCTTAATAACATCACCATGGGTTCACATCCTTGTAGTTTGAAGAACCCAGGACACATATCACTAGTCTGAGGTATGGTAATGCCTTGTATATCCATATCCGCCGATCTCGTGATAACCTGTAGATATGTAAGCGCTACAACCGACCTACGTGATTTTCCGATACCTGTGTTTTTGTCCAATTCCAATTTACTCGTTTTCCGATAACTGTATTTCATGATTATAGATATGAAATTAGACAAGTCTGACATCATAATAAAGTGCATGTTCTCCTCTTTCATCAGTATATAATGTGTCTGTGTCAGTGATTGTAATATTCTCTAAATAAGGAATCTTTCTGATTGTGTGCAAAAACAATGTATCTCTGTGCGGGGGCTTAGGCACATACAGTCTTTTGTGTGTTTACATGGTTAGGCGGATATGGGTTAATAACATCACCAGGTGTTCACATCCTTCAGATGTAGTTTAAGAACCCAGGACACATATCACTAGTCTGAGGTATGGTAATGCCTTAATAACATCACCAGGGGTTTACATCCTTCAGATGTAGTTTAAGAACCCAGGACACATATCACTAGTCTGAGGTATGGTAATGCCTTAATAACATCAGGGGTTCACATCCTTCTGATGTAGTTTAAGAACCCAGGACACATATCACTATTCTGAAATTGTGAGTATGCCTTAATAACATCACCAGGGGTCACATCCTTCAGATGTGGTTTAAAGAACCCAGGACACATATCACTAGGTCTGAGGTATGGGTAATACCTTAATAACATCACCAGGGGTTTACATCCTTCAGATGTAGTTTAAGAACCCAGGACACATATCCACTAGTCTGAGGGTATGGTAATGCCTTAATAACATCACCGGGGGTTCACATCAACTTCAGATGTGGTTTAAGAACCCAGGACACATATCACTAGTCTGAGGTATGGTAATGCCTTAATAACATCACCAGGGGTTTCACGTCCACTCAGATGTGTAGTTTAAGAACCCAGGACACATATAATGTTTCATCACAATAGGTGAGTGAAGTTTTTGGAGAAAACAACTTTTTAAAGAAAACAACATTTTGTAAATTCTACATTACAATTCCTGTGTTCTCAAATGAAAAACACTTCAAACAACATCATTTCCCAGCATGCTTGATACTTGTACCAACTTTACACCAATTAAGTTTTTAATGTAATAATTTGTTTCATTTGATAATCTAGTTATGCAATGTTGATTTGATCAATTATTTGATCAAATAAAATGATAATTGATAAAGAATGCAAAAAATGAAAGCTACCATCTAAAACACTTTAGGTAGGTTTTAGTTGATGAAAGTATGGTGAAAGTTATCAGGTGATAACCTTCATCTTGTAGAGTCATTGAAGACTCTACAAAGGGGCTACATGGATCCAAATGGAATCATCCTCATTGATAATGTACAGTGCTTAGTATTTATATCAACCAACTTCTACAAGGTATAATTAGATAACAAAATACCTTACAAATTAAGAGATGTCAAGTAGGTCTCAAGTTAAGGAATGATGAAGGTCATTACCCTCATTGAAGACTCTACAAGAGACTGGATCCACATGGAATCATGCTCATACATGTATATAGATAATGTACAGTGCTTAGTATTTATATCAACCAACATAATTAGATCACAAAATACCCAAAGCAGGGAGGGGGCTTCATCCCCCAAGACCCCCCCCCCCCCCACCCACCCACCGGATCTGCCATTGGAAGTTATTGGGGCTTGGGACAGGAAAACCCCAAAACAGTTTGTTCATTGCATTGTATACAGTTAAGCTTATTACACAATTGATGAAGATTATCATTTATAAAAGTGTACAATAATCATATATGTTGAAAGGTAAATTTAAATCAAGAAAATTGAAGCTCCTCTTTTGCAATTTTACAAATTATTGTTGAATTAGTTGCTCATTTATGAGATTAAGAGTCATGGGTTTCCAGGCCCGCGAGAACACATTTTTGCCAGGGGGTGCTGGGTTTTCAAGACTATATTGGCGAGCACAAACATCTCACGAATGAGGGGTTCGCTGCCCCACCGCTCAAGAGTCCCGGGAGCTGTGGGGTCCTAGATGATCTGTGGTGCATCTGAGGGATTCTGAGCTACTTTTTGACACTGTTACTTTATTTTTCTTCAGGAACATTATTATATTGATTTTGGGGTTGATTACATCAGACAGCAATTACATGTAGGGCTTAAATAAAAATGAAAATGTAGAAAACATACAAGACACTGGTAAGTTGTCAAATCAAAAGTGATTTTAAGTTGAATTTTAATTTTGTCAGTTCTCACAAGTCTGCCCGAAGTTACAATATTAAGTATGTTTAAATAAGCAGAAATAAATACAGTGAAAAACAAAAGAACATTTTTTAACAGTTAATTTCTCATCTAAGAGTCAGCTCAAAATGTTACCTATATTTTGGCCGACATTATTAAAGTAAGTTGCTTGGTTGGTAAATTGGTCATGCTCAAAAGGTGCAGCTGAAAATAAGGCTGGTAAGCACATGATTGTGAATCAATGTTAACATTATGTTTATTGCCAAATCTACTACTGAACATGCAAGTACAATACATGCATTTTGTTCTTCACCAACGTAGCTAATTCATGTATATTTAAAGCTGCAACGTAAGTATATATAACTAAGTGGGAGTTGAACCCAAAACCATCTCAAAGCATTAATGGTAGGCACTTTCATCATTTTTCGTAAACAATTCTGAAGACTTATAGGTAACTTAGGTAGGAGTTGAACCTACAATCACCTCAAAGCATTAATGGAAGTACATGTTACTGGTGGACAAATGTTTTTTCATAACTTTTGAAATTGGTTGATAAGGCATTTCAATATTTGTAACTTAAAACCCCCCTGAAAAAACTTTGTCCTTCAACTTAGCTCTTTGCATATTTAATGCCTTCGAGCATATATAGGCAACTTGGGTGGGAATTGAACCCAGAACCCTCTGCATGGTAGATGTTTACCTTTGAACCACCAAGACTGCCTATAAATGCTCAAAAGTATTAAAGGAACTACATGAGGTAAGTCACTGAAGGACAAAGTTTAAAAATTGAAAAACATATTAAAAATGCCGTAGAGTTTGTCCTTCAAGTAAATATAGGTTTTATTTTTCAATTTAATTGGTTTTTTATTCATGTTAGTGTACATGTATTTAAAGCAGTGTTTTTGTTTGTTAAAAATTTGATTTACCGCATCCTTGTCACCGCACTATCCCAATTGGGATATCCTTTTATCCAGGTTGTAATCCAATGAGTAAATAAAAAAGTCCTCAATCCGAAAACATTCTCTCTAATGCAACAGATGCCCCCTCAGAAAAAAGAAGGGGGAAAAATCCAAACTAATGTATTACACACTGGTGATGAATTTTAAACACAGTATGGCAAACCTGGTCAAAGACCCAACCCAATAGGGTCTGACACTAACAATTCACTTCCTATCTAGTCCCAGGCTAGGGGGGGGGGGGGGATACTGTCCCATTAATACCGGTATTACCAACAGCCAACTTAAGTCATGTTCCCTTTACCAGTGGTACTTAAATCTTAACACCCATGTAAGAGGTACCAGTCTAATAATTGCGTCATTCTGAAATCATTCAGTGTTAATATATGAAGACACTCAAGACTGAGTCTGCATTGATAAATAATCAATAAGATGATGGTTCCGTCTTCAGAACGGAATACAATCTAATAATCAATATAGCATTTCAATGAAATCACAAATGTGTGATTGGTTATTTCATCATCAAATACATCTGAAATAAATTGAATTTACATAAAACTCAGCACTTCCTGTGGAAAAAAAGTTTTCCATAATACTAGCACTAAAACATGAGTGAACATTAACCTATCAGGACCAGGCTTTTTGGACTTTTCCAAGGTTTCGACCGATTTTTTAAGAAACTGGCCACAAAGTGTTATGTTACAAATATCCCATTGATAAAAAACTTGATATAGTTGTGTTGGGTACCAGGCAATATCGGCCTCTAGTCGACAAATGGTCCTTATGCGAACTGGGCCCACGCTGTAACTACCGCTGATGATCGATCGTGACGACTACATTATACAACTTGACGGCTTAGCCGACATACGGTCCACAAGCGGACTATGAACCAAAAGTCCATTGTTTATAATGGTTTGGCACGTGCACGGACTAGGGCAACATCGACACAGGGCATTACATGCATGCCGTCGGCGTGTGCAAAGTTATGTATAACTCAAGTAGTTCTAATTATAAGAGCGCAGCGCCGAAATAGTGGGAATTCAACAATGATTTTTTGTAATGTGTTACATTATTTTTTCAGGGATTTGTTTTGGTTCGGTAAGAATAGTTATAGTTCTTATGATAGAATGTGCATTATGTTCGAAAAGTAGAGGATGCTGTAGTATATTCCAGCACCCCCAACCAAAACGTTGGGGGTGCTGCAGCACCCACAGCACCCCCCGTTCTCGCGGGCTTGTGGGTTTCCTGAAGATAATTTCTGTCTGGAATAGGACAGAACTGATTGCATAGAAACCTACAGTGCTTTGGTTAGAAACTGTGAATGAGATTTCACAACTTGTTTCCAAATGAAACATTGACTGGTCAATTGTTTATATGCAATTCTTGATTGTCATTTAGTATTCATGCACATGATGACATTTTACAAACAGTGTATCAAGAATGTACTATTCATTTTTATTTCCCTCCAGGTTGACAGCATGACAACCCTTCTAATTGACCTGATCAGAGGTCAACAAGAAACAGTCTCAGCAAGAAACATCCTCAACCAAGAGAGATCAGCTCAGGATGCTCCAACAAAAGGTAAGAGGAAGAAAACTAGACTTGTATAAGGTGCAGCTCAGGTGTAGAATATAACCTTTCCATTATGCAACTCTGTACAAGGGTGGATCCAGAGGGGGAAAAGAGAGGGTATAGACCTTTCTTTTGCTATGTCTAGTGTAGTTTTTGTCAACTGGTGATTGGCAAACAATGGGTGACCATCAGTGAAAACAAAGAAAGTATTGACAAGATATTGACATATGAATAATTAAAGAGTAACATTTACAAATCAACAGACAATGCCAAAAGCAAAATCAGGGGAACTCCCTCTTAAAGATGCATCAAATATTTTTTCACCAGTGATTCATGGCAATTTTTTATCTGAAAATAACTATTTTCCTTGTAAAAATTCAAAATATGCAAAAATTACTAATTAAATATAAAAAACATCAGAGCCATGTTTACAGTGATAAAGTTATGAAATGAATTGATGGCAGGACCTGTCATTAATTCATTTAGGTACTTAGATAAACCATGCTTCTTGGACATTTGTCTTGTGAAATATTTCTTTTACAAGATGTATCACCGATATTTTACTGGTAATTTTTGTTTTCATCAAAACAGCAATAATTTCCTGAGTGAAGATTTCATTGTCAATGAATTGTATATGCTCTGTATCTCTTGTCATGTCAAACATCAATAATAAATGATACAAGATTAATTCTATAGAGTGACATTGATACTCAAGATTCTACATTACATGTTTGGGTAACATATCTTGAAGAGGACATTTCACCATTATGATGATGACAAGGGAGATTGCCAGTCAGCAGCATGTTGGATTACATCACATTATGTGATATATCTTCACTGAGTAGTAGTCTGCTGCTACCAGCTGATGCCCATCTGCAGTGAATGTGATTCCCCTGGGCCAGTACAGACCCTGAGCTATACATGAGATGAATCTACCTTCATCATCATAATGGTGAATATGACCAGTGTTATCATCCTCATTGCACACTGCAATGTATATGCCTGATCTGTCACAGCATACACCAGTGCAGTATTGAACTTCCTGACCATTGATTGTTGGTTTGATTGTGAGTAATGAAGTACCATTGCTATCAACAATGTCTACTTGATGTTGGTCAAAACCACTGACTACAACTCTATTATTATTATCAATGGCCAGGAAGTAAGGTGCTGTTTTGACTGGCATAGTGTGAATGAGCGAGCCGTCAGTGGGGCTGTGCTCATTCACCACCATCCTCTTTATATCACCTATTATGATGTTACCCTTATTATTTACTGCTACACTCCAGAGGGACACTGCTGTCTTCCCTACCTCACTATGAGGCACTGTGTGGAAGTCAAAGGCAAGTGTGCCATCATTGTTGTACATCTTGATGACATTGTTGGTGTTGTCCACAACCACTAAGTGATTGTGTATAGCTGCAATGTCACATGGACCTGAAAAATAATAATAATAGAGATAACACAGCACAGTGATATAACAATTATGTGTGTTATGTTTTATGAGCTGAACATTAAATGAAGATATTTCTACATATTTTGACATGAAGGCCTATACATGTACAAAGGGATTCACAACAGCCAATGTTCACTTTGAACCTTTGAACTGTCATGATTTATTATTCACTATTTATTTCAATCAATGTCATGTTTCAGAAAATAAAATAGGCTAAATTTAAATTGATGACAGCCAGTGAGTACATGTATAGCACATAATTTCAATGTATGAAGGTTTTAATAGCATAACATGTAGTTATGAGCCACTTTCTTTTTCTAGGAAAATTCAGTTAAGTGATACATTTCTACATTAAATTATTATTCAAACATTTTGTTTAATGTTTGTTGAGGTATTACTAGGAGAGCAATTAGACAGTGAATAAAGAGATATTCTAATGCACTCATAGTTATAGAGATTCGCACTTTCTAAGAGAAGGTCATCAGGAAACTGAATAAAATTTATAATTTCACATTAACTCACGGTTAATTACTTGAAAGGGTTTGCTGAAATACATGTAGAAACTCCTAATATAATTGTTTCATAGCTAGGGCTGTGCGGTATCCGGGTATCCAGATACCGAACAGAAACTGTCATTACCGGTTCCATTTTTCGGTTCCAATTACCGTAAGCGACTTTTAAAATTCGGACCTAATATTTCAGCATTGCAAACGAAAATCTGTGACTCTTGAACAATGTAATGTTTACACTTTTTACAGACAATTATCTTTAAATTCAAGAGATTACGCTCCAATAAAGCCTTTGTAGTATTTTACCAACATTTGCCATTTATTTTCTCCAACTGTTTGTGATACATTGTATCCAATCATTAAGACTGCAAAGGGCCTGACAGTGGCTGCTTCAAACAACTTATCACACCAGCAGCATATGAGGGAATATTTGCCTAGTGTTTGCAGTAATTGGATTAGTGAGGCACTTGCATGCTGATCATGATCGGGTAATTTATAGCTTGTTATGAGAATACAGGGACCTGGCGTAAGCGGATGTTCGATGTTGGAGATACGGCAGTTGACGACGTATTGCATTATGCGAATGAAACTTGCGCCAGACAGTGCCACATGAGGAAACACATGACCATTCAATGGATAATTTGACATGGGAAATTACCAGGGAAGTAATTTTCAAAGTTATATTTGTAAGTTGTTTGCTTTTATTCAGAGTAACTTTAAACTGGTCAGATGTCATGATCATTTGGTCTGTCAATTCATAGGGTATGTCAATGAGTTGTTTGCTTTTATTCAGAGTAACTTAGTCAGATGCCATGATCATTTGGTCTGTCAATTCATAGGGTATGTCAATGAGTTGTTTGCTTTTATTCAGAGTAACTTTAAACTGGTCAGATGCCATGATCATTTGGTCTGTCAATTCATAGGGTATGTCAATGAGTTGTTTGCTTTTATTCAAAGTAACTTTAAACTGGTCAGATGCCATGATCATTTGGTCTGTCAATTCATAGGGTATGTCAATGAGTTGTTTACATGCATGTTCATCAACATCATTCAGTGTCATGTCGACACAACAATGAATGAATTCAGTAAGTGGAGTGTGGCAGTTATTTATTGGCAATCTTTTGAATAATGTGTGCTGCAAATGAGTTTGACCAGTTGTTTTAAATTACAAAGCGCACAAAGATCTCGTCAAGCTTCTATGGCCGGCTGGAAATCTGTGGAACTTCACTTCAGGATTCTGGAAAGCATTCATTAAAGACACACTCTGTACAGTTGAAGGAGTACATTTATCGATCAATGTTGCTAACAGACGACTGACTATATGAAAACACAACAACCCTTTATGCAGCAGTGTGTTCTTTTTGCAAATTGGCTGAATAATTAAGCGCGCATGGACCGATGCATTTTAGACGTTTGCTTAAAACTAAAAAAAAAATTGAGTCAAATGATATTTTGGTTGGTATTATGGATGTCTAATAAGTCATAACAATAAGTTAAAGAGTGGCTTATAATATCTCTTTAAGTTCACTTGCAATCCTACAGGGTATTGTCTCTGTATGAGGCTGGTTTTTTTTCTCCACTTGTTATATATATTTTTTATACTATGCAAGTTTTTATTTTTATTTTTTTTAAATTGATTTGTAGCTTTGTGAATTTGACGTGTAAAATTTTAAAGTTACTTGAAATGAAATGTACTGCACCACAGTCTTGTTTTTACACAGCATGCACTGTACTACACTACATGCTATTGAATGCATAATGTACATAAGAAACTTACTTCCTTGTATTGGAATGGTTCTTTCTGATGTCCCTTGTTGCTGCAGATTACCACTCTCTTGTTCCATCTGTCTGTCACTGCAATCTCATTCACCAGGTTGACAAGCAGCAATACCCCAAGCTTCATTGAATTCTCCTGAACCACCTCCCTTTTTGCCAAATTCACCACACAGCTCCCACTTGGGTTCCTGTAGCTCCACCTTGCCAATATTGATATCACCAACCCTCTGACTCTCCTTGAATCTCAGACGACAAATATTGTGATCAATTTTGGGAAGACTTTGACTGCTGAGAAATTTCAAGTCCTTGCTGATAGTGGGATAGAGTGCAAGGAAGTCAGGATCTGATGAATTGTTGGTGACATCTTTGGCGGTCTCCAGTGAATGCTGTATTTGTTGTGAGATTACACTCACTGTTTGCTCATATTCATCCAATTTGTTGTTACGATCTTTGTGGAGGTTTTTGATTTCATCAATGATGCGACTCTCTTGAGCTGTTACCTCAGCCCTGATCTCATCAGCTCTGTTCTTCACCTCTGCCATGGTTCTTTCAACTGTGATGCCCAGTTTGTCTTTCATTGTTGAGGCAGTTGCTAGAGATTGTTCAAGTTTCTTGAGAACTCCTTCAAGGAGAGTAAAGAATTGAGCTAATGACTGTTTATATGTGGATGAGGCTTGGTCATACTCAATGTACTCATGTTGTGGTTTACAGTGGTGTAGGACAGTGCAAATTTGGCAAATCAACTTGTCACATGTTACACAGTAGAACCATGCCACTTCACCCTCATGGGTTTGGCATTCTGGTCGACGTTTTTGTTTTGTCTCTTTTATTGCTACCTTCCCCTGAATAAAGTCTTCCAAAGGAGCAATGGTATGATTGGATGATGCAGGAATTTTTTGATGTATTTTGTAGCAGTTTCCGCAAATATTCATCAGGCAGTCCAGACAGCGATGTGTAGCCTCATTTCCCTCATTGCATAATTCACAGGTAAGCTTTGTGTTGCCTGATGAGCTGACCAACTTCTGTTGCAATGTGATCTCCTCAACAAGACCAATTAGATAGAAGTTGGTCTTGAGGCCTGGAACACCCATCGTAGGAAGTTGTGTCTCCCGTCGACACAAAGGACAAGGAATCATGACAGCATCCTTGTATTTGGTAGTGTGGTATTCATCTAAACAGTTTTCACAGAAGCTGTGGACACAGTCCAGTATTTTGGGTTGTCCTGTACACCTCTTTGCAAATACTGCACTCGAGATGATCCTTGCTGATTTTCTCTAGAGCTGAACCCAATGTTGGTTTAAGTAGCCATTTCTATAGATCTGTTTATAAATGATGTATGGAATAAAATGTAAAAGCAGACTCAATATCAGGCTCACATCAGGTAATACAACAATAAGTTTGTCAAAAGTGTTTAAAAGCTTATTTGACATTCAGAAAAAAGCTTCAAATTACATTTGAGATAAATTTTTCAATAAATCTTGTTTAACAATATTTACTGTAGTATCAAATTATTTGTCATGTTCTTATTAAAACAAATTTCAATGTCAATTTCGAAAAGGAAGGCATTTCCTGGGAGGTGCTTATCCTCCATACCAATAATTTAGCCTTGTTTTGGTCATCTATTAAAGGTTAATATTAAAGATGTATTGTGTACTCATGCTGACAAAATACTGGAGATTTAAATTGTGTTTGGTCACCAAAGTTGTGAACTTTAAAACCAGACATCTAACAAAAAAATCCAGTTAAACATATATTGACAGAATGATTAAAACCGAAATTGAATGTTACATCCTCAATTCATTACAATGATTAGTTTTCACTTCATCTACTGGTATACGTACAAGAATTGTTGATGTCTTATTTAATTTCTTAAAACTTTAGTGAACCAACAACAAATCAATATTAAATAAATATCTCATATAAAAACTTATTTTCTTCAAATTTTACCAAACATTTTCAAACGTTCCTGTTTAAAGATTCATCGCCAGTGTTATTTGGTATTTTAACAGCAATTTCCAGCAATTATGCATTGCTATTTTACTTGTGAAAGGAAAAAGCCTGGTTTTAGAGTAAATATGTACCAAAATTAATTGATGTTAGGTCCCCTCATAAATTCTTACTGCTATACCAAGATGCGGACAACTATTGTTTTTTAAATTTCCAATTTCAAAGTATTTTTTTAATTTCTAAAAGGAAATTGCTGATAAAACACGGCGATACATCTTTAATCTCCAGTGTGTATTGTGGACCCGATTTGTCTCAACTATCATTTAACTTGTATCATATAGATATGTTTCAACAAGAAGACAATTTCTTATAATACATCATACACTGAATTAGAATTTCTAAACTGAGTTCAACATTCATTACAGGATTTTGTGATCCCACAACCTTGTGGAAGTACCGTATGGTAAAACTCAATCTGCTGAGTAGATGAACAAAATCATAATCACTATATTCACTGTCCATAGAAGTCACTCCAAACATCTAAACAAACATGACAAATGTTAGCTTACCTCACAGTGGTTTTACTTTGTTTAATTGAAGCCAGTTGAACACAAAATGAAGTAAATTTTTCTTGTTGAAGACAGAGCAAATGTTGCTACATGTAACGTTAGGGTGGATCCCAAATAAAATGGCGCTAATTGACAAACACAGTTTAGTTCCTGGTAGAGTACGTGACAAAGTCATTAGGTCATAGGTCTACCTGACTGATATGTACAGTACACAGTGAATACAGTGTACCATAATTGTTTGACTCAATGACGTATGCATATTGAACTTCATTGTGAAAGTTCAGCTGTGTTGCATGATGTTGTATATAATATTGTATCCTGCTTGTGTTGAGTATAATCTACAGGATAGTATCCCATAGATTATACCATAGAGTAAGGTCCTTGCTATATGATTATACTCACACTTGTTAATACAATACAAATACTAACTTCTCTCTGACTTTTACCACTGCTGATAACTGCACTATTCATGACTGATAGGTGACTTCTCTGTAAATAATAACCAAAGCCCTTGTTGAAACACTGACACACAGTGAGACTGATTCCTTGAAATGTCTGAGAAAGCTCTGACCACTGCCCAGCATTGTCAGGCTCTCATTGGTCAGGAGTTGCTAAATCCAGTTGCATTGTTATAAGTTTCTGGTCAACCCTTAGCCAACTTTAGTGCCGTTTTGGTGCCAAGTTGGTGCAGTTTTAGTGTAGGCATTTGAAAAAAATTGGTGTACCCCAAAACTACACCAGAGCTGTGTTATTGGTGCACTTTTTGGTGTACCGAAACACCCAACCTAAAATTTGTACTGGTTGGTGCAGTTTTGGTGTAGTCCCAATTATTTAAATTAGTACTAAAGAGCACCAGTGGTGCATTTTTGGGTGCTGAAAAATTTGGTGTAGTATTGGTGCATATGGTTTTGGTGTAGTTTTGGTGTACATGTAGTCCCAACAGTGCACGAGTGGTGATATTGGTGTAGCATTGGTGCATATGGTTTTGGTGTAGTCCAAATTATTTAAACTAGTACATGCACCAAAGCATTGGTCTAGCTGTTTTATGTTATACTTCACATTGGAAAACTACCAAAATGAGTGCAGACTTTGTATATACATGTAAAAATAACTGCAGTATACCTTACAGAAATATCATGGTGCTTGATTGCTGGCTTCCAAAAAAATGTAAATTAGTTCAAGCTTGCAGCAAGCTTATGGCGGACAAGATTGCATGAAGCTTGCGGCGGACAAGCTTCACGGCAAGCTTGCAGACAACATTGCAGCAAGCCTGTGAGCTTGCAGGGGAGTTCCAAAAAATGAAAAATTAGGGCAAGCTTGCTGCAGACAAGATTTTAAGCTTTCTGCAATCTTGCAAGCTTGCATGAATATGCAAACTAAAACTACAGACACCTTGCAGCTAATGGAGCTTGCAGATATTTCTATTTGCCAAGATCTAAATATTAAGCTTGCACATAATATGCAAGCTGACATACATGTATGTCGATCTACAAGATTTCTGATGAAAACATCAGCTTTGCAAAGGCTAACTTGTAGGTTAGTAAAATAAAACCAGTAGCTATACATATCTGACATCTTTGGTGGATAATAATTTAGCTTGTATGTAGGCTAAGGATACATTTTGATTGTGACCATGCAGGGAATCATTTTATTGTAAATCAAATATGAATTCATCGTTTGTTTTTGGCTAAATATTATCTTTACATATGTGCAATAACATTTTGAAATAATAACAATAACAGTATAGCCAAAAGATAATACAACCATTTAAGAATGAACAATCAAAATTTAATTGTTCATGTTATGTCAGTATATTTGTGCAACAGCATATGAAGTATATAATCTCTTTTGGAAAATGTTGAAATGCTGTAGCTTCATCAGGGAGATAGAGGCTGGTTGTCATCCAATCTTTGATCACAGTAGCAGCATCAGTCATATGTAGTTTATCGTAGAACAACTTAGTCTGTGTATTCAAAGAAAGGAGACAAATATTAGAAAAGCCAGATATTTCTCCTTCCACCAATTTAAATTTGAAATGTGGCTACATGCAGGCACATGCATGCTCTTTCCATGATGTAAATCACCCCAAATTATTAGATTTTCGAAAAGGAACCTCCTGATGAGTTCTTAAATATAATGATAATGGATATGTACATGTAACTTCTTGTATCTATCCATCATGTGGATGTAACTGCAATATTTTCTAGAGGCAACATATAGAGCCATGCAGTATTTACACATGCTTTTCAATCATCATTCAGTTAATTATTCCTGAATTACCATATGATTACACCATGTAGTTGTTAATGAAATCATTACAATACAACATGAATAGCAAAACTAATGAACACCATTTCAAAACTAAAAATGTTTGCACTCATTTGCAAAATTCAATATTATAGGTTTACAGATCAATTCAAGACTGCATTCAGTATTTCTGTATTTGCAGCACTCAATAGCCCATAGTGTACAATTCACATTCACATGAAATAAAATCATTCATACAGTTCATAAGACTGAAAAAGTACAATCATCTTACCATCATTAATCCCATCCTGCATCACAAAACTTGCTTGAAATTTCACTGCTTCCATTGAAAAACTGCTGTATACTGTAGATCTGTTTCTTCCAGTTTGAATTTAGAGCACACACTGCAGAGGCATATACATAGCTTGACCATGAATTAAGGTCCAATGATTGGCCAGACAGCTATGGCCACACAGTGTCAAGTTACACACACTACCCCATACAGTGATAGTATTACATAATCAATGCAAATTATGTGCACTGCACTATAGGTATCAATTACAGCTTGCTTGCCTGTAGTCTGTAATTCCAATAAGTGGGTTACACACAAATAAACAATTAACTTACTTAAGTTTAATGTATTTGGGTATGAGGAAAGACATCATGTAGTTGTACATGTATAGTATGTATTAATGTACACCTGTACATTTGATAAATATATGCTGCCTCCACAAATATACTCATCAGATCACAGCTATAGCTAGGTTAGTAAAATGATTGACCATCAGGTTGTTTATTTATTCTCCATGTATAGGCTAGAGAATGATGAAATGATGAAAAAACACTTAGTTGGTTCAAAATCACTTTGGTAGCAATTACAAATATATTTCATTTCAAACTTGTGTATATACTTTAGGCATGAACAATATATGATTCTGCTATACATTAAAGGAGGCAGAATAGAAGGTATATAGAACTTTATATAGTCTTTTTATTACTAGATTTCATGATTTGCCAAACAATATTGAGGGATTTAATATCATACATAAATTGAATATTATGTGTTATTTCAAAATTGTACATACATAATTCTACATTTACATATATGTATGTACTTTCTGAAAATAAATTACTTTTTGGACTATGAGTAATTCACTGATTTGAATAAAAAATTTAATTGCATATATATATATATTATATATATAATATATATATATATATATATGCTGAGGATTATATATATATATATATATATGCTGAGGATTATACATGTATTTCCTTGAAAAAGCATATGCATTGTAAAATGCAAGACGAAGTTTAATTACAGAATTATACATGAAGAATAAAATATAGTACAATTATTAACAACCAGCAAGCTTGCAAGAAGGCAAGCTTGCTGATAACCAGGCAAGCTTGCAAAGAGCTATGCAGCTTGTGGCAAGCTTGCAGTGAGTTAGTTTTAACCTTGCAGAAAAGAGCGCAAGCATAATATATAAACTTGCGGCAAGCTCGTTAAGATTGCCGCAAGCTAATTTTTCTATAAGGGATAGACCTAGCTGGTCAACCATGTCCACACTGTAGAGTCTTTTAAAGTGGAATCAAGTTTTAGAGTACATTTGGTGCCTTATTGGTGTAGGGGGATTCAGGCTAATATAAGTGTATCTGCAGTTTGATTCAGACTAAGTATATCTGGTGCATGTTTGGTGTGGTTACTTTATTTGTAAGTAATTTTGGTGCCTTATTGGGTGTAGGAGAAATTCAGAATAGGCCCAAGTGTATTTGGTGCACTATTGGTGCACGCTGCAAATTGACAAAGACAATTTGGTGCTCTATTGGTGCTCTATTGGTGTCCATTGGTGTAGAGTTTATATTGGTATACTTCTGGTGCAGACAACAGGTACACTAAAAGTACACCAGAAATGTACTAAAAACGTTGGTGTACACCAGAGTTGGCTAAGGAATCCTCATAGGAGTAGTGTGATAAATTCATAGTCCCATTTAACCCATTGCCCCCCACCCTTACATCATTGACTCTTTACTCTATGGGAGCTATAGAACTATGCTCAATATAATCATAGATCATTTTATTATTACAATAAACATGATCAAATGTGAGTTATTTCATTCTCAAATGTTGATATTGACCAATATTTGGGTTTGTGATGTGTCACCAATTCACTGTGATATAGATTTAGTGCAGGTAAAATGTACTTTATTTTAAAATGAAAATTCCAGATATTGAATTTGTACTAATATTTGTTTCTCTCGAATTTTTGTTAAAGGGACAGTATCGCCACGATCAAAGCAGATTTTCAACAGGGCATGGAATCAGTGTTCTTGTTTAAGATGAACACAGTGACTGAAAATTACTGATTCATTTATGCAGCAGTAACAGTAATATGACCTTATCATGTCAGTCACTGAGTTAATCTAAAACTAGCACTCAGATTCCATGCCCTGTTGATCGTGATGATATTGTCCCTTTAATTAAGAATGAAACTGTCAGAAGTAGTTTGTAATTTTAAGAAATGCTGTAGTCATGACTCAGGACAATGATACTGGGGAATATTCATTTGAAATGATGGGGATTTGCAGGGAATGTTGGAGGAGGATGGTGGGAGAAGGTCATAAATTATTAACTTAGCTTCAGGAAAGAAGGGACTTTGTTTTAGTTGAATTGGTTTAGTTGGCCTGAAATTAGAAAATTCATAAATGACTCAGAGGCAGTTTAGACTAGGTTTAGGAATTCTGATTGGTTGAGATGTGATCACATGGTTGTTTAAGACCAGTCTTAATGTTGGTATCACTGCTTCTACAAGGATGCTTTCTCTTTGAACCAAGATGTACTTGAATCAACCAGTTTCAGTTCAATGTGGAGTCAAGTCTTAAGAAAAATGTTTAAAAAAACTTTTACAGAATAAACATTGCAGGAAATTTCCTATTTTGTTCATTTTTTGTTTAAATGCAAGCACTTGAGATATAATTTATATTTTCAAGTTAGCTTTCATATAATAATTTGATCATTTTGTGTTCATGTCATTACCAATGCTGTACCTTCCCTTTAAACAGTTGTGTAAGTTCATTTGAGATGCACCAGCTGCATCTGTGTTTCTGGATGTAAATTATTCCAGTTTTTGCAACAATGTTTTTTATATTTTTACAACAGAATCAGGAGGGCATTCATGAATGGGAATAAAAGAACGATCTTGGTCCAACGCGAACGACGTACGCGATCAGGTACAAAGTTCAATGTTATATAAAGGACATCACGGTTACAGATCATCACATGGATGGCTACTGTCCTGAGCTCCCAGTTCCAGAAACTCCTGACATCTATTGGTCAGCAGTTTGTTAGTTAAAGGACATCACTGTTACAGATCATCACATGGACGGCTGCTGTCCTGAGCTCCCAGTTCCAGAAACTCCTGACATCTATTGGTCAACAGTTTGTTAGATAAAGGACATCACTGTTACAGATCATCACATGGACGGCTGCTGTCCTGAGCTCCCAGTTCCAGCAACTCCTGTCATCTATTGGTCAACAGTTTGTTAGATAAATGACATCACTGTTACAGATCATCACATGGACGACTGCTGTCCTGAGCTCCCAGTTCCAGCAACTCCTGACATCTGTTGGTCAACAGTTTGTTATATAAATGACATCACTGTTACAGATCATCACATGGACGGCTGCTGTCCTGAGCTCCCAGTTCCAGCAACTCCTGACATCTATTGGTCAACAGTTTGTTAGATAAATGACGTCACTGTTACAGATCAACACATGTACGGCTGCTGTCCTGAAGTCCCAGTTCCAGCAACTCCTGAGTATCGACACATGGCACCCCAGACGCATCAGAGAGGCCATCAAGATCGTCAAACACGACACTGTGCCACAGGACATCGGCTTCTACATCAGCGACATTTGGCGACCACTGTACTACGGACTGAAGGATCTTCTATATCCGAAGTCCATAACCCACCCCAGACTGAGGGATCTCCTATATCCTAAGTCCATAACCCACCCCAGACTGAGGGATCTCCTATATCCTAAGTCAACCACCCTCCATCCCCCTGTGCTTGTCAACAACTGATTCAGTTCAGTGAGCACACACTCCTCTCCCGCAACCCCTAGGATCCTAGTCTCAACAGTTCCCGCCTGCGCGCCTCAACGAACTAATCCTCCAGCATCCATTCAGGGGATGATCCTCCAGCAGTCTACTTAAGCAGCAGCATTTTCCAGAGTCCGGCATTCTCCTGAGGACGATCAGAGCATACTGATCGAAACGTCGAGTTGTACCTCCAGTTCTTTTCAGAACTAATTACTACTCAATTGAGATTCCACATGGTGTCACCGCAATTAGTCTTACTTAGTGTCATTTTGTTGTCGCAGTTTTTAAAATAATAATTATAAACTCGTATAATTCGCACATCACACATGTTGTATAGATAGAATTGCGCATGCGCGCAAATTTATCAAACAGAGTACAGTTGCCTGTATGTGTGCGTTAACGTTAGCCACCGAAGCATAAACAAGTGGGAAATAATATTTCCGAAATATCACCATTTTCAGGTAAAATGTTTCGTACTTAAGGGTCCAACGACCATCATGAGATTACATAGAAACAGAAAGTGTTCTATAATGGGCAAAAATGGGAAGGGAAATTGTGGAAAAATGCACCATTTTATAAGCCTTATCGGAATAGTGCGCGCAATGGGAAATGGGTTTGGGGGAAAATGTTGTAAACAAACGCACAACGTTAGTCAATGGAGGAGAAAGGTGATCGGTAAGAAGTTTTTTACGTTTTAGAAAAATTATGGAGAAAATTTTTCAGAAATCAGTTAAATTATAAACAGAACACTTTTATAATTAAGAAAAAAATTGATTTCCCCCCGAAAACTACACAAATGGAGGAATGATTTCTGATCTCCAGGTGTGATGACCATATTTTACTTTTTAACGTAAGTGAGAATTTTTTTTTTGTGAAAAAGGGTAAATTGCAGATAATTTTCATCATATTTAAAAACAATAAAGCATTATGGTCAAACCGTGGTTAGTCCGAATACTTCTTATGTTCACAGTCTCCTATTTTTAGAATAATTATGTAATTTTGTTGCACCCGCCTAACTGCTGAATACTGTAGTTACACGGGGTACATTAATAACTCAATGGTCGATGACCTGGAAAGAATAAAAGATGAACAATCGAAGTTGAATCATAGAACTTCTCAGAGCTTTATTCTAAGTGTTGGTCAGTGGTCATCACAGGAAATATATATAATAATCAATGGTATTCTATAAAATCTTAAATCTAAATTAAATACCAATGAAAAGACAAATGCTAACCTGCATGTACATGTATAACAAAGTAACTCTACTGCATTTCTTTCCCCTGGCTTAAATGACAGAAGATACATGTAACATCCTATGGTCACTGAATGACTTGTTCTAAAACAAAGATAAATCAGTGCGCCTGCTTAACTCTTATGTTTACTTACACTCAATGGTGTAAACCAACCTCATTAAATATTCACAATAAAAATAGGTGTTCTTGTCTGGACTACTGTAGGTCTCACAAGGCTTTAAACAGATTTACTCTAAAACATAACAACATCACTGGACCATAACCCCTGTAACCATGGAGATCATCCTGGGTCTGGCCAACTTAACACTACACTGCCTGTGGGCTCATGAACCCAATAAACAATTCCACCCAACCCACTGCATTGACCAGCTGGACTTAATCAACTTCCTTAATCCTCTGGGTGGCCAACTCATTACATAGGCCATGGAGGAAGGCATGGGTGGTTTACTACCACACACTTCCTCCATGCATGGACACACCTAACAGTGTACTGTATGTGGACTTAATATGTCAAACTTATTGTTCTGTACTCAAGCATCCTTAGTACAGGAGCTGTACAAAAAAGTCTTGAAAGAATACTTTCAAGAATCAACTACATGTGTACTAAAACTATACAAATCTAACACTTCTCCGATCTTGAGACAATCCACTAAATAATCAAAATAATAATCCACTAAATAATCAAAATAATAATGCTATGAAACCTAGCACTGGAACAATACTTAGCAAAGTGGAAATATAAATGGAACATTCATAAAATAACTTGATTGTCAGTCTAAAACACAAACTGAGAGAACTTGACCAATTAATGAATTATCAAATAAGAGACAAAGAATCCTAAAGTATTTACTGTAGAGACCTTGAAAGAACTGTAAGGAATTGAACCTTCCTTTTCTTTGCATCTCCTAAATCTCGTAAAATCTTAAAGCAATGCAAAACCATACTAACTAAATTATCCAATATCAACATAGTACAGTTGTATAAATAATAAAAGTAATGATAATGACAATGAAAAGTAACATACCTGGAAAGAATAAAAGGTGAACAATCGAAGTTGAATCATAGAACTTCTCAGAGCTTTATTCTAAGTGTTGGTCAGTGTTGTTGTTGTTGTTGTTGTTGTTGTAGATTAATGGCACTTTTGGCAGTCCATGTGCCCTTTGTGCCAGTCGCTATACAGCAAGAGGTAGCTTGGAGCGAGAACGCAGTAGATTAAACACTTGATGATAACGAGGTAGCCTACTAGTACTAGCACTACAGTAATGCTGACATGGCTGAGGTCAATTCCACTTCATGGTCTTCATAGTTTCACAAATGTTGGATTTTGTCCTAAGAACAAGTCTAAATGTAGTTGGGAAGAGCGGATGTAATTGGTTTCCAAAGGGTGAAACTGAAAAAATATACAATTTGAAAACACAGGAGTGACAGAATTTTGATGCGTAGGCCTACAATGTATGTGTATGTGTACATGTATGTCAAGCAGTGACACGAGAGAAGTTGAGGGTCGTGCTGAAAGTGAGGGCGCCGTAATCCTCCAGACATGGAGCGCCACAGTGCTCCTGCAAACCGAGCCGTTTCCCATGCAGTTTAAGGGCCCGGGCCCCGCCGGTAAATTTTCAGGCCCGCAACGCTCCAGGTGAAGAAATGGTGGCGCTCTGTCCAGCCAATCACTGAACGCCCCGCACTTCAGCAATATTGAGTGAAAATACCCTCTTAAATAAATAATAAAAATGAATCGAAAGATGGGTTGATATGAAAAAGATCTGTATAAGTTTTAAAGCTTAACATTACACTTTTTAATATAGTGAAGTATGTGAATAATGTTATATTTGGAACTAAGGAGATTTTTAAGGGTCATTTGGTTATTATTAAATTTAAGTGATTTTTGTAAGTTTTTCTGTTTTTGTCATATTTTTTACAGGATGTGAGAAAGTGATTGGTATTATCATAAATGTGGCAGATTTCGCAGAGACCATCGGGATGTTTTCCTATTTTGTAGTAAAAACTGTTGAGACTGTTACACATGTCCATACGAAGTCTATGAATAATAATTTCCTGCCAGCGTTGGAAGGTTCCATGAGTTTATGTGGAAGGAAACCTCAGGTTGGATTAATTTGAGTGTAGAAACTTTGGACTCATTCCATTCTAATTGCCATTTTTGTTTGAGGTGTTTTTTAATTTGGTGTTTAGTTTCTGTGGTGGTAAGTGGTAAATTGTAATCAATATAATTTTTGCTTGTAGCCTTTTTGGCAATTTCGTCAGCCTTTTCATTTCCTTTTATTCCACAATGACCAGGAATCCACTCAAAATTACTGTATTTGCTTGATTACGAATGCTAATTAAAGTGTGTCGAATGTCACAGATTATTTTATTACTGGGAATAGGATGAGAGATGGCTTGGATTGCATTAAGCAGTCACTGAAAATGCAGGTATGAATTGGTTGGACTTGTTCAATCCACTCAACGGCTAATAGAATAGCAAAGAGCTCTGCTGTAAAAATGGAGGCTTCATTATTTATTTTAATGCTCTTAGAGTATTTGAGTTGGGGAATAAATATACCGCATCCAACTGTATTTGTATCTGGGTTTAAGGAACCATCTGTGTAAATATGAAGGGAATTACTCCAGGTGGTGTGAATAATTTCGGTAGCAATAAGACCCTTTTCATTATTATTTTTAATATGTTTAGTATGCATGGTTAAAAATTTCTGTGGAGATAATGGGATTTGTGTAGTGCCAATAGGGAAAAGGGTTGAAGAGAGGGAATATATTAATGGTGGGTTGGTTGCACCTCGCTTCAAAAGGAGTGTGGTGCAATTTATTACTCCACTTTTCAGCGAAATACTGTTTTTGCCAGTTGTCAAGTTGGAGGGGTTTATTAGGATGAGAAATGTGAATATTTAGTTTGATACCATATAGGTTGCAAAGAAAGTTGCGGCGTAGTTGTAGTGGGGGGTCACCACACTCTATTTGAAGTTTCTTGAGAGAAGTCCCATAGAGCGCCCAGTGCACGTTTTAAAGCTTGATATTGGATGCTGTCTAGTTTCTGTTTATAATTAGAGGCTGCTGAATTAAAGGCTTCACACCCATATTCTAAGAGGGGTTTAATAAGCATTTGATAAAGGTGATAAAGAGTTTTACAGTCTGCACCCCAGTCAGTTCCACTGATGCATCTAAGGAGGTTTAGTTTATTTTTACTTCTAACAATGGTGTAATTGATGTGCTCCTTCCAATTTAGTTTACTGTCGAAAAGGACTCCAAGGAACTTGGCTGTTTGTTGAAAATTAATGTTAACATTTTTTATGTTTAATTTAGTAGTAACATTTCTTTTGTTGGTAAAGAGGATAGCATTAGTTTTGGAATAGAAATTTTGAATCCCATTTCTCACACCAGGAGACGATGTTATTTAAGTTTTGTTGGATTTTTTTAGTAATGAAGTTAATATTTCTATTTGATTTCCAGATGGCAATATCATCAGCAAATTGAGAGATGTTAATACCACAAGTAGCTTTAGCAAGGTCATTTACAGCAATATTAAATAAAATTGGACTGATGACACTACCTTGGGGAATGCCATTGTCAATAGTGCGTAATTCAGAAAACACACCGTTTATTTTAACCTGTATTATTCTGTTAGAAAGAAAATTACTGATCCATCGAGTGATACGACCATGAATTCCCAGAGATTGAAATTTAATGATGATTCCCTTTGGCCATAACATGTCATAAGCTTTTTCCAAGTCCAGGAAGACTGCTAGAGTGCTTTCTTTATTGGCAAAGGCTTTATTAATAGTAGATTCAAGTTGAATGATGTGATCCTTGGTGCTTCTTCCTTTACGGAATCCACATTGTTGATTGCTGAGGAGATTAAATTTTTCAAGATACCAGATGAGTCTGCTGTTTACCATTCGCTCCATGAGTTTACAGATAGTGGATGTAAGAGCAATTGGTCTATAAGACTGTGGTTCTTTGGAGGGTTTTCCGGGTTTGAGGAGTGGAATAAGAATGGCTTCTCAGCTCTTAGGGCAGTGGGAATTGTTCCAGATGATATTACAAATAATGAGTAAATATTCACGGGTTTTTAAAGGGATATGTTTGAGTATATTATTGTCAATGCCATCTTTACCAGGGGAAGTGCATTTAGCTGATTTGATTGCCTCTTCCAGCTCTGACATTTTGAAAGGGTCATTAATGACATTGTCATTATTATCATTGTCATTGTCATTGTCATTGTCATTGTCATTGTCATTGGCATTATTATCGTTAATGAGGAGGTTATCTTCGGCTTGCTTTTTTGTATCTAAAAACGTGGCACTACAATTTTTATCACTGCTTACGCTAGCGAAATGGTTAACAAGGAGATTTGCTTTTTCTTTGTCATTAATGAATTCTTTATTTTGGTGTTTGAGGATAGGAATGTTGGGTTTACGTTGTGTTTTATTAATACAGTTGATTTTATTCCATATCTTTTTTGAGGGGGTTTGGGAGTTTAAAGTATTGCAGAAATTTTTCCAGTCTTCTCTCTTGGCAAATTTGATGGTTTTACGTGCAATAGCACACATACGTTTATAGGTTATAAGGTCATCTGGGTGACAGGTTTTTAAAAGAACTTTAAGAGCTTCTTTTCTATTTGTAATTGCCTTTGTGCAATCCTCGTTCCACCATGATGTTGGGATTTTGGTAGTTTTATTTGGGTTTGTTTTGGGGATGGAACAATTTATGGCTTTTGTAAGTTGATCAATGTACGTATTGTAAGTATCTTCAATATTTCTAGTTTTTTCTGGTTCAGTAATAAATTCATCACAGGCAGCTTGGAAAGTAGCCCAGTTGGCTTTTTTCATAGACCAGTGAGGGGTTGGCTTAAATGGAGTATATAGACATTTTTGGTCGAGTTCAATAATGATAGGGTGATGGTCACTACCCCATGTGTCCTCTATTATATTCCAAGTACATTTGGAGGCTAGTTCAGAAGTAGTAAGAGTGATATCAATACATGACGTAGTACCCTGAGAGACATTTATTCTAGTGCCTTCTCCATTGTTAATACAGGCCAATTGATGTTTGTCTATGAGATTATCTATAATTTGTCCATTTCCATCAATTTTTTTACTTCCCCATAGAGGATTGTGGCTATTAAAGTCACCACAAATAATGGTATTTTTATAGATATGTTGTTCAATTTCAGCAAGATGATTATCCATAATTTTCAAACAGGGATTGTAGACATTGATAATATTAAGTTTATTTTTGTTACTATTGTAAATTTCTGCAATTTGATATTGAATGGGAAAATCTTTATCTTTAATGTAATTTACGGCCATACTTCTTTTTGTGAAAATAGCACAACCTCCCCCAGTATTTTTACTATTCGTGTTTCTATCACTCCTGTATATGTTGTACCCAGGAAGATTGAAATTTTTCCCTTCTTTTAACCAAGTTTCCTGGATACATATTATATCAGGTTTTTTATTCCAGTCGCAAATTGCATTTTTAAATTCATTTCCATGAGCTATCAAAGATTGAGCATTCCATTGTAAAATTAAAACCATGAGGATGAGAATCATGTTTGCATTGTGTTTTTTCCTTTTGTACGTTGACTAGATGATTTATGGGTCGACGTGTTTGGTGTAGATTCGACCTGCATATTTTCTGTAGTGGGTTTTCTTTGTTTGGATTGTGTTTGCTTTGATTGATTGTCTTTCATTGTATTCCGGTTTGGAGACTGTAATGAGCTGCCACGTCTTTGTTTGCCACTTGTTTTTTGTGTCTCAGTATTGTAATGAAATAAGTGCTCAACTAATGTTTGAATTTCCAAAAATTTATTTTCCTTATTTTTACTAGATTCCCAGATTTGAAGTGTTCCTATGAGTAATTCTATGAAAGATTTGTTTGCTTGGAGGTATTGTACAGTTGGTTCAGTTTGACACCCAACAGGTTGGTCAGTTTGAGTAGATGCGTCCTTTTTTTTCTACAGGGGTGGCCTGATTTTGTTTTCTTTGTTCATTATTTTGAAGATTTCCTGAGTTTGTCCAAGTTCTTTTTTCTTCAGTGTAAGTCTTAATTGGTTTGGATATTTGGCTGGGTGTGTCTGTAGGTCTTTCTGTATGAACCGTAATGTTAGTATGAACGGATTTGGCTGCCTCGGCATAAAATATATTGTAAGTTACTCTGAATTCTTGAATTTTCTTTTCTGCTTTGTATGTGTTACATCCTGCATATGCCGATGAGTGTTCTCCACCGCATCTGCTGCATCTAACAGCTTCTTTTTGGTTGCACTGGTCATACGAGTGAGCACCACTACATCTGACGCATCTGATTTTGCTTCTGCAAGGACTGGCCTAGGCTACATGGCCTAAACGTTGGCAATTAAAACATCGTATGACAGGAGGGATGTATGGTCTTACATCAAAGATTTCATAGCCCAGTTGTACCTTTTTAGGCATGTTGGGAGAGTTGAATGTAAGACAAACTGAAAGGCTTTTCTCAGTTTGACCATTTCTTTTGTACATTAATCTACGTACATCAATGACACCCATTTGTTTGCATTCATCGATAATTTCTTTATCTGAAAGTTCGGGTGGGACTCTATAAATAACTCCTTTACTTTGAGTTTCGTATTTTGCAAATTCTGTAGTGACAGACCATTGTCCCAACTGGGAGATGCCTTTCAGTTTGCTAGCTAGACCAGGGGTATGACACTTAACACTTATGCCACCTTGGGTATTTCTTGAGACATTCTTGATTATGTTTTGCCCTATTGAGTTTAGAGCTTTTGCAATTTTGAGGGGATTTATTTGCGCAAGTTTAACATCTGGTGAGTTTATTACAACTATAGTGGGGTTACCTTGAGTTTCATAAGTGTTCAGATTACGTCTTTTTAGCTGTCTGCCATGGTATTCTGTGTTTGTGCTGTCAGAATCAGAGTTGTCATTTTCCGGATTTTGTGATTTTCTAGTTAGGCTAGATTTCTGTTTTGGTGTTTGGGGTTCGTCAGTTCCTTCTTGAGCTTGACTCATTAATATATCTAAAGAAGACCGAGGTTGATTTTGGCTTTGTCTATATTGTTGTTGGCTTTCTATTTGTTGTTGCGATAGTTGGTCCCAAGACATGTCCCCATCGGATTCGTCGGTCATGATGACCTGACGGCGATGAAGAGGCTTAATTTTCTAGAAACTGCTACTAGTAAAGTTTAGTGAATAAAGTAGGATTTTGTGTAATAAAATGAAAGACCGAAATGGAATTGATCTCACCACTCTGCAGCGACGTTGAACACTATTAGGTTTATTGTAGTCAAGAGGGTACCATGTAAAACACTTGACGTTTGGGTGTGGCACATTCCCAACGAGAAAGCACGTCCTCACTCCAGTCCTCGCCAAAAGGATCTCCCCCACCACGTGCGTAAATCCAAAGCGCCATTTTCAAAATTAACCAACCCTCCAGATCCATATCCAGCAGCCAGCGCAGCGCAGCCAGCCGCCCCGGCCGGCCCCACACACACACACAGAGCAATGCGCGTGCGTATTATAAAAGGCACTGCGCAAGCGCAGGGTCCAAGAGGGCGTGTGGTGACAATTATGCTAAGTTTTTCTAGGTCCCCCACGAAAAATCCCGAGAGTGCCCCATAAAAGAAAGAAAAGGGAAAAACCCATACCCTTCCCCACTGAAAAGCAATGCCCCTCCCCATTCCCTCCCACCCCCCCCCCCGTTCCCCGGGGGAATGGCTACGCCGCTGGTTCACAAAGACGAATGAGAACAGCCACAGCTAATGAACATATCCTGAGATAATGAATATGCATGTTTCACTGGCGACTACATCGTAGGACCATGGAGGAAGGAAATACTACCGTATATTCTTTTGTAAGGAAATTTCTGTTTGATTGAGCCGACGTATTAAGAATGTGTTGTCCAGATTCAGAAAGTTAAGAGATAATGACCCCATTCGACTGAGTTACACAATTAATTAAATCCTTTTTTTGACTATTGTAAAAAAATCCCAATCTGTACAAATGAATTATTATGTTCTCGTTCAACAATTAAATATAAATCCATATTTAATGTGAAAGACTTGCAAAGACTTCCAAAGTGAGGCAGTTGTGATTTATTGATGAAAGCTTTGCTTCTTTAAGTGATTCGAAAAATTAAAACTGATCCAATTTCTGAGGGAAACATCTATGTCAAATAGGAGACAGGGAGGGGGCTTTTATGATGTGCTTGTTTGAATATAGTGGTCATTATTCTGAGACAGTTACATGGCTGAAATGAAATGGGTCATAACCAAAATAGAGGCACATTGGTAGTATACAGGGATGTAAATATCGATTTTCAGTTGACAATAAACCGCCAATTCAATCCATCAAAGCAGGCTTGTATTTTTATTTATTTGCAGAGGTGGTTTGAAACACCTACTATCCCCCCTCAAAAATACCCCACACTTAGCCCCGGCCCCACCTAAATATTTTCTCACATTATACCCTCGTCCAGCGATTTTAAAGGTTTTCATTTTTCACTACCGCTAGTTAAGTCAGTCGGCACATTGGCTTCCATGCCCCACCCCCCAAAAAAAAAAATAATAATAATTTAAAAAAAATTAAATAATGAAAATAATGCCAGTGCTGGTAGTATAGCTCGATATGGATTTCTGAATAAGAAAAAAAATTGTTCCAAGTGAAGACAGACAAATGTAGGCAATAAGATCAAAATAAAAGAAAAAAGGTACAGAATGCTTTTAGAAGTTTAATATTATACATTAAAGGGAAGGTACAACATTGGTAATGTTGGTAACATGCTTCTATTAGTATGTTTTCTCTCTTTGAATCAAGATACATTGAACGGAAGGTACAACATTGGTAATGTTAGCAAAACTGCTTCTATGAGTATACTTACTCTCTTTGAATCAATTGAAGGGAAGGTACAACATTGGTAATGTTCGCCAAACTGCTTCTATGAGTATGCTTACTCTCTTTGAATCAAGATATACATTGAAGGGAAGGTACAACGTTGGTAATGTAGGCCAAACAGCTTCTATGAGTATGCTTACTCTCTTTGAATCAAGATATACATTGAAGGGAAGGTACAACATTGGTAATGTAGGCCAAACTGCTTCTATATACATTGAAGGGAAGGTACAACATTGGTAATGTTGGCAAAACTGCTTCTATGAGTATGCTTACTCTCTTTGAATCAAGATATACATTAAAGGGAAGGTACAACATTGGTAATGTTGGCAAAACTGCTTCTATGAGTACCGGTATGCTTTCTCTCTTTGAATCAAGATATACATTGAAGGGAAGGTACAACATTGGTAATGTTGGCGAAACTGCTTCTATGAGTATGCTTTCTCTCTTTGAATCAAGATATACATCGAAGGGAAGGTACAATATTGGTAATGTTGGCAAAACTGCTTCTGTGAGTATGCTTACTCTCTTTGAATCAAGATATACATTGAAGGGAAGGTACAACATTGGTACTGTTGGCAAAACTGCTTCTATGAGTATGCTTTCTCTCTTTGAATCAAGATATACATTGAAGGGAAGGTACAACATTGGTAATGTTCGCAAAACTGCTTCTATGAGTATGCTTTCTCTCTTTGAATCAAGATATACATTGAAGGGAAGGTACAATATTGGTAATGTTGGCAAAACTGCTTCTGTGAGTATGCTTACTCTCTTTGAATCAAGATATACATTGAAGGGAAGGTACAACATTGGTAATGTTGGCAAAACTGCTTCTGTGAGTATACTTTCTCTCTTTGAATCAAGATATACATTGAAGGGAAGGTACAACATTGGTAATGTTGGCAAAACTGCTTCTGTGAGTATGCTTACTCTATTTGAATCAAGATATACACTGAATAAGGGCTACAATATTGGTAATGTTGGCAAAATGCTTCTATTTGAATCAAGATATTTACATACACATTAACAAACCAACCTATGAAATTTTAAGCTTACTACACTGTGTCTTTAATACAAAAATAGTGAAAATGTGGAATTTAGGAAAGAGTAGGCTACTTCTTCCTAAATTCAAATTGGAAATTATTTCACTTTTCTACAAAATTACAGCAGATAAAATAATTTCTAGGGGAGATTCATACCATCAGCTTTACACAAAGTATGTTTTACATTAGAATTTGAACATTTGGTAATTTTGATTCAACTAATCCTATAAACTTTGCTTTAAAGGAAGACATCATTTTGAAATATGACAACTTTCCACTGGTTAATAAGCTTGAGCGATATCGATTTTTTTTATCCATGATATATCAGCAAACATATATCGCGGTTTTCAATATTATCACGATTATTTTTACATTCACGCATGATTGCTTTAGAGCCGATAACCACAGGTACACAGGTACCCCTCTACAAATGTCACAATATAATTCGTTTGCTACTTCTGAAGTAGTTCATGTTTGCTTCTCACTTCCAAAAGCTGAAAAGACTGTTCTAATTTTGTTTCCATGGAATTTCTGACTTGACTCAGAATGGCGATTTTTTTTAATCGCGATATAATTTTTTAATCGCGATTTTCCGATATATATCGATAAGCTATATATAAAAAGGTTCTTGATGTCGTAAGCAAATAAAAATGGTATCGCAATATTTGATATATTATCGCTCAAACCTACTACTGGTGGGGATAATTATTTGAAAGCTAAACTTGATGTGTAGTTTGCAAAAAGTATTCCCCTCCTAGTATAGCTGCACTTTAGTGGGAAGTTGCCATAGAGGTCAAAATCAGTCAACTGCCTGTTTTGACTGTTGACCCAAATGTGCACACAGGGGCATTTTTGACTGGTTTTTATTGTCATTTTGATCACCCTGAACAATACAAGACAATGCTTTTACAAAAAAAAAACACAGTAAATGTACTTACTACATGTAAGGTTTGACAATGTTTGACTTTTAAAGGGGCAGTATCGTCATGATAAATAAAATCAGAATGCTAGTTTTAGAATAATTCAGTGACTGCCATAATACCCCACATGATAAGGCCATACTACCGTTGCTGCTGCAGAAATGAGCCTGTAATTTTCAGTCACTGTGTTTAATCTTAAACTAGGACATCAATTCCATGTCCTGTCGAAAGTCTGCTCTAATCATGACGATACTGCCCCTTTAAGTGCACTAGATATACCTTGGCAAGTATATCAACATTAATCTTAAACAAGGACATCAATTCCATGTCCTGTCGAAAGTCTGCTCTAATCATGACAATACTGCCCCTTTAAGTGCACTAGACATACCTTGGCAAGTATATCAACATTTTGACTGATTTTGACCCTTGTAGTAGCAGGAGGATTAACAGTTATCCTGAAAACGAAATATTCCTTGTTTTCATTTTCGAGAATTCAGAAAACTTCATTTACTTTTCATGACTTATATACTGTTAAACACATTGAGCTGAAAACTTAGTCACAGGTTGGTTGTTTAACATATACCTTGAATCAAAGTAAAGATTACACAGAGAAGCTCTATAGTCTTGCCAAGGATAGACCCTCGTGTTTATTTGGAGGACATCATTGGCCCATCAGGTCAAAAAAAAGTCTCTATCAGCACGTGAGCATTTTTAATTTTCTTTTCAAAATTGCTGGATTGATTAGAATACTGCCGTATTGTTTTTTAATTGACTTTTTTCACATTTTGTGCAGCCTCTTTTAGCCATGTCACATATTTCGCTGTGGAAAAAAAAAAAAACGATTACAGAAAAAAAAGCACAACACCGCACCAATTTTGAGGACGACCTATGACCAGAAACCAGAGACTTTTTTTGGCCTATTTAAACTTGACACCGTTGGTGTTCTTTTAACACCCAGTTTTGGATGGGTATACTTGCTGGTTATATAGAAGACAGCGTAACAGAAGACCTGTTTATACAATATACATTCTATAAAAACACAAAATAGTAAACTGTATTATAACAATGAAAATAAACAATGATGTAAATAAATTTACATAAAAATGTAGGACAAATTTCAAGAACAAAATACCTCTCCAAAAATATGCTATTGTCTTAGAAATAGCTTATGAACGAATGAAGAAAATGTCACAAACAAATGTTTTTTCCATTGGTGTAGACCCTCTGATGACTTCTTAATTAGTTGCTTCCATATGAAAAAAAGGATTTACTACAGAAACCACAGACAAATGGTTTCTCATTGGTGGATCCTGCGGAAGTTTATTTGTGAGGATATTTGGCAAAATGTTACAACCCAAGTCATTTATTGGTGTGGACTCTTTGATGACGTCTTAGACTGCCTCCTTCTGGGAAGGATTTGTCACAAATTTTACAAACAAATGGTTTATCATTGGTGTGAACCCTCTGATGACATCTTAGACTGCTCCCTCGTGAGAATGATTTTCCACAAATGTCACAAACAAATGGTTTCTCATTGGTGTGTATTCTCTGGTGACGTCTTAAGTCATTTCCTTGTGAGAAGGATTTTCCACAAATGTCACAAACAAATGGTTTCTCATTGGTGTGTACCCTCTGATGACGTCTTAGACTGCCTCCATGTGAGAAGGATTTTCCACAAATGTCACAGACAAATGGTTTCTCATTGGTGTGTACCCTCTGATGACGTCTTAGACTGCCTCCATGTGAGAAAGATTTTCCACAAATGTCACAGACAAATGGTTTCTCATTGGTGTGGACCTTCTGATGACGTCTTAGATTGCCTCTTTGTGAGAATGATTTTCCACAAATGTCACAGAAATATGGCTTCTCATTGGTGTGTACCCTCTGATGACGTCTTAGATTGCCTCCATGTGAGAATTGTTTCTCATTTGTTAGATCCATTGGGTGATTTGTGATTCAGGTTGAGAACACAAATAATCAAATGGCTTGTCATTGGTGAAGACTTTCTGACTCAAAGCAGCTTTCTATATTAAGGAAAAAAATAAAGGTAATATATATTTATTGAGGCAGGAAATCAATAGCATCAGAGCAGGGTTTAAATTTCCCCAAGACCATCACCAGACGAAGTGGATTAACAGAATCACTACTACAACTACTTGGTTTGATATAGTCTGTCAGCAAAAAAATAATTGATTTAAAAAAAAAATTGTGATGATATGTTTCTTATATTTGTACACTATAGCCCCCAGACTATCAAACCAAGCAACAATTTTCAAGCTCAGTTTTTAGACATTAACTACACACATGAACTTAGAACAATCATTGTTAGAGGGTGGGAGTGTTGCCTTGACAAATTTGGAATTGTCTTGGAAAAACAACCTTGCACCTTGGAAAAAAATGAGTACCCTTGCATATGAGGATATGTAAAAAGACAATGAGGTGATATTTTTGGGGAAAAAAAATCTTTAAAATTGCAAAATAATAGTTATGGCCTTACATTTCGAACCTAACAGGATCTTTCTCAAAGGCAAAATGGGACAGAATACAAACATACATTCATACATAAACACAAGATTGAGCTGAAGTTAGTCAGGTGTGAAATGAACACAAAAGAAGAAGATACAAGAAGCAGAGTCATGTAGGCCTACTGGTCCTGGGACTGGACAATAGAGGGATTACACATGAATAGATAGAGGTACCATACTATAAGAGAGGAAGTTAGTCAGGTGTGAAATGAACACAAAAGAAGAAGATACAAGAAGCAGAGTCATGTACTGGTCCTGGGACTGGACAATAGAGGGATTACACATGAATGGATAGAGGTACCAGGAGTTTTTGGCTAGAAGAAGAGATTATGAGATTAGTGAAAAACAAAGAGTCAGATGGAGGGAGTAAAACAAAACAGACAAATAAACTAACAAGCAAAACAAATGTAAAACAAATGAAGAAAAAAGGAGAAAAAAGGAAAAATTAGTCATTCATTCCCGTCTTTGACATTGTTAGATATAATTCTGTTGATCTTACCAATTTCAAAGAAATATTTTGCATAATGTTGTCATGATAATTAAAATTAACCGATCGACGGTAATCAATTTTTTAAACAATAAATTTGGAATCAATTTAAATTCAGTAAAAAGTAATGCAAAACCACTTGGCGAGATCAGTGTAGGCCTACGAGTTAGCACCGCACGTATGAGTTGATGTCCCGTAAAGTACGAGTTTACGTGAGTACGAGTTGGCAAATGTACGAGTGTGTAAAGTACGAGTTGATTCGAATTCGACTGCAATTAGTACTACTAATATTAGGCTTATTGCCGGGCTGTCACCACGATTTCATGTCCTCTTATTTCCTGAAATTGTGTGTTACACGTCACATTCCTATAGCACAATCATATCTATAATGTAATTGTATATTTATATACTGTAAATAAAATCGTAAAAAGAAATTTGTCGCACACAATTCTTTATTTTGAAATACTCACGTGGCGAAATAACCTGTTTGATTATAATATGTTGACCCGTTCATGTAATATTTTCCGTTTTCCTCAGTACTACTAGCCTCAGCAATTGAAATTCACATTAAAATAATGATTTACGCTTATTTTCTTTTAAAATGTGTTTCATATACATTCGGTAATATTCCCCTGCGAAAATAAATCACCCCTAATCAAATCAATGCTAATTTCCAAAGTAATTCGGACCCCCAGCTTTTGTCGATAGCAACATAGCCTATATAGGGAGGACACAAGTAAAAACCCAGGGCCACATATTTTTGTTTGGTAAGGACTTACGTACCGAAACGTAGGCCGATGTGCCAAAACAATTTTATTTTATTAAAACAGCATTAACAAGATTTTAATCGATGGAAATTAAAAAATCTGAGTTACATAATTTGTTCGGATCTAAAAATCGTTTTCATAAATTTGTGATTTTATCCTCTGCAGAGCAGTATATTGGGATACGGCCGGCCACTGATCTCTGGTATAACAGGGGAATTTATACTACTCAGCAGAGCCGTATTTTGATACTCAGAACATGATGGCGCCCTCTTTCGTGTACCACCGTTTAGTCTACTTTGTCTGGTGAGTTTTTGCAAATAAAAGGTCCCTGGGTTTTTTGTCAGTGTGATCGTGTGATGAAGGTAGGTTAGGAAACTATTCCTGAGGAATTGGACATTTTACTGGTATGCAAATTTTGTAGGATACTTTCAGCGAATGAGAGTGAGTCGACGCGTGTGTTTTTATGATTCTGGCGCTCGGGAGTTGAACAAATTAATATCACTTTTTATTGGTGTCATTTTGTTGTCGCAGTTTTTCATTAAAATAATAGTTTTTAAGCACAAAATCTTTATTCATTAGCTCGTATTCTTCGTGCACAGATGGAAATGCGCATGCGCGCCAACAGTTGCCTGTATGTGTGCGTTAACGTTAGCCACCGAAGCATAAACAAGTGGGAAATATCACCATTTTCAGGTAAAATGTTTCGTACTTAAGGGTCCAACGACCATCATGAGATTACATAGAAACAGAAAGTGTTCTTTAATACTAGGCAAAAATAGGAAGGGATGGGTTTGGGGAAAAAAGTTGTAAACAAACGCACACGTTACGTTACTGTCGTTAATCGTTAGTCTTGAATGGAGGAGAAAGGTGATCTATAAGAAGTTGGAAGTTTTTTACATTTTAGCAAAATTATGGAGAAAATTTTTCAGAAATCAGTTAAATTATAAACAGAACACTTTTATAATTAAGAAAAGAATTGATTTCCCCTCAAAAACTACACAAATGGAGGAATTCTTAGATGATTTCTGATCCCCGGGTGTGACGACCATATTTTAGTCCTTTACAGAGCATTTTTTTTCTTCTAAAAAAGGAGTAAATTGCAGATAATTTTCATCATATTTAAAAAACAAATAAAGCATTTATATATGCCTGGTCAAACTGTGGTTAGTCCGAATACTTCTTCCGTTCGCAGTCTCCTATTTTTAGAATAATTATGTAATTTGTCATAAATAATGTGTAAAAATGGTCCAATATCATGACCTAGGCTAGGGGTAGGGGTCCTTGACTTCCAACATAGAGTATTTTGGACACACTAGGCCCTGAAAAAAGTGCTCCTAATTTGATTTCAAGCATAAGGCCTTTATCCAAAATGGCTGCTTTTCAGTGTGGGAGTTTTCACTAGTGTTATGGAGGGTGGTTTCTATTGGGATGAGAATAACTCAATGGAAGCCTGGACTTTCCTCAATAAATTGTGAAGAAAATAAAGGTTATATCGATCAATATTTTTCCTTTTGGTTTTAAAAGCTGTACGACTTTTTAATAATATTTTGTATTTTGTATTTAGCACTGTTTGCTATGACTATTATATGAGCGTTTATTTGCCCATGGGGTGCATCCTATATTAAAAATGGCGGCGGCCATGGTTTGTACTTTGTTTTGATGGTGGGATTTAAACATGTGCTTTTATTTACAGTATTAGTATGGCTGACAATAAATGAAAAATCTTTACACATTAAATGTTCTCATTCAATATCCTTGTATTTCAGGTCTTTATTGGATGAATACAGTACTGTTACAACAAAAAGGTATGTGGAATTATGAAATTCATACCATAGTCTGCATGTGCTCTTTTTTGGCTACTGTTTATATTTGCCAGTTGGTCCTGTGTTTACAAAAATTAGTTTTTCTTCATTTATACATATCAAATCAGGTTTGAATTTTAGAAAAATGTTTAAACAAGTTTCTGCCCTTCATTTATGAACTTTAATAAAATCTGATGACTGGTATACATGGGTAACTGAGGTCAAACTTCTAGCCAATAGTTTTATTGTGGTTTGCTAGTTGTAAACATGGAGGCTTTTTGTGCCAAACTAAAATGTTCTCTCGACAAGAAGACACACTTGTTGGAATCCACAGGGTGTATAATTTGGCAAGGATTTAAAAGGAAAAAATATGGAATAATCAATGTCAAATTACAATGATCAAACAAATGCATAATGATGCATGTACACAGAGTGGCTTATACATGGGACACTCTGGAATCTCTGATTTACCAGGAGAGTGTGAGGTAAGTCACCTGTGCCATCATACATTGTACGTTTGTTTTGAACATTTATCTCTTGAACCGCGATCTGCTAATAATTCTAGAAAAAGATGCAAACAACGAAGACGTTGCACAGGCCATGCGGCTTTTAAAGATTGTATAATTTATCTGCATGTAAGTCATTCATTCAAGCCCAAATCCTAACCCTAACCCCTAACCTTGACCCTAACCCTAACCATAACCATATCCCTAACCCTAACCCGAACCCTAACCTGAACCCTAACCCTAACCCGAACCCTAACCCTAACCGGTTATAACCCTGGGTATTGAGAAAAAGTGATGGAGAAAAATAAGTATGGAACAAGCACTCAAAAGTCTATAATTAGTTTGGAAACTGTTTGCAATAATTGTGTTCATAATATTGAATTCTTTGCCAGTCATTATTGTCATTATTTTGCTTGGGATCTATTTAGCCATGTTTATACAGTGCCTGTGAAGCATAATACAAATGAAATAATTTTGATCGACATTGTGCCTTTCGTTTTTGTACTCTTTTCCTTTGGTCCTTTTAGAGTAATATTTCTATTACAATGATGCATGCACAATACATGGTTATCCATTGCAAACTGCACAGAAACATCATAGACGAACCAAGTATGTTTAAAGCTGTCATTTTGCAGTGGGGCAATATTTTTCAATTTTTTTTCCAGAAATATGACCTCTGCAATATACTTGATGTCCTGAGTGTGTTCCCAAGTCAAACTGAAAATAATAATTTCTTTAATGGGTGTGTAATTATATTAATATTCTAACTTGATGTCATGGTCAACAAGTTGTCTCTTATTTGCTTGAATCTTAACGATATTTAAATTCTTTTAAAACAATCTTCCTACAGATCATTCAGGTTGGGTAGTCTGAATAACATGATATAGCTTCAATGTTGTAGCATGCTGCCCTCTTTCTGTCAGCAATGACCATGATAACATCAGATCAGATTGTAGCTCGTTGTACAGGATGTGTCAACTTGTTCAGGGATTTTTGTAAAACTTGATAATGGTAAGTTTCTATAATACTTAATGGTAAGCATGTTCAATATTTTGTGTTTCTGAGGATTAAGAATCACTGAGTTGACATTTCAATTAGTTTACAAAAGGTCATTTCAGGAAAGTTTAGTTCTTAGACAAAAATCCCTCATTCCAAAAGAGCTGATATTAGCTTTCTTTTAATGCGGACCTGAATTCAGTTGTTGACCGAACCACTCCCAAACATTCTTGACTTAATTCCAACTTCATCACCACTGTGTAGCTCTGCTGTTTATTCCCCAGAACTAATGGAAAGATCCATTGTACAATATTTTATTTTGATTAGATCTATGTACATGCAGAGAGAGCTTTATGGATTGCAATATGAATGACAAGTAAATTAAATTCTTATTGAAACTAAATTGAACTTAATCAACAATCACATAATAATAGTCAATAAACCAAAAGTCTCTAGATGATATACCAGTAATTAAAGGAGAGATTGTGAAACAAATGTCCTTGAAAGTCTGCAAATGAATATTTATGTTGAAATTCATCAGCAAAGAAACATTAGAGCACAAGTTTGAGGTTTTCAGTGGCTTGAAATTTAGTTACTCCATTGAGGAATGGACAAATTGTGGAATTACAAAACAATAATAATTTGCTTAAATGGAGGTTACACACAGTTTTACATATAATGTACTTGGTGTAAAGGTGGTGATGGAATCAAACATCTCTTGAAATCTTTCTGTCTGAGGAACTATCATATAAATACAAATTTATGAAATCATTTCTTGACTGAATTTCTGACTGAATGAGACACAAAATTATAATAAATACAAACAATTTAAAGGTGTTTTCACTATTTTGATATTAAAGACACAACCTCATTAAGCTGAAACTTTCACAGGTTGGTTGTTAAATGCAGATCTTGAAAGTAAGCAAACTTGTAGAAGAAATTTAGCAAAAGTGTAACCTCCCTGTACAAATACATTCATTCAGAAATAGAATTGGATTGACCTTATTAAGAAGGTGCATTAGATTCCAACAATTGATAAAAGTACACAAGACTTGAATATAAACATTACATAGTATCATGCGTGTCACCAGGAATTTCATTATGAGTTGAACATTTGTAAATGTATTCAAATGTTCACATTATCACATAAATTGTTTTTTGTTTTTTGTTTTTTGAAAAGAAGTGACATCTTTGCTTCTTCATTCAAATATAGAATCCAAATCTAGAAGGAGATTTGTTCACATCCTTCAAACCTCCCTGGTGATGCACATGAGTATGATGAACTGTAGCAACTAAATAAATGACAGTATAATGAAGGTCATTACCCTCATTGAAGACTCTACAAGAGACTGGATCCACATGGAATCATGCTCATATATATAGATAATGTACAGTGCTTAGTATTTATATCAACCAACTTCTACAAGGTATAATTACATGACAAAATACCTAAAGCAGGGAGGAGGGGGCTTCATCCCCCAAGGCCCCCCACACCTCCTGGATCTGCCATTGGAAGTTATTGGGGCTTGGGACTGGAAAACCTCAAAACAGTTTGTTCATTGCAATATATACAATTAAGCTTATTACACAATTGATGAAGATTATCATTTGTAAAAGTGTTCAATATAATGTATAAAGCTAATTATGAATGCTTATTTTTAAAAGTGTACAATAATCATATATGTTGAAAAGTAAATTTAAATCAAGACAAATGAAGCTCCTCTTTTGCAAATTCACAAATTATTGTTGAATTAGTTGCTCATTTATGAGATTAAGAGTCATGGGTTTCCTGAAGGTAATTTCTGTCTGGAATGGGACAGAAATGATTGCATAGAAACCTACAGTGCTTTGGTTAGAAACTGTGAATGAGATTTCACAACTTGTTTCCAAATGAAACATTGACTGGTCAATTGTTTATATGCAATTCTTGATTGTCATTTAGTATTCATGCACATGATGACATTTTACAAACAGTGTATCAAGAATGTACTATTCATTTTTATTTCCCTCCAGGTTGACAGCATGACAGCCCTTCTAATTGACCTGATCAGAGGTCAACAAGAAACAGTCTCAGCAAGAAACATCCTCAACCAAGAGAGATCAGCTCAGGATGCTCCAACAAAAGGTAAGAGGAAGAAAACTAGACTTGTATAAGGTGCAGCTCAGGTGTAGAATATAACCTTTCCATTATGCAACTCTGTACAAGGGTGGATCCAGAGGGGGACAAGAGAGGGTATAGACCTTTCTTTTGCTATGTCACAATTGTAGTTTTTGTCAACTGGTGATTGGCAAACAATGGGTGACCATCAGTGAAAACAAAGAAAGTATTGACAAGATATTGACATATGAATAATTAAAGAGTAACATTTACAAATCAACAGACAATGCCAAAAGCAAAATCAGGGGAACTCCCTCTTAAAGATGCATCAGTGATTCATGGCAATTTTTTTTTTGTCTGAAAATAACTATTTTCCTTGTAAAAAGTCATCAAAATACGTAAAAATTACAAATTTAATATAAAAAAGCATGAGAGCCATGTTTACAGTGATAACGTTATGAAATGAATTGATGGCAGGACCTGTCATTAATTCATGTAGGTACTTAGATAAACCATGCTTCTTGGACATTTGTCTTGTGAAATATTTCTTTTTACAAGATGTATCACCGATATTTTACTGGTAATTTTTGTTTCCATCAAAACAGCAACAATATCTTGAGTGAAGATTTCATTGTCAATGAATTGTATATGCTCTGTATCTCTTGTCATGTCAAACATTAATAATAAATGATACAAGATTAATTCTATAGAGTGACATTGATACTCAAGATTCTACATTAAATGTTTGGGTAACATATCTTGAAGAGGACATTTCACCATTATGACGATGACAAAGGAGATTGTCAGTCGGCAGCATGTTGGATTACATCACATTATGTGATATTATCTTCACTGAGTTGCAGTCTGCTGCTACCAGCTGATGCCCATCTGCAGTGAATGTGATTCCACTGGGCATGTACAAACTCTGAGTTATACATGTGATGAATCTACCTTCATCATCATAATGGTGAATATGACCAGTGTTATTCCCATTGTGCATTGCAATGTATATGCCTGATCTGTCACAACATACACCACTGCAGCATTTAACTTCCTGACCATTGATTGTTGGTTTGATGGTGAGTAATGAAGTACCATTGCCATCAACAATGTCTACTTTATGTTGGTGACCACCACTGACTACAACTCTATTATTATTATCAATTGCCAGGAAGTAAGGTTTTGTTTTGACTGGCATAGTGTGGATGAGTGAGCCATCAGTGGGGCTGTGCTCGCTCACCACCATCCTCTTCGCATCACCTATTATGATGTTACCCTTATTATTTACTGCTACACTCCAGAGGTCCACTGCTGTCTTCCCTACCTCACTATGAGGCACTGTGTTGAAGTCAAAGGCAAGTGTGCCATCATTGTTGTACATCTTGATGACATTGTTGGTGTAGTCCACAACCACTAAGTGATTGTGTATAGCTGCAATGCCATATGGACCTGGAAAAATAATAATAATAGAGATAACACAGCACAGTGATATAACAATTATGTGTGTTATGTTTTATGAGCTGAACATTAAATGAAGATATTTCTACATATGTGACCTGTTACAACGAAATGAGCGTAAAGTCACAGTACAGTGGGAAAAGTGAAAAATCAGACGGGAGGTCTAATTTGTTTTTGTTATTATATTTGCAATTTGTAAATTTTCAATTCCATCAAACAATTAAAAACCTCAATTTCAGGCCAATTTCATTGGTAGCTTTTATCGTGTTCTGACAAACAACTTGAAACAAAGACGGAAACAAAGCCACAAATCCCCCTCTGGTGGTTTTGGGGGATCGCTGTAACCCCAAGTGTTATATATCATTGAAAAGCTCTTGTTGTACTGAATCCAGAAATACCAGTAACTCAATTGTTTAAATTTCCGACTTTACGCTTATTTTGTGGTGATAGGTCACATATTTTGACATGAAGGCCTATACATGTACAAAGGATTCACAATAACAGTTCACTTTGAACCTTTGAACTGTCATGATTTATTATTCACTATTTATTTCAATCAATGTCATGTTTCAGAAAATAAAATAGGCTAAATTTTAAATTGATGACAGCCAGTAGGAAAACTTAAAAAAGAAATACATAGTAGTCAAGTCAGTTTAAAATTCCATGGAAACAAAATTGAACAGTCTTTTCAGTTTTTTGGAAGGAAAACGTGGACTACATGTACTTCAGAAGTACATACACGCCTGCAAATGAATTTGTGATTTGTATAACCTGGGTCATCGGCTCTAAAGAAATTTCCCTGTATGAATGAAAACATAATGCTATATTATCGAAATCGCGATATTGTTTGCGATTATTGGATAAAAAAAATTGATATCAAAAGCAGTGGGGACATTTGATATAATTCATGTCCCCCCCCTTTAACCCTTTCCTTCCCACAGCGTTTGTCGACTGCACCCCTCCCCTCTTCCTTAGAAACTTTAGTACCAACTTCAAAAAAGCACTCAAGCCTGAGCACAAAGGCCATTTATTATAAGGGTGTATTTTTGTCCATGTTCCCCCTCCATACCCAAGCTTACAAGGGTTTGGGAAAAGAAAAGATCGGATCTTTCCATTGATGGTGAAATAAAAATAAGGTTGCTATCAACCCCTTCAATTGTAGTGGAAAGATCCAAATCCAAACACCTACGGACGCCATGTGTTTGTGTCAAAAGTGTTTGATTTCCCGGATCAGGAAACAAGACCGAAACTTGGACATTTATTGACCGATCTTAATGTTTGTTTGATTTTATGAAAGAATTCAATAAGTAAGATTTTTTAAAATTTTTTTGCTGTAAACGATATCTTAAAGGTGTAATTATGGGCCTACTGCCTTGTGCCCTTCGCTTCATTGCCGGTCCGTTTCATTCTGCTATATCCTTTCATTCGCTACTCATCTTTTCATTTGCCCAATCATCATTTCATTTAGTCTTCTTTGTTTGCTTGTCATTTCATTCTATTCATTCATTCGACCATTCACCATTCATTCGCCAATCATCATTTCATTGGCTGTCTTCATTTCATTGGCTATTCACCATTTCATTTGCCAATCATCATTCATTGGCTGTCTTCATTGTTAGCTTTTCATCATTTCATTACTAGTCATCATTTCATTCGGCTATTCACCATTCATTTGCCACCAAGATCAAGCTAGCATGATTCAGCTGGTTTCCTCACTTTTAAACCCGGATCGGGTCAGTTTAAAACTAGGTTGGTCCAGTGGTGAGATACTGCATCAAAATCGTTCCACGGCGGGAGCAATGAAATGATGATTCGAACCTGTCGTTAAGCGTAATCTTATAGCGAAAAACGATATCCTGGTAAATGTCATCTCTATTTTCGTTAACAAAAATTAAAATTAACATATAGGGGCAATGTTTTAACTTTGATGAGTTGGTCACAAATACCCATTGTAATATACGGCTATACGGCGATAATGGTACATATTCTAGCGTCACTTTAATTATGACCAACTGGTCAAAAGTTAAAACAATTTGTGCCCCTTAAATTTTTTAATAATATAAAGATACATTTCAACTAGAGCATATCGTATTTTAACATCTGAATATTTCATAATTAAAGGGACTCTGAATATGCCATTATCGGCGGTATATGCCGTGTATAATAGTTAAACAATGCAGAGTATTTGTGACAACTGTCAAAGTTAAACAATTTGTCCCCTTTATGTTATTTTGTTAACTTTTGTTAACGAATTATGGAATGACATTTCACCCTTTGGGCATAGTGGTTTTTGGGATTATAAAAATTATGCTTTTAACGACGGGGGGCTGGCGCAATCATCATTTCATTCGCCTCGCGTGAAGCGTCCCTGTTTAGTGCAGATTGCTGACCAACTATCCCGTTTTAAAATGACCCGATCCGGTTTATCGTGAAACCCGCAGCTGATCCGCGGTTGAATCCGGTTGAATCGGGTAGCTTGATCTTGGTGGCTGAAATGGTGAATAGCGAATGAGATGATGACTGGCAATGAAAGATGAAAACGAACGAAATGGCGAATGAAATGAGTTGGGCAAAAGAAATGGTGAATAGCGAATGAAATGAGACGAATGAAATGATGATTGGAATGAATGTGAATGGCCCAATGAAATGACACTGCAATGAAATGGGCAAAGACATGAAGACTTTGCGAATGAAATGATGATTGGGCAAATGAAATGATAGTGCGAATGAAATGGTGATATAGCAGAATGAATGTAATCGGCAATGAAATGGTGAATCGGCCCAATGAGCGATATGGGCAGAAAGGGAGCTGTAGCGTTCCATAGATAATAGAGTTTGTAAAAATTTGGGCTTTGAACACAAGCTTTCTGTTGTGTAGAATGTATGCTTCACGCGAGTGGTCAAACAATGCGGTCACCAGCGGGTTTTTTATGTCAAAACAATTCGGTACTGAGAGGGTTAAAAAATGGAGATTGGCATGTCCCCCTGTCTCCCCCCTGATCCCAAAACCCATGCCTTGGTTACAACATTGATTACATGTAGTTATCATAACTACTTCATGGTATGTTCCCCATGTTTGAATCAAGATATATATATTATAATATATATTATACAACCATCCTGTGATAGTTTCAGCTCAAAGTCATGATTAAAGTATAAAAAACATTCACTATTTTTGTGAAAACACTTGGAAAGAAAGTGACCAAGCAACTTTGAATTGCATATTTTGTTGTGTTTTTCTGAAATCAGAGCTCTTCATACTGAACAATTATTGTGGATGATTGGTACCTCTTACCAACTTCACATTAAGTTAGCTTTGGATAATAATTCAATCATTTTTTAATCAGGTCTTTCCAATGTTGTACCTTCCCTCTTTTTAAAACCAAATTGGTCTCCCTCTAATCTTATCACTGTTTACTTCAAAACAAAGAACAAAAGTTAGCTTACCCCCCAAATGGGTTTTACCTTTTTTTAAAAATCCTTTTTAAGTATGGGATCATCTAGTTATAAAGGTCAATTTTGTTACATAGACAAAGACCGAGGCAGCCAACAAAATGAAAATGGGTATCCGGTATCCAAGTTTCCTGATTTGGGGTATCCGGTTCCAAATATGTGATGTGATCTGGAAACCTTTATGGTGAAATTTGTCATTTTGTGTTATATACATCATAATCTAGGACACCGTTCTGTTTTAAAAACTGTTTTATTCATGATTCTAGGTTGTCTGTCTCCGAGTTATAGCTGTCCTTAAAAACAGTATGAAATTCAAAACAAAGACGTGTTTTTAATTATTCGTCATAAAACTATGTTTTTTACATAAAACTAGATACTTAGTTTAATATTTTCAAGAATGACTATTTAGACATTAACAATTAAAATGGCAACAAAACTCAATTAAAAAAAAGGGGCCTATTTTGCCATTATCTTCAAAACAAGTTCATGACATCCCACGGGTTTCTCCCAGATCAACACATATATCTGAAACGACACCCCATTCATAGCTATACAGTGTGTAAGCTGTCAGTATTACAACCAAACATAAGTAATTACACCTCTCAAAGTAAATTGTCAGAGCTGGTTAGCCGTCAAAATAACTTTATATGACATCATTGAGAATTATCGCAGAATAGGATATGTTTGTTAATTAAATTTACGAATTCTGTTCAAGAAATGCACCAATGAGCTTTATCATCGCTGAACACATGAGGTATTTACAGCATATGCACATCATGTATTTAAGTTTTGATAACTCCTGTGATGTTCACACCGATGGATGCCACCGTATGCCGTCAATCATGTAATAAAAATATTCGTTTTTTCAGGGGGTAAAGAATGTTAGACAAAAAATAACAATTTTCTCTGATTGAAATATATTTTGAGAAACAAACCAAATGAGGTTGTTACAACATCCAACTTATCAATCTCCACACATATTTCTATTTCAGTAAACCTTAGCACACATACTGAACCAGTTTTTCTCAAAATCAGGAAAGTCCGGTCACCTGTTTACATCTTGCAGCCACATAGCATGTGTAAGTGAGGGAAAACAAACTTATCAAGATTAGTGTGTAGTACAAATATGTTTGTATACCTGCAATTAATGCTCAGCTTACTGACACAATATGTACATCTGTCATGATTTTTCCATCAATATAGGACAATTGACCATTCAATGGATAATTTGACATGGGAATTACTAACAGTTATTTGTGTACTCTTTTGTTTGTTTTATTCAGAGTAACTTAAACTGTCAGATGCCAAGGATCATTTGGTCTGCTTATTAGGTGTCAATGAGTTGTTTAGCTTGTATGTTCAAACCATCTAATAAATGGATTTTGGTATATTTCTTGGCAAACATTTGGAAAAATGCAACAAATTATTGAAGTTTGACCGGTTGTTTCAATGACAAGCACACATGATCTCGTCTAAAGCTTGTATGACTGGCTGGTTCCTGTGGAACTTCACTCTTTTGAATTTGGAAACATTAATTAAAGTTCTGTTGGAACACAGATGAACAGACACACTTCTGGTGAAAATTTTGGACTATGGCTGTCTGCCAAATAACTGAATTTAAATCTACAAGAAATCTTTTCAAAATTAAGTATCCATCAATGTTGCTTTTGCAGAAGACGGACTGAGAAGGAAACACAACAACCCTTGATGCTGCTACCCATGCTATGTTTATTGAACCTCCACTGATGTATATTTACATACTAGCGTGTATCATCATGATCAACAGGCATGGAATCAGAATGCTAGTTTTAGATTAACTCTGTGACTACCATAATACCTTATGGCATTAAGGTCAGGCTAATATTGCTGCTGTATAAATGAATCAGTAATTTTTCAGTCACTGTGTTCATCTTAAACTAGCACTGATTCCAGCTCATTTGAAAAGTTCGGTTTGATCGTGACAATACCGTCCCTTTAAACAGCAGTGTGTTCTTTTGCAAATTGACCGAATGTTTATGAATTAAATGCATTTATAGATGTTTGCTTAATTGACCAATGTCGCATGGACCGATGCATTCATAGATGTTTGTTTAATTGACTGAATAAGCCACATGGACCGGCATATGTATTTATAGATGTTTGTTAATTGATCGAATAAGCTGTTATGGTTCATGCATTAGAGTAGATGTTTGTTTAATTGACTGAATAAGCCGCATGGACCGGCGCATTTATAGATGTTTGTTTAATTGGATTGAATAAGCATTTATGGACCAATGCATTTATAGATGTTTGTTTATTGACTGAATAAGCCGCATGAATCAATGCATTTATAGATGTTTGCTTAATTGACTGGAATAAGCCGATGACCGATGTGCATTCATAGATGCTTATGAATTGACTGAATGTCACGGACCGATGCACAGAGTTTGTTTAATTGACTGAATAGTTTACGGACCAATGCATAGATGCTTGTTTAATTGACTGAATAAGTCATATGACCGATGCATTTCATAGATGCTTGTTTAATTGACTGACCAAGCCACATGGACCGATGTATTTTATAGATGTTTGTTTAATTGACTCATAATGTCGCATGGACCAATGCATTTATAGATGTTTGTTTAATTGACTGAATAGTCATGGACCGATGCATCTGGCAGCAGATGTTTGTTTAATTGACTGAATAAGCCACATGGACCAATGCATTTATAGATGTTTGTTTAATTGACTGAATAATGTTTATTTAATCCCATGCATCTATAGATGTTTATTTAATTGACTGAGACCAAGCCTACGGACCAATGCATTTATAGATGTTTGTTTAA